>SJYQ01093307.1:90099-125950 GCA_006410935.1 Redunca redunca
AATTTGATCTCTGGTTCCTCTGCCTTTTCTAAAACCAGCTTGAATATCAGGAAGTTCATGGTTCACGTATTGCTGAAGCTTGGCTTAGAGAATTTTGAGCATTACTTTACTAGCATGTGAGATGAGTGCAATTGTGCGGTAGTTTGAGCATTCTTTGGCATTGCCTTTCTTTGGATTTGGAATGAAAACTGACCTTTTCCAGTCCTGTGACCACTGCTGAGTTTTCCAAATGTGCTGGCATATTGAGTGTAGCACTTTCACAGCATCATCTTTCAGGATTTGAAACAGCTCAACTGGAATTCCATCACCTCCACTAGCTTTGTTGGTAGCGATGTTTTCAAAGGCCCACTTGACTTCACATTCCAGGATGTCTGGCTCTAGATGAGTGATCACACCATCATGAATATCATTTTTGTACAGTTCTTCTGTGTATTCTTGCCACCTCTTCTTAATATTTTCTGGTTCTGTTAGGTCCAGACCATTTCTGTCCTTTATCGAGCCCATCTTTGCATGAAATATTCCCTTGGTGTCTCTAATTTTCTTGAAGAGATCTCTAGTCTTTCCCGTTCTGTTGTTTTCCTCTGTTTCTTTGCACTGATTGCTGAAGAAGGCTTTCTTATCTCTTCTTGCTATTCTTTGTAACTCTACATTCAGATGCTTATATCTTTCCTTTTCTCCTTTGCTTTTCGCCTCTCTTCTTTTCACAGCTATTTGTAAGGCCTCCCCAGACAGCCATTTTGCTTTTTTGCATTTCTTTTCCATGGGGCTGGTCTTGATCCCTGTCTCCTGTACAATGTCATGAACCTCAGTCCATAGTTCATCAGGCACTCTATCAGATCTAGGCCCTTAAATCTATAAGTATGTTCCAAACACTTCATGGGACACACCTACACTGAAAAGTCATCTGCTGTTTATCTGAAGCTCAAACTAACTGCACCTCCTGCATTCGATCTGTCAACTTGGCTCTCATGTCAGATCTGCCATTATCCAAGTCCAGATCAAATCCCACGCCTTCAGGGAAATGTCTTCATATCTATCTTATTTCGAAGGGATTCATGCATTTATTCATCACCCCCTGCCAATCAACAAATATATATTGAACACCTATTTTCCTCCAGGAATTAACTGTGTTAGGATCTGTAGCTAAAAGGCAGAGAGTGGCTAGAAGACAGGCAATAATGACACAAGAGAACCAGTGCCATGGAAAGAGATGCACAGGGTACCACGGGGGTTCCCCCGTGAGTCTCTCAGCAGAACAGCTGGCTGTCCATCCCTTTTTTCAAATCTCTTATCTAACTGTCTCCTGTCCAAGGCCAAACACTATTTACATTCCTGGTTACTACGAGACAATAGCAGATCTGCTTGGTCTGAGAAACTAGAGTCATGAAAGCTTTTTAAGTAACTGTTTAACTTAAGGTTAATTATCATGTAATTAAAATATAAAAATATCCTTACACACTTGTTAAAAAAAATTTAGAGAAAACCAAACATGGTAAAGAGAGATATACTTGGGATGAAGTATTGTAACTTTATAGGAAATGGCAACCCACTCCAGTGTTCTTGCCTGGAGAATCCCAGGGACAGGGGAGCCTGGTGGGCTGCCGTCTATGGGGTCGCACAGAGTCGGACACGACTGAAGCAACTTAGCAGCAGCAGCAGCAAGTAGGCTAACGTCTTAGTGACTTCCAAAAGGTGACCTTATAAGGCTATGTAATGAATGTCAAAAATATCCATTTTTCCACTTGCCTAGAAAGAAGATACTTAAAACATAAGAGATTAATTTGGATTCACTCCAAAGCTCCATTCTCTAAAGAAGAGCTGGCGTGTTCCCACTTTTTGATGCCCGAGGCTTCTAGCAAATGCATCATGATTTAAATTTCAGCTACCTGGACACTGATAGGAACCAGAGAAGAAACATTTTTCCCATGGAAACAGACAGCCAAACTAACAATCCTCAGAGAGAGTTTCAGCTTCAGGAAATCACCTTTGTCTGTGAAAAACAAGAGGATGTTGTGGTCTGGTCTCCGTGTTCATGTTCCACTTAGTTTAATGCAGTAAAACAGAGAGGAACGTTAGCCCTGTATAATCTTTGCTAATAAATTAAGGGTTTTCCTGGTGGCTCAGACGATAAAGAACCCACCTGCAATGCAGGAGATGTGGGTTTGATCCGTGGGTCCAGAAGATCTGCTGCAGAAGGGAATGGCTACCCACTCCAATATTCTTGCCTGGGAAATCCCATGGACAGAGGAGCCTGGCGGGGCTAGAGTTCATGGGATCATTGAGTCGAACACGACTGAGCAACTAACATTTTCTTTCACTTTAAGGTATTAAAATAAGCAAAGTCGGTATGGCTGAGTCCCTTTGCTGTTCACGTGAAACTATCACAACATTGTTAATTAGCTATGTTAATATTGTATTTTATTAATATTTAAAAAGTTAGAAGTAAATAAATACAATAAGCAAAAAATCATTGGGAAGAACTATTTGTCTCCAGATGGCATACTGATACCAAAGCTAAGACTTACATTAATTGTGAAATACAGTCTATGATCTCTCACTTCAGAGTCAGAAATGGAAAGCTATCATAGCAAATAACATTTCAAAAATATCAAAAATACACAAAATCTTCTTATTTTTGGTAAATTTTCCAACATACACATTGGTATGAACTTCATATATAATTGATAATACAGAGTATGACCTTTAGAAAAATGTAAAATGTCAACAGAGACATTCAGAGTGAACATGTCACAAAGCCTGTGTTTATCACAATAAAAGATAAATAGGTTTGGGGGAATAATAGAATCTTAGAGACTGAAAGAACTTTAAAGGTTATCAAGTTTACTCACTGGAGATTTAAAATACTCTCCAGTATCTTTTCCCAAATCTAGACAGTTCTGGCTTAAGTATGAGTGACTGTGGTGTCACCCAGGAGTTTGCAGCCTGTGTATACTCAAAACCACCCCAGAGACTGACTTACCGAGAAAGAGAAAGAAAATGGGACTAAGATTGGGAAAGGGCTTTGAAAGCATCTGTTTTCTACCAATTCCACAAGTATTTCTGTCTCTCTTTCAACTTCCACTCTGTCTTCCAACTCTTGAAAGAGAACTTGGGCCCTTGGAGGAGGACTGAGTGAGTTGGGAGTCATGGTTTCTAGGGAATATTCTATGCACAGCCTGTACTATAATTAACAGGGCTTCTTTGATAAATAAGAATGACTTTCTCATCACCCCCAGGGGAAGGGCTGGGAGCAGTAAAAAGTACATCGTGGGTAAAACATCTTGAAAACAAGATGTTTTTGTGACTTTTTACTGCTCCCAGCCCTTTGCCTGGGGGCGATGAGAAAGTCGTTCTTATTTTTTCAAAGAAGCCCTGTTAATTACAGTACAGGCCTGTGCATAGCAAATTCCCTACAAGGGCTGTAAGGAGAGTGAGGGTCAGAATGAGTGTGAGGTCAGTGGAGACAGTGCGGAGTCCTGAAGTGTCTCCACCTTGGTCTGGAGGTGGGGAGAGGCCATGTGATCAGAGACGTTTCTTTTTTAAAAACGGTGGGAAAACACAGATAACGTTTACCATCGTAACCACTGTCCATCAATAACAATTTGTCATCCTGGTTCTCCTGTGTATTCTTGTCACCTCTTCTCAACATCTGCTGCTTCTGTGAGGTCCATATCGTTTCTGTCCTTTATCGTGCCCACCTTTGCACGACATGTTCCCTCGGTGTCTCTGATTTTCTTGAAGAGATCTCTAGCCTTTCCCAGTTCTAGTTTTTACCAGTTCTGAACTGAACTGAACTGAACTGAACTGAACATCACGATTCAGGCATTACTCTCTTGTGAGTTGTTTTACGGTGTCAGTGTTTGGAAAGTTGATGAACTCCAACCTCTCTGAGCCAGCAACCCAAAAGATAAGACTGTCACAGGACATCCCCAAAATTCTGCCACTTAAGGCCCATTCCATGAGCAGCTGCACTCTGTCACGGGCTCATCTTTGGTGTCTAAACTTCATGTCGGGATAAGGATATCTAGCTACCTACCTAGCAACAGTGAGGAACGAATCTCAGTGGGCAGATCTACCACAGGGTGTGAAGAGCAAATCTGTTTCAACCTCAGATAAAGGATAGAAGCTGGGACAGTACCTCATAAAAGCTCAAGTTTGGAAAGGGACACGGTCATGAAAGCCAGGACACCCAGTAAAAATGGAGAAATAAGCTGGACAGTCCCAGCCATGACGGGCGGGGCAGAAAGAAGCAAAAGCAAGAATCAGGACCGACGTGCCTTTGACAACCTTCAGTCCTCTCCAGTCGGCGAAAGTACCCCTCCACCATCTTCATCTCATTATCCTTGATGTGAACCTCTCCTCCACCCCCTTTTAGGTGCAATTCTCAGAAATAAATATAAAATCAATCATTTACACCTTAACATGAAACATATTATATTCAGTGGGCCCTGAGGATTGATTACTTGGATATTAAGCCTCACCTTCTATGATTAGGCACCACGGCAAATTGAGTCCCTGGAAAAAACCATTTCGTGGTTGTTATTCAGTTGCTAAGTGGTGTCCAACTCTTTGCAACACCATGGACTGTAACCCAGCAGGCTCCTCTGCCCATGGGATTTCCTAGGCAAGAATACTGGAGTGGGTTATCATTTCCATCTCCAGGGGATCTTTCCGACCCAGGGATCGAACCCACATCTCCTGCTTGGCAGGCTGATTCTTTACCACTGAGCCAGGAGGAAATAACCATAGAGGTATTTAAACAGTCAGCTGACAGAGGAACCAAACAAGGTAATCAATAGGCGTCCCAGGCCCAGGTAGGCCAAATAGGTCCAGAATCGGAAAGTCAGAAGCTCAGGTTAGAAACAGTTCTGACCTGTCTGGCTGGATTTTGCAAGACATCAGTCACTGACAGCAGCTTTTATTTTGTTTCCTGGGTGTGTGTTTGTTTGTTTCGTTTTCTGTTTGTGGTTTTGGTGTGTCTGACATCCTGATGGTTGCTGGTGGGGATGGAATGAGGAAGAGAGTGGACTGTTCACTCTCTAAGATAAACAGACAGGGATGACCAGGATTCTGAATCCTAGTTTTCACCAGTTGTTAAGAGTTATCTATGAGTTGAGGTGGAGTCGCTCAGTCGTGTCCGACTCTTTGCAACCCCATAGACTGTAGCTTACCAGGCTCCTCCGTCCATGGGATTTTCCAGGCAAGAGTACTAGAGTGGGTTGCCATTTCCTTCTCCAGAGGATCTTCCCAACCCAGGGATCGAACCCAGGTCTCCCACATTGTAGGCAGACGCTTTACCATCTGAGCCACCAGGGAAGCCCAAGAGTATCTATAGCCACCTCCCAAAAGGCCTGGGGTAGTCACACACACAGAACATGCGCAGAATTATATTGTATGACTTTAATACTCTGCTTCACAACCCTTAACTGAAGGTAACTTAGTACGCCACCTCTGCCCTATTCCTATATGCACCTGTTTCAATGGCTGTTCTCTCTTACTTTAAAACTCTGGGTAAAGAAGTTGGTACATATACACAATGGACGATTACCCAGCTATAAAAAAGAAACACATCTGAGTCAGTTCCAATGAGGTGGGTGAACCCAGCGCTTATTATGCAGAGTGAAGCAAGTGAAAAAGAGAAAGACAAATATCATGTATTAACACATAAATATGGAATCTAGAAAGATGGACCCAATGATGGTATGTACAGGGCCGCAAAGGAGACACAGACATAAAGAACAGGTTTTTGGACTCAGTGGGAAAAGGAGAGGGTGGGGTGGTTTGAGAGAACAGCACTGAAACATATAGATTCAGTCAGTCAGTGCAGTCACTCAGTCGTGTCCGACTCTCTGCGACCCCATGAATCACAGCACGCCTGGCCTCCCTGTCCATCACCAACTCCCAGAGTTCACTCGGACTCACGTCCATCGAGTCCGTGACGCCATCCAGCCATCTCATCCTCTGTCATCCCCTTCTCCTCCTGTCCCCAATCTCTCCCAGCATCAGAGTCTTGTCCAGTGAGTCAACTCTTTGCATGAGGTGGCCAAAGTACTGGAGTTTCAGCTTTAGCATCATTCCTTCCAAGGAAATCCCAGGGCTGATCTCCTTCAGAATGGACTGGTTGGATCTCCTTGCAGTCCAAGGGATTCTCAAGAGTCTTTTCCAACACCACAGTTCAAAGACATCAATTCTTTGGCACTCAGCTTTCTTCACAGTCCAATTCTCACATCCACACATGACCACTGGAAAAACCATAGCCTTGACTGGACGGACCTTTGTTGGCAAAGTTTACCATATATAAAACTGATCACCAGTGGGAGTTTGATGAATGGTGCAGGGCACCCAAAGCCAGTGCTCTATGATGACCTGGAGGGTTGGGGTGGCCAGAGAGGTTGGGGGGGCGGGGCGGGTTTCCCGAGGGAGGGGGCACATGTATGTCTATGGCCAATTCATGTTGATGTATGGCAAAAACTATCACAATATTGTAAAACAATTATCCTCCAGTGCAAATAAATTAATTGTTTTTTAAAAACCCACAGAAGGACAAATCCAAGGTGAAAGCACGCCAAAAGAAGGAACAAATGTAGTCCTAAGACCACCTTTGAGAAAGCAATGTGAAAAGCAAGAGCCATAAACAGAAATCAGCCCAGGCCATCTATTCCACTCTTCTCTCTTGATGACCATCACCCTGGTTCCTACTTGAGAGTACAATTCCTCTACCACTTCCTGAGTTATAGAAACCCCAAAAGTGGCCAGCTGCTAGGAACTCTTACGGTAGAAACAAACAAAACATCATACCTCAGAAATTATTTTGCCACACATGCAACAAAAATTCAAAATGCCCTCCTCAATAATTATCAAATGTTAAGATAATCTTCAGTGAAACAGATGGAATAAATCACTGTGAAATATTTACACATTTATTGGGGCTGCAGCAACTTCCCAGACAGTCTGAAATCCCAGAGTAATATTCCTCACGATGCAGCAGAGATTCTGGGGGAGTCATTACCGCATCTGAGAAGCTCTGCTATTTCTATTTGGTCCTCAGGAACAGAGAAGGGCATTCTGATGGATGACTTCCAAATCAATGAGATCTTCTGTTTGTGGAAACAAGATATGCCGCAGGAAAATCAAGCTCATATGTGAGTAAATTGTGGTGCCTCACATCGCTTTATGGGAATTGACATCCATTGATTTTTTGAAAGTACACGCTTTACCAGAACTCAAGAATGTTTTTAAACAAGGTTTTCTCATACAGTATCATCAGCTTCCATCACTCTAAAATGAGATTCAATTAACATGTCCCAAATGCCGGAGGGGTTGGCAGTAGTGACTACATTTAGTACAGTCGATGCATAAAAATTAAAATGTTTGCTCTCCATAGCACTGAGTTACATATGATATGCCTCTTATCTTCTCTAATTTTCCATCTTAGGAACCTTGAGAATTATGGTTTCTTACGGTCGGTCATACATATCAACATATTTTAAAGACAGGTTTCCTGGTAGATCACACAGTATGAAGACAGAACACTCAACTCATAACAAAAGTGAGAAGGTTCCATATGCAACCCTTGTTTCTTGTCAACTGCCTCATTGAAATTAAGCTTCCTGGAAGAGATCATCTTTGAGGAGGAGAGAAGTGTAGTTTGAAAAGATGAAATGAAATATTCCTCAAGCTATGTAACAGCAACTTCCAGTTCTGTCAACTAAGAAGTATAAGATAAAATAAGATCTAAGCATTGTACAGTCTTGCCTATAATATTTAGTGGCTTCATGAGCATAAGCAAAATACCATGATACGAGTGAAAACAGAAAGTAAATAGCAGTGAACTACAGTGTGGAGTGTGAGGTCAGTATAGCTAACTGCCACATTATTGGACATGAATTTGAGCAAGCTCCGGAAGAAAGTGGAGGATGGAGGAGCCTGGCAAGCTACAGTCCATGCGGTCTCAAAGAGTCAGCACGACTTAGTGACTGAAAAACATGCTATTTTCAGGATAAAGCTTAACATGTGAATTACTAATTTCAAATAACCTAATTCATTGACAGAGATAAATTCACATACAGATGTTAATCAACTGTTGTCATGGTATAGTTGCTCAGTCGTGTCCAACTCTTTTGTGACCCCATGGACTATAGCCCACCAGGCTCCTCTGTCCATGGGATTTCTCAGGCAAGAAGACTGGAGTGAGTTACCATTTCCTTCTCCAGGGAGTCTTTCTAACCCAGGGATTGAACCTGTGTCTCCTGCATTGGCAGGAGGATCCTTTACCACTGAGCCATGAGGAATGCCCCAAAAAAGATAATTAGGAGAATCTATATATTTGGCAAATATTAATATATACTCCTAAGTAAACCTTGGATCAGAGAAGAAATTTAAATGAAAATTAGAAAAAATTACACCCTAAAACATGCCTCCCTAAAGGCCATAGTATGGCTTTGTTTCTTATTTGCATATTAAATAAATGAAATCACAGACTACAGTTTCTGGTATTGCCAGAATGTTTCGCGGTGATTGATGTTTCGTGGTGATATCCTACAGATATCAATAATAAATTTTGGCAAAAATATTAAAAAGAACTATTTGAAAGTAATGAGTAGTTGCCAAAGACAGGAAGAAACCAAAAGATACTTGATTTTTGATACAAAAAAATGAACCACCTGGATGAAGTGAAGCCGTCAGTCCATGCAGTGCTGTGGGGGAGAATTAGAGCAGAAAGCCACGCAAGCTTGAGATGTCTGTGAAAAAGAATTTGGAATTGCCAGAGGATCTAAAAACTAAGGGAAAATCCCGAGGAAGACATAGGCAGATCTCCCCAAGTCTGCACATATTCTTCCCTAAATCCTTGGTTGACTTCTGAACAGCTAAGGTGCAGGGGAGATTTCAAGGAGCAAACCATAAAGCCAGAGCTGAGAGTCTGAAAGAACTGGGCGTAGATTTCAAATTTTTGTTCACCACTGAAGAAACAACTTGCGATTTGCGTTCCAACAAATTACAGGCGATTTGTAAACACTTTGGGCTTCCCATAAAAATCAAAGAAGGGCCATGCCTCAAAAATAAAATATATGTGTCAAGACTAAGCTGTCTAGCCATCAGACTAGACTAAGTACAAAATCCACAGTCTCACTCATAAAATGAAAAGCCGATACAAGTTCAATGTAGTCAGCCAGTAATTTACCTGTCCACCGGATCAATAAGCAACACTCCTCAGAGGAAGATTCTATAATTAAGTTCTCTGCAACAAATAATGCACAATATCCAATACACACTTGAGAGGATAAAACCTAGGCATGTGAAGAAACAGAAAAATATGGCCCATACTCCAGTGAAAAAAATAATGTCTAGAGAAGATTTCAAAATGCGACATTCTGTCTCAAAAAAACAGTGAAGTCCACCATGCTTCCTCAAAAAGAAAAAGAAACAAGAAATCTAGGAATAAATAGGTTGGATATGTAACCCAAAGCTAAGAATGTCAACATATAATATCCATGTATTACCCCTTCAGTGGATGAATAGATATATATATGAAATCCATGAACCATCGTTATAAAGCAAGATGTAAATATTATAATGAGTGAAATGAGAAAAAGAATATTATGACTTATCCTGGTTCCCAGTTGATGCACAATCTAACATCTTCACTACAGCTTGCAGGGCTCTGCGTGGTCAGCCTTTCCATCCTGTAAACGTCTGTCCTCTTCCGTTCCTCTTCTCTTTCCTCACTCCAGTCCAGCCCCGCTGGCCTCCTCTCTGGTCCTATAACTGCCAGACAGGGCTGAGGGATTTCATCTAGGATCTTGCCCTCAAAATGAATTGTGAGTATAACCTTCTCTCAACACCATACCTGGCACTCCTTCTCCTTACCGTTTGTTTTTCTATTTATATTTATTAAATTATCATCATGTTTACTTTCATTATTTATCTTCCATCTCCCTCTGACCACACTACAAGCTCCACAAAGACAAGAATCTGCCCATTTTATCCCCCAGGTGTATCCCAAACACCTAGAACAGTTTCTGGCTCATAGTAGGTGCTCAAATATACATTAATTAATACAGTCAGAAGCTGGAAGGCAGAGAAGCAAAGTGAAAATGCTAATTTTTGCCATCTTTTATGCTAGGGAGTTAAAATTGCATAAAATTCATTATGCATTTTTAAATGCAGTCAACAACATCTTATGATTTCCATAATTGTGTGCGTGCGTGCGTGTGTGTGTCTGTGTGTGTGTGTGCGCGCGCGCGTGCGTTAACTCACTTCAGTCATATCTGACTCTTTGCGACCCTGTGGACTGTTGCCCGTCAGGCTCCTCTGTCCATGGGGATTCTCCAGGCAAAAGTACCAGAGTGGGTCGCCATGCCCTCCACCTTCCCCACCCAGGGGTCGAACCTAGGTCTCCTGCGGCTCCTGCATTGCAGGCGGATTCTTTATCTCTGAGCCTCTGGGAAAGCCCACGCTTTCCATAAGACCATCTCAGTACTTATCTGAAATCCTTCATTTTCTATTTTTCTGATAAACTCATATGAAATATTTTTAATTCACCTTATTTTTACAAGGACGTGCATACATGATCTCATTTTTATAAGCTTATCTCTCTCTGTGCCAACAGAAAGACATCATCCTTCCCTCAGCGTATCTGCATAGGGACATTTCTGACCTGACACTCACTTAATATTAACAAAGGTTATTTCTGGAGGCTAGTATTTGAACATTTTTCTTACTTTCTTCTTTGAACCTGTTTGCATTAATTGCATTAATTTATAATAAATATTTATCAGTGGTAAAAATTACAAAGTTAAATTTAAAAGATAAATTACTGCCTAATGAAGTATCTCTACCCAAATGTCCCCAAAGCAGCTCATATTCAACATGTACTCAAAACAGAAATTGACTACCCTCATCTTATTTACCCCAAGCTTGTTTTCTTGTGCTTCATTGAGGATGAGGCCTGCTTATCAAATCACAACTTGAAATTTAAATCTCTCTTTGATTCTTTCTGACTTAACAAGGCACCTAGTTACCAAGCGTTCTTTGTTTATAACTTTAATTAGCGTCAGAGCCATCTCAGCTCCTCAATCCCACCGCTGTGGTCAAAAACCCTGTGCAAGAAGTAGTCCAAATTCCTTCATTCATCACTCAGATATCTGATTGTTTGCCCTTAACCGCAGTCACTGCCCCTCCCCAGCCTAGACACCCTTCTTGAACTCGTAAAAGCCTGGACAATTTGCCTACATCTAGGCTTTCCTGTGTTTTATTAATTTTGTTTTCTCCTCTCTTTGCATTTAGTCAAGTATCCAAAATTTCTAACATGTCTCCAAGAACAAATGAAAACAAGGAAAGATTTCTGTCTGTCTGGGTTTTTTGTCTTTTTTCCCCTCGATATAGAGGTTTGACAGGAGATAGAGTACATGAAGACGGTAAAGAGAGGAGGTAGGTATGCTGCTCGGAAGGGAAACCAAGGGAGAAAATCTGAGAAATAAGACGCAATCAAAGTGCCTGTTTCAGTGCGCTTGGTCGCTCAGTCGTGTCCAACTCTTTGCGACCCCAGGGACTGTAGCCGGCCAGGCTCCTCCGTCCACAGGAGTCTCCAGGCAAGAAGACTGGAGTGGGTTGCCATTTCCTTCTCCAGGGGATCTTCCCGACCCAGGGACTGAACCCAGGTTTCCTGCCTGGCAGGCAGATTCTTTACCACTGAGTCAGCTGGGAACCCCTTCTAGGGTTACATCATCTGCTTAATTGGCTGACCCTGCCACTTGGTCTGTTGCCAGGATGTCACTGTTCCAGTTTTGGAAGGTATATGTTTTATTAGAAAGGTTGGTACCTTGAACTTTGTTTCTCAAAGTACCATTGCACATGAAGCTCCTGACATGATTGACATATAATTGGCATGCAACGACCAGGTGCTTGACCGCCTCTGAGGCCCAGCCAGCCACAAAGCCACATCTAGGGCATCCCTCATGGATGAGGGGTCTGGCTGTGGTGGACAGGACCAGTTACCCTCTGAGCCACCAGGGAAGGCCCTCTTCAAGACCAAGACAGACAATGGGAATCCAGGCATTTGCAGGGAGCTATTGGAAGTCAAAGTGAAACCATGTTCAAGGACACACGAGGCTGGGACTGGTAATAAATCTGGGATCAAGAAGGGAGGTGGGGGAGAGTTGCTGAGCAAGAACAGTAAATGCCACTCATGTAGCAACACTGATAGGCGAGGCAGGGAGGAAAGGTGAGGATGGATGATTTATACGATCAAGACGGAGGAATCTTGCATATGGACATCGATCACGGAAACCCCCGTGACTGGGGGTTTCACAGCCTGATACAGAGCACGAAGCAAAGGTCCAGTTGAGTGTTTGCAAGAAGAGAATGTCCTTAGCCACTTGGTTAGCAAGGACTTCTTTCCTGACTCAACTCTGACGCAAAATATAGAGTAATGAGTTAGAGAAAGCCATGCTCTGGAAGGGATTCATAGGAGTTGGAGCTATGGATTAAATTGTGTCCCTCCAAAAATTTATATATTGAAGTCCTAATCCCCAGTACCTCAGGATGTGGCTTTATTTGGACATACAGTTGTTACAAATGATCAACTTAAGATGAGGTCATTAGAGTGGATCCTAGTCTAATAAAAAAAATTGTAACTCTCATTCCAAGGTTTCTTTTAATTAATTTGTATTGGAGTATAGTTGATCTGTAATGTTGTGTTAGCTTCAGGTGCCCAGCAAAGTGAATCTGTTACACGTATATTCGCTCTTTTTTAGATTCTATTCCCATATAGGTCATTACAGAGTGTTGAGTTGAGTTACCTGCGCTATACAGTAGTAGGTCCTTATTAGTTACCTATTTTATATATCAGTTCAGTTCATTTCAGTCACTCAGTCGTGTCCGACTCTTTGTGACCCCATGAATCGCAGCACGCCAGGCCTCCCTGTCCATCACCAACTCCCGGAGTTCACTCAGACTCATGTCTATCGAGTCCGTGATGCCATCCAGCCATCTCATCCTGGGTCGTCCCCTTCTTATATATATAGTGTGTGTGTATATATACTTTTATATATAGTAGTGTGTAAATGTCAACCCCAGTCTTCCAGTTTACCCTCTGCTTACCCTATGGTAACCATAAGTTTGTTTTCTACATAGTGATTCTATTTCTGCTTTGTAAATAGCTTCATTTGTACCATGATTTTAGACTCCACATATAAACAATATCATACAATATTTGTCTTTCTCTGTCTGACTTACCTACTTAGTATGATAAACTTTAGTTCCATCCATGTGACTGCAAATAGCATTATTCCAACCTTTTCTATGACTGAGTAATACTCCATTGTTTATATGTACCATATCTTCTTTATCCATTCTTGTGCCAGTGGACATTTAGGTTGCTTCCATGTCTTGGCTATCATAAAAAGTGCTTTAATGAACACTGGGATGCATGTATCTTTTCAAACTATGGTTTTTCTACAGACACAGGCCCAAGAGTGGGATTATGGGATCATATGGTAGCTCTATTTTAGTTTTTTAAAGAATAGTCTAATATAATTGTGTGCTCCTACAAAGAGGAAATTTGGACATGGAGATACACTTGCACAAGAGATAACATCTTGTGAAGATAAAGGAAGATATTGAGGTGATGCGGCTATAAGCCAACGACCACCAGAGACCACCATCCAGCCCCAGAAGTCAGGATAAGCCGTGGAGCAATCTCCCTCAGGAGGAACCAGTCCTGCCAAACAGCTTGGCCTTGGACTTCTACCCTCTAGAACTCTGAGTACCAGTTTGTGGCACTTTGCTATGGCAGCAGGAATAAACTAAGATGGGTGGAAACTGACAATTAAAAAAGTGACCAAGTAAACAAGCAGTGGACTTCCACTAGCAGTAAGGGCTTTAAAGAACAAGCAGGGGACTTCCCTGGCAGCCCAGTGGCTAAGAATCTGCCTTCCAATACAGGGAAGTTAAACCCTGTTCATGGAACTGTGAGCTAAGCTCCCACGTGCTACGGAGCAGCTGGGCCCATGTGCTGTAGCTACTGAGCCTCCACACTCTGGAGCTCGTACTCCACAACGAGAAAGACACAGCAAAGACCCAGTGCAGCCAGAAATAATAAAGAGGTAAATAAAGAGAGTTCCAATACCTAAAAAAAAAAAAGAACAAGCAGAGTATTGGGATTAAATGCGGACAGAGTATTTTTTAAACAAGGTCATCAGAAGAGGCTTCTCTAAAGAATGCCATGTGAAGAAGACTTAAATGAAGTGAGGGAATGAACAGTCCTGAAAGCAAATGGAAATTGTTCTGGGCAAAGCAACAGTGAGCCCAAAATCCCGAGGGAGACGTGAGGCGCTCATGTCTTCAGGAACATCAAGAAGACCAGAGTGGCTGAAGCAAGACCATGGCAGAGGTTCCAATTGAAAAGATGGCTATGCAGAACCCTTTAGAACACAATAGTTTGGGTTTTATTCTGTGTGTACTGCTGCTGCTGCTAAGTCGCTTCAGTCGTGTCTGACTCTGTGTGACCCCATAGACGGCAGCCCACCAGGCTCCCCCGTCCCTGGGATTCTCCAGGCAAGAACACTGGAGTGGGTTGCCATTTCCTTCTCCAATGCATCAAAGTGAAAAGTGAAAGGGAAGTCGTTCAGTCGTGTCTGACTCTTCGTGACCCCATGGACCACAGCCTACCAGGCTCCTCTGTCCATGGGATTTTCCAGGCAGGAGTACTGGAGTTGGGTGCCATCACAACGGGAACCTATATGGAGAAGCTGAGCAGAGATTGGCATAATCCGATGGGTTTCGTTTTAGCTGTTTGGTCGTAAAGATTGCTATGTGGAGAGCAGACAATGGCGGGGAAAGTACAGAGAGCTGGAGGTAGGCTGTAGCTCAGGTGATGATACGCTGCCAGCCGGAGAGGGGTGGTAGCGAGGTGAGAAGATGCCGCAGGATGTATGACCATCCTAGGCGAAGGGAGGAAGCCTCGTGAAGGGTCTTGAGAAGCTGTCAGGACGAGGGAAGAGTTGGTATTAACACGTGGGTGATCTGGCTGAGATGCTGGCTCTAGGAATAAAACTTCAGATGTAAGGTGGGAAGAGCTGAGTTTCTGAGACGCTTCCTGGTTAAGGGAGCCAGGTCAGGGTCAATAGCAGAGGTGTTATTGAGCTAAGCGCAGTGCACCTTGAGTCCGATGGGAGTAGGTTTTCCGGCATAGAGCTATCAAAGTCGCAGGTATTTCCTTGGCCACCAAGCCTGGAGATCTTGCCAGGGAAGTAGCCTGCGTGTGTACATGCTTGGGTGGCGGGGGGCAGAGGTCTACACACTGAATAAGCATAAAGGTGTACATAGCCTGCCTTCTCCCTGTCACTGGGAAGCTGGAGATACACCGTGAAGTGAGTCCCCTGGGGTCTGTCTGACCCAACAAACCTGATGCCCACATCTACCTGAGGCT
Organism: Redunca redunca; assembly: GCA_006410935.1. Classification (NCBI taxonomy): domain Eukaryota; kingdom Metazoa; phylum Chordata; class Mammalia; order Artiodactyla; family Bovidae; genus Redunca; species Redunca redunca. Next base: position 105,530 of record SJYQ01093307.1, read on the forward strand.
CCGAGGGAAACTTGTTTTTTTAAAAGGAGCTGGTATACCAGGGCTTGCACACCTGCGTATGTGAAATGGTTTAATTCCTCTGAGCCTCAGTCACTCCATCTGCAAATTAGAGGTGATAATACCTTCCTCACAAGGAGACAGACTGTTTCTCTATGTTAACAATGTCACAGTCTTACTCTTCTGAACTTGACAGACGATTCAAATAATTTAAGACCCTGGTGACCCTCTCTAAGAAGCCAAACTCTAATCTATTGAGGGTGTAAAAATTTATAGAGAATAAATGATTGAGGAGCTGAGATTATGAGACCACTCTTTGAGATTACGCATCTGTATCTCAGCCAGCTCTTGATGATATGAGTACATGCTTGAAGATCCAAAGAGAATCTGGCTCACGTTAGAACACAAATTCAATTTTTGTTAAAGATAGTGCCCATTTTCAAATTTAGTACCACTTTGAAATCAGTGAGTTGCGACTGATTTGTGATTAGCTGTGTTTGTATACAAATGGTCTTGAACCACAAAACTAAAGAGCATACCTAAGAAATAGTGATGGTCATCATCCTAATAAGCGACAACACGACCCGGAAAACAAACTCATGGTTACCAAAGGGGGAAAAGGGTGGGGAGGGATAAATTAGGAGTTTGGGATTAGCAGATAGACACCACTATGTATAATCTAGATAACCAACAAGGCCTTACTCTATAGCACAGAGAACTATACTCAATATCTTGTAAAAACTTATAAGGGAAAAGAACATGAAAAAAGAACATATGAGTCACAGTAAGTGTATATTGTATATCTGAGGCTAACACAACATTGTAAATCAACTCTACTTCAATACAATTAAATTTAAAAAAATTATGAGTCACTGAGGAAGCAAAAAGGACCCGGGCATTGCCTCTGTAGAAAAGGGTTTGCTTGGAAGTTTATCTAGAGTTGATTAACCCAAGAGTACTTTATTAAAGACTCACAGAGATCAATGTTTTTAGACATATAGAGAATGTTTGACTGATCGCCACAAAAATGACTAAGCCGTGGTTAGTTTCAACCATAGGATGGTAAACCAAACCAACCCTTGTTAAAAGGTGAAGGTGAAATATCCATCTTCCTACCTCCCTACATCCTGATGTTCCTCAAATCCCCTATTTCTACCCCCTACTTTATTCTCCCACGAAATCATCTCAGGTCTGGTCTTATCTTCCATCATTTGCCTTCTCTGGGCCAGGACGTATATCCCCCCTCCCCCACCTCCCCGCAGTCTGTTCCTGCAACCACATAAGTATTATTATTTTTTAATCAACTATTATTGGAGTACAGTTGCCTTACAATGTCATGTTGGTTTCTGGTGTACAGCAAGGTGAATCAGCTATACATGTACATATATCCCCTCTTCTTGGACTTCCTTCCCGTTTAGGTCACCACAGGGCACTGAGCGCAGTTCCCAGGGTCTACACTAGGCTCTCTCTAGTTACCTATTTTATCCATAGAATCAGGAGTGTATCTGTGTCCATCCCAGTCTCGCAGTTCATTCCATCCCTCCCCTGCTTCCCCCCTCGGTATTCATCTATTTGTTCTCTACATCTGTCTGTGTCTCTATTTCTGCTTCGTGAATAAGATCGTCTAGAATTGTTGCTACTTCTAACTTTATGTTAAAGAATAGCAAGCCTCTCATGCCTTCAGTCTCCTTTCTCCCACATCCAAGGGTAATACTGTCTCGACCTCTAACCCCATAGAGCAGTGTTGCTTGTTTTTGCATGTGCTGCTTCGTGTCTGGCCTCTTTTACTCAACAGTAACCTTGTTGTGGCAGATCATTCATCCTAATTAATGCACACAGTTACATTGTGTGGCTAGACCACGATTAATGTATCCATTCCACCCCCCGGTGGACCTTAGGATAGTGTCCAGGTTGGATCTATTATGAATGGTGCTACCAAGGACTTTCTAGTTCAAATCTTTCAAGGAACTTAGTTGATGGGTTTGTTAGGTCTTTACCCTGGACTTGAATGAGTGGGTCATAGGCCACATGTATGTTTAGCTTGAATCATTCTTGTAAGTGGTTACACCATCCTTCAGACTTTTAATATGGCTTCACATTCAAAAGCCTGAACAGTTGGCCCAGTGTCTTCAACAGAAGAAGACCTAGAATTCAGATCTTCTGAGTCCAAGTCCAGTGCCGTTCACATTCACTAAGTTCTAAACCCTTCATACTAAATACCTTCCTCTTACCAATACTTTGCTCTCCTTTTTCCTTTACTGCCTCTCAGATGCATGGACAGCTTAGTTGTTTCTGGGGCTATTCTCCCCAGGGTATTTTGGTCTCAAAGAGGGTCCTTGGAGACTCCAAAGAATAATTCTAATTGCGGGATTTTCGGGTTCCATAAAAGCGCAATCCATAAGACAGGACGGGAGAAAGGAGAGAGGGAAGTTGTTTCAGAGAGAACTGTGCAGACTCTCTCAAGTCCCCAAGACTGTTGCTCTGAACAGAGCCGTTCCTGATGGGGCACAACCGGAAACAGAAAGCTCACTTCTCATCATGTGAGCTTCAGAGCAAACGCTTTGCAGGTGTGTATGTGTGTGCACGCGCTAAGTCACTTCAGTCGTGTCTCAGTCACCCTATGGACTCCTCTGTCCATGGGATTCTCCAGGCAAGAATACTGGAGTGGGCTGCCATGCCCTCCTCCAGGGGATCTTCCCAACCCAGGGACTGAACCCACGTCTTACGTCTCCTGCATTGGCCGGCAGGTTCTTTGCCACGAGTGCCACCTGGGAAGCCCGCAAACCCCTTGGAAAGCTATGAAACCCTCATTTCTCCAAAACCATGTATCTACACTGGAACCAGAGGAAAGAAAGGCTGAGCCATTCAGCCCACTAGCCTCCATTTCTCCAACTCAGGAGGCCAGGAACAGAAACCGCCTGCTGGCTTCTTGAAGGAGGCCTCGTTATCTGAGCCCCGGGCATGAAGAAGCTGAGTAGGAAAGGCTGAGAAAGATGACGATGGAAATCGGGCCCCAGCCTCCCGACGGCTCACTCAGGTGTGCGTCTCTTCCCGGATTCTGTGTCGTGATTAAAGCAAATGATTTTTTTTTTCATATTTAGATCTTTCCTCTTCGTCCTGGTCTGCTGCCTGAATTTGAATGCAGCTGAGTTAAGGGTATTAATTAATTGTGAATCACTCCCATACTTGAATAGAAGGCCTCCAGAGCCTAATGTGCAAATTTATGTAAAAACAATGTGAAAATTAGAAATGCATTGGCACATTTTTTTTTAAACCAGAACAGTAGCGCTCCAGTCTAGTCAAACAGACTGCTCATTTGCAAGCTGTCTATATGCAAAGCATTCAGCCCCTGGGAGTCTCAAACCTCCTTAGCAAGTCGTCTGAAATTTGAGAAGAGCTTTGCTCCCCAGCCTGTTTTTCTCTCCCTTCATGGGTCTCTCCTGTGGACCAAGGGCTTGGAGGCTTGCACCTGGCAACTCCAGGCATGGGCAGAACACATAGCCCATCCTGGGAAAAGTCCTAGTACTTCCACACAAGCCACAGGACCCTGATTCCCCTTTCCAGACCAGACACAGAGGAGTAGATGCTGTGTGCCCGTGGGTCCTGGGCTACCTCTCAGACTCTCCGGGGCGATGCTAGAGGTCAGAGCAGGGCAGCTGCTTGGAAAGCCGATCACCGACCTTAGGTAGGAGTGTGTCAAGTTCACGATTTTACAGCTCGGCACCGAGCAGTCCTTCCCCTCCCCTGGCTTGGCTTAAGGGAGTGGAGGGTGGGGAAGAGCCCTCAGGGCAGTGCCAAGGTGTAGCAGCAGGGGGCACATTCCTGTTGTCAGCCTTGGCTGCCTGGCAGTGAGCCAGAAGGGGTCAGAGGTCAGAAGATGCTCAGAGCCAGCCAGCAAGGCAGGGCATGTCATTCCACTCCCAGGAGCGGGAGGGGGGAGCCCGGATGGGAATGAGCTAGCTCTAATCTTTTAGGTAGTCTAGTCAAGACTATGATTTTTCCAGTAGTCATGTATGGATATGACAGTTGGACTATAAACAAAGCTGAGCGAAAAAGAATTGATGCTTGTGAACTGTGGTGTTGGAGAAGACTCTTGAGTCCCTTGGACTGCAAGGAGATCCAACCAGTCCATCCTAAAGGAGATCAGTCCTGGGTGTTCACTGGAAGCACTGATGTTGAAGCTGAAACTCCAATATTTTGGCCACCTGATGAGAACAGTTGACTCATTTGAAAAGACCCTGATGTTGGGAAAGATTGAAGGCAGGAGGAGAAGGGGACGACAGAGGATGAGATGGTTGGATGGCATCACCGACTCAATGGATATGGGTTTGGGTAGACTTCAGGAGTTGGTGATGGACAGGGAGGCCTGGTGTGCTGCGGTTCATGGTGCCACAAAGAGTCGGACACAACTGAGCGACTGAACTGAACTGAACTGACTCTTTTAGCTTCGGGAGGGGGAAGGGTGATGGCAGAGAAGGAGGCCTGCCAGGAACTGGCAGGCAGAGCCCATCGGCCCACCCATGTGGAGTAGGCAGGAATGGACCCAGCCACCCGGGGAAGGCAACGCTGGAGCAGGCTCCTGGGACCAGCAGGGACCCTGAGTCCCTGGCACCCTTTGAGGACATGGCTCAGGGTTTTCCCAGAAGCTCAACCCCAGAGGGGTCATGGTCAGGGACCCCAGCAGCTGGGACTTCTGACTCAGTTGACTCCACTGCTGGCTTGGTGGCTGGCACCCCCATCTCCCACTGCCCCCACCCCTACCACAGCTCCCATTCACTCAAGTTATGACAAAGTTTGATTTCCCATGTCGAGTTGCTCTGTAAACGCTGTTTGCAGTAAGTTCTTCAGTACAAAAGTAACCAGTAAATGTGATTTTCACCAGCTTGGGTGCAGTTGGCGACACCCTAATGTGGGTACTGAGACCGGCGTGATGTCTGGATCAGCAACCTCACCCTAAACTGGGAGCTTGTCAGAAATGCAGGTGCCTGGGGCCCGCCCCAGCCTTCCAGACTCAGAATCTGCATTTTAACAAGACCCTCTGTGATTCCTGAGTCCACGGAGTTCAGAGAAACCCTTTTTTAAGGTATTTCTCTTAGTCTCCACCACGCTAAACTGAGTTTCAGCTTTCCAGTTAACATCTGCTGAGCTCAGACAGTAAAGAAGCTGCCTGAAACTCAGGAGGCCTGGTCAGTCCCTGGGTTGGGAAAATCCCCTGGTGAAGGGAATAGCAACCCACTCCAGTCTTCTTGCCTGGAGAACCCCATGAACAGAGGAGCCTGGCAGTCCATGGGGTCACAAAGAGTCGGATATGACTGAGCGACTAACACTTTCACTTTACACTTCCAACCTTGAATAAACCACCACATTTCCTAGACCCTTAGTCCTCATCTGTAAAATGGGGATGCTAATGCTACTTAAGGTGTTAAGTTGAATAATAAACTAGAGTTTGTCTTATTAATTGCAAATCACAATCAAACCATTCGATTTTATTCTTGGGCTGCACCCTGACCCAAACAATTGGGTTGTAAAGCTTTGAGAACAGGAAGAACTTCTGCTCTCCTTTTTTATCTTCTTTGAACCCTAAGGACAGCATTCTGCTTCAGAACTTCAGATCCCTATGCCCCCCCAAAATTTTTCATTCCAGTTCCTGACACCCATCACTTTGACCTACTCCTCTGAGGTTCATCCCTCCAGATAATTGTATTATCTCTCCGGCCATGAAGCCCTTTGTTACCATGGTGATGCATACATAATTATAACTGATGGGGCTTTCCTGGCCAGCCTTCCCACCAGACAACACAGAAAACATCTTCCCTTCTGTGTGTTACTCTCCCATAGGTGTGCAACAAGACCCTACAAGTTTCTCAAACTTAAATATTCCTTCCACGATCACTATAGACCAACACACACAGAGAGATCAATGTGGAAGGAAAACTATTTGGGGAGGAACTTGGTGGTCTGGGTTCTAGCACAGTCTGATACTGATCATTAATTTGTCTCAAGGCACTGGACTCCTCAGGACCCAGTCCCCCCATATTGCACAGAGATGAGACAGGCCCCTTCTGTAACAGTCCGAGTTGATTTTAAGTGTCACTTAGCTGAGATTATTTAACAAAGCTTCCCAGCATTAAACATTAACACGGCTCTTTTTATAATGCACAGTTCGTTATCATGCTAATAAATGATTAATTAGAATTCTCTGTCTGGGCCAATAATTTGGCAGGGCTTTTATGGTTCATAATTTGTGCTGTGTTGTAAGGTTACCTCTCGAAACTGACATTCTAGCATTTATTGTTTTTTATTGCCTCTCTGAGGTGGCTTTGGAAGGAGACACCAGGTGACACATGTTTGAAAAGGGTTTAAAAGTTGGATGCAGTTGGAGCGGACGGTATTTATCCAGTAGGAGCAGTGAACTGGAACTGCTGTGGACCTCAGTGGGCGTCTGAGCAGAACAGCCAGCAATGGATAACTCAATGGTCTGCTTGGCCAATGCAGCAGTTTGCAACGGCACATCCTGTCTGGCACCGGAAAGCGACTTCAACGCCGTTCTCAGTGCGGTCCTGAGCGCCGTCCTGACCACCCTGTTGGCTCTGGTGATGTTCTCCATGGGATGCAACGTGGAGCTCAAGAAATTCCTCGGGCACATAAAGCGACCATGGGGCATCTGCATCGGCTTCCTCTGTCAGTTCGGGATCATGCCCCTCACAGGATTCATCCTCTCCATGGCCTTTGACATCATCCCCATCCAAGCCGTAGTGGTCCTCATCATGGGATGCTGTCCAGGAGGGACTGCCTCCAACATCTTGGCCTATTGGGTGGATGGCGACATGGACCTGAGGTAAGATTTGTAAACCTCCCAGTACCACATTAATGGCATTGAATTAACCGTCTCAGTAGCCTGCGGCATCGTGAATGCCCGTCTGCTCTGCCATGGTTATGGGGGCCAGCTGAGGCAAGAGAGGAAACACGCCTTTAACTCGCCTTCCTGCACGGCTGCTGTGCTGTGTGAATTTAAGGCTTCTATTCTGTGTTTGGGTTTCTGAATCTAACTCAGTTAACAAGGAGTTGGATAATTGCTGGTTCTCTTTGGGGAAAGAGTCCAAGTTTTTCCAAAAAAGAAATTCTTTCCAACCCAGAAGCTACACCTTTTCCTTGGTATCAGGAAGAAAAAAACAAAAACTTTCTTTGTGGTGATGAGGAGTCCTGAATGCAATTATGAAATCAAACTGTCCAGTAAACATTAGATCCTAGGATGAGACCCTGACCAAACACAGCCAGTTTTTTTGGACAAGCTTTCTCTTGGTATAAAATCTAAAATAAAAGTTTTAAAACTGTACATTTGCTTCACTTCTACTGGCATTAAATTAAAAAAAAAAAAAAAGACTACAGCAGTTTTTTTAAAAATTAAGCTTAACTTCTTATAAAATAGAGGATGGTTTCTCTGCTTCCCACAGAGTAATCTTAATTGCAATGTTTGTCCATTTCATCCTATGCTAATCTGAACTAGCACCAGGAGGTTGGGGGAAACTAATCAGAATAAGGTGAAGCATTAATGGGAGGAGACCAAGAATTTTAATGCTGCAAGTTGAGCAGACAAATACGTTTCTCCTTCCCTCACCATTCCTCATTTCCGGTGAAAGGTGTGCATTTCTGCAAACCAGCTGGGTATCAGAGTAATGTGTGCTTATTAAATCCTGAGCAGTAGGCAACAGGCTCTGTTCACCCCCTCAGCAGCAACACTCAGAGAGACACTCACGGTGGAGAAATGTAACCACCACAAACTGTCAAACCGGATTCCGGATTGACCCAGCACCTAGCGGGCACGCAGGAACCAGCCACCGCAAGCTCTGCTGGTGCCCATTTCTCCAGAAGCTTTAGAAAAATCACACCAACTGTATATCTTCACATTACATCTCTCTCACATAAGGAAGTACCATCTCTTCCCTGTAACAGATTTTTTTTTTTCCTAATGAAAGTCCTGTAAAGAGCAAAGGATGGCAAGTGCTGTTCAGGTTTAGTTAATCTGTGAACCGCCATATAGCAATAAGGCCTTACATTTCAGCTTAGTGTGACCCGGATGGAGGCACAGGGGTGGGAATCTACAAGCGAGTCGAGGGGGGTGAAGTGAATTGAAGACAGGACTTTGCCACCAAACAGCTTTTATGTAATCTTACGTAATGCAATTTTTCAACAAAATGAAAGAGCCTGTGTCTCCGTGTAAGGCTACACGTGTGATCATCTGTAAGACAGAAAGGTGTTTTTGGTGCTGAGTTGATCAGCTTTGGGGGTAGATTCCCTTCTGGGGGCTGGACAGTAAAGCCTTATCTAAAGGTTCTCACGCACACTTTCCTGTGGCTTAAAGGAAATTCTATTTCTCTGGAAACAGGAGATGGTTATATAATCTTGCTTCCCTTGCACAATTCCCGTAAGAAATGAAAATATTAAGAAACAAGAATGCTAGAAGTAGAGCTTGCAATTGCAGTGGAAACCCAGCTCAGCCGGGGTAGATGAACCCTTCAGCAAGTCAGAAGAAGTCCTCTTACAGGACTGCGGTGTTGAAATTAATTTTCATCCTGGAAAGTGTGCACTCCACCGATCCCCTTGTCTTGTGAACAATACCAACACCCGCCCGGTGTAGTCATCATAGCTCTCTATCAATTTCACCTCTCTGGAACTCGAACAAGATCCAGTGAAAGACGTGGCACACCCAAAGTAAATCCTGCTTGATCTCATGAACGTTCTTCACACAGGACCTACTTACTTGCCCAATTCTCAAGCTTTGCTGTGCTTTTACCCAGCACAGAGGATGAGAAACAGGAAGTTGGGGGCGAGGGGGCAAGCTATTAGAGGGGCAGAATTGAGTCTCACGGCAGCAAGGTTCCCCCAAATCCTGACCTCAATTTAAATATAAAATGACTGCAAAGAGAAGAAGACAACTCATAAAACACAGCAGCTCTTCTTTTTTGTGACCCCATGGACTGTAGCCCCCAGGCTCCTCTGTCCATGGGATTCTCCAAGCAAGAATACTGGAGTGGGTATCCCCTTCTCCAGAGGATCCCAACCCAGGGATCAAACCCAGGTCTCCTGAGTTGCAGGTAGATTCTTTACTGTCTGAGCCACCAGGGAAGCCCTCAGTTCTTTTAGGGACAGACAGCTCTATGAACCCATCACCCAGAAGACACCAGTGCATTTTAGTGGAACAAGTATACTGTATCAGGAATAATAATCCTTGAAAAGAGGTTAAATTATACCACGATGAAGGCGATGAATTGCATTATGCCTTGCATCTGTTAGAGGAAAAACTGTTGAAATATTTTTCTTTAGAAAATATATTTTAGAAAAGTATACTTCTAAATATATTTTCTAACTTCAGAAAAATAGATTTTCTTTAGAGCAAATTAAGAAAGTGACATCTCAGCTATTGGGAAACAGTTTGCCAACATTTTTTATTCTTTCCTTGTGAGCAGTGGATAACTAAAGTCTCATGATCACGTGTGTGGATACAGTTCTATCTAACCTTTATATTTCCAGGTCTGTCCTCTGGGGACTTAAATTCTAGCAATGGCAGCTGAGATGTGACTGGTTACACCAACAGGTACCTGCGCTAGTTGAGCAGATACCACAGAACAGGAGCAAATCGATATCATTTGGCTTTCACTTTCCTGGGTGTGGTTTCAGGGGGAAATCAAATTCTCTCTCTCACCCCATTGTCTCTTCCAAAACCTGGGAAAGTGAAAGTGAATTCACCCAGTCGTGTCCAACTCTTTGCAACACCATGGACTGCAGCCTACCACTCGTCTCCATCCACGGGATTTTCCAGGCAAGAATACTGGAGTGGGTTGCCATTTCCTTCTCCAGAGGATCTTCCCAACCCAGGGATTGAACCCAGGTCTCCCACATTGTAGGCAGAAGCTTTACTGTCTGAGCCACCAGGGAAGTCATTAATTTGCAGTCCCTGGTGACTACACACACACACACACACACACACACACACACACACTACAAAATAGAGACCTTGCTAATAGACTCCTTGCTCACTGACGTAGTAGTTCAGCTCCTTCACTCCAGTCTAGAAAGTTGTCGTGGGAATCTGATCAGGAAACAGGTGCTTTCACCTGTTCTAGCCCTGTCACGGGTGCATTAGGCACAGAATGTCTCGGGGAGAAACAGAGGTGTTTTCAGGTGAATTAGCCAGGGGCCCAGGCTCACGGTTCTGGGAGTGAACACAGAGAGCCCCACCCCGTGTCTGCTCTACACACAGTCGCCCTGTTTTTGAATCTCCCCTTCCTTTAACACTGGCTTGGGCACGCCGCACAGGCTTCCCTGGTGGCTCAGGCCTTAAAGAATCCACCTGCAATGCAGGAGATGGAGGTTCGATCCCTGGTGGGGAAGCTCCCCTGGAGAAGGAATGGCCACCCACTCCAGTGTTCCTGCCCGGAGAATCCCGTGGACGGAGGAGCCTGGCAGGCTACAGTCCACGGGGTCGCAAAGAGTCAGACACGACTGAGCGACTTCACTCACTCACTCCTCACTCACTCACTCTTCACTCATGTATTGGAGAAGGAATGGCCACCCACTCCAGTGTTCCTGCCTGGAGAATCCCATGGGCGGAGGAGCCTGGCGGGCTACAGTCTGTGGGGTCCCAAGAGCCAGTCAAGACTTAGCAAGTAAACCACCGCCACACCACCCAAGGACTTTCCCTTCCCATTTTCTTTTTTCTCACTTCTTTGGGGAATTGCCGCCTGTGCACCCTTTCTCCCATTCCCCTCTAATTCCTTTATTGCTATGCACAGTCAACACTCCCTTCCATTATTTTCTAGGAAAGTAGGAAATTTTCTAGAAAAGTAGGAAAAGTTTCTAAATTTTCCTACCACCTCCTTTATTCTTTATCCAGGTGCCATTATATTTTTTATCTTCCAGCTTTGTGTTCACTGTTATTTTAGTTGTTCTAGACTGACCCTCGGACTTATCACAAACTCAAAGCAGTTCCTCCCATTTCAACCACATAAATGTCCAGCTTTCATTTAAGAATTAATTCAACATGATATGAATTTCCCTTTATTTTTCCCCCTCAAAGGAACCAAGCCTTGCCTCTCTCTGCAGCATTTCTTTTCATTTACTAGCAAACACTTAGTAGACGCTGTTAGGAGCCGCTCACAGTATAAGCTCAGTTTAGTTCATTTCAGTGCCCAGTCATGTCTGACTCGTTGTGACCCCATGGACTGCAGCACTCCAGGCCTCCCTGTCCATCACCAACACCCGGAGTTTACTCAAACTCATGTCCACTGAGTCAGTGATGCCATCCAACCAGTGTATTTAATCCTCAAACTAATCCTCTGATAGGTTAGTTTTAATACTATTACTTTCTGCATTTGATAAATGATGAAATTAAGGCTCCAAACCTTGACAGAGGTAACAGTCAGTGTATGTGAGAGTCCAAATCAGAATCCAGATCTATCCATTTATTCCTGTCCAGACTCTGAGCCTCCAATCAATACTGATCTATGTCATCGCTTCCGCTGTCCAGCCTCACCTGTATTCACTTCTTTTGCTGTTTCAAATTTGGTGTTTCATTTCTAATATGATTACAGTCTTTTGCAATTTTTATCACTGACTTCACCAAATTCCTCAACATTCACTGAATTCTCATTTATTGCTTTCTTTTAATTCCAAAAGAAAAACAAGAAGGAAAAAAATTTTCCCTGGTAGTGAATAGGGCTAAGACAAGAATTTAAACCAAGAGGTTTCTTTTTTTCTTCTGTTTTCTCTTATCCCAAGGTACATGCAAATGCATGGTATAGTTTTTCCACTGCTAACCTCTTTGCTGTTTGTTGTTGTTGCTGTGGTTCAGTCACTCAGTTGAGTCCGACTCTTTGTGACCCCATGGACTGCAAAACGCCAGGCTTCCCTGTCCTTCACCACCTCCCAGAGCTTACTCAAACTCATGTCCATTGAGTTGGTGATACCATCCAACCATCTAGTCCTCTGTTGTCCGCTCCTCCTCCTGCCATCTCCTCCTTGCTCTTTGCAGAACTGATTTTTCATATAAAATGATCTTTTCCTTTTATTAATTTATCCTCCTACATTGCTCCTTAAAATCATTTATCTGAGTTGGTTTTCATCTCATTTCAAGTAGTTCAACCCTTCTATTCTCGTGCCCTCTGCTGTGTTTCAACGCTCCCGGTGGTCACTAAATCTAAACCGTCCCCTTCTCCAGCTCCTGTCTTGGCCCTCCTCCTGGCCTCTGTGAAACTGCTCTTGCCAAACTCAAAACCATGGTACAACTTCACAAATTGTCTTGGCAATGAGTCAGAACTGAAGCTTTTACCAAGAAATTTGAAAGAAAAATAAGGAGAGAAACTGACTTCCTCTCAAAAGGTGTTCTCATGGTTGAAAACAAAAAGGACTCACCTTCCTCTTTGCTGTGATCTAGGTAACGAACACTGCCCCCTTCTCCACCCCGCTCTCATCATCTCCACTCTGGACAGCATATTGAATGTGCTGGAAAAAAAGTAATTTGATCATGGGGATAACTTTAAATCCATCCCAATTTATTTTTTAAAATAAAAGATAAAAAAGAGAATGACAAAGGAGGAGAGAGGGGGGGAAATTGTCTACAAACTCCAGGATTTTATAAGTAGGATCAAGCACTGTTTATGACAAATTAACTTCTTATTCTGGCTTAGAACTCTGCCTTTAGCATCCTCTTGTGTATCTAAGTTAAGGTAACCTGTCACTATAATAGACTGAACCTCTTGGAAATACTTTACATACATCTTCAGCAGTGGTTACTGTTACACTATTTTAGCTCTACCGAGACAATTTTTTTTTCTAAATCCTTTAAACATATTTTAAATGAGTTCATTCTGTTGTTTGTTTGTTTGTTTGTTTGTTTGTTTGTTTTTAAAAAGATTATCAGGCAAGTTAAGCCCCCTGATAAACATTGCCCTATTCTTTATTTTGCAAAAACTGGGGTTTTGGGGGGGACAGGGGGTGGGGAGCTGGTGGTGTAAGTAATTTAATATATTCCTTGAAGTCCATGTATAATCCCTTTAAGAAATTACTACTCTGATAGTCTCAGTGCTACAACTATTTGAGGGCTTTTCAGAAAAATTTCTCTGTACTGAAACACAGCCCACACACACACACATACACACATACCCAGTGGCCAGACAGGGTTAGGTCTAACTGGCTTTTAATGAGCATCTTGAATCATTCTAAGTGCTGGACACACTGGGTCCCTCAGCCTGTGAGGTGGTAACGATTATGATCTTCATTTCACAGAGAAGGAAACTGGCCAAGAGAAGTCAAGTAAGCTAAAATTCACGTAGGTAGCCAGCCCTGCTTCCGAGCTGGACAGGGTCGGGCCCAGCCGTCCAAGGGCCCCATTTCCTGGGAAGAGTCTATGCACCCACCACCACCACCACCACGCCCCAAGTACCTTGCAGAGACTGGAAGACCCCCTTAACCCGAAAGCCCTACATCCATGCAGTTGTGCTAAAGAAGCATTGTTCCATACGCTCCACCTCCAGAGCCGATGTCCTCCTACTCAGCCTGGTCCACTCATTCACACGCGGATGCTCTTGGGAGAAGACTCCCAGACCTTGGTTCTCTTTGAAGTTTTTATACATAATTTTACTTATTTGTTCTGTGTTTTTGGCTGCCCGGGTCTTCGCAGCCTTGTGCAGGCTTTTCCCCAGTTGCAGCGAGCGGGGGTTCCTCTTGGTTACAGTGGTCGGGCTTCTTGTTGCGGGGGCCTCTCTCTTTGCAGAGCTCAGGCTGTAGGTGCTTGGGCCTCAGTATCTGTGGCTCCTGGGCTTAGTTGTCCCGTGGCATATGGGATCATCCCGGACCAGAGAACAAACCCATTTCCCCCGCGTTGTTGGCAGGTGAATTCTTATCCACTGCACCACCAAGGAAGTCCCAGACCCTGGTTCTGCTGAACTCCATTTGCTAAATCTCTTAGCAGAAGTAGAAACGAGGTCCACCCTGCCTGCTCTCCTTGTCTCTTTGGTTTTTGAAGTCAGTTTCCTCTCCTTTTCTCAAGCTTTGGCGGGGTGGGTCGAGGAATAATTTGACTGCTTTAAGGAAAGACACCGAGACTTCTTCCCTTGGACATTCGTTCTCCTTTAGGGGCTGTGGAGACCCATCTCATCTCAAGCTGGACAGACACACCAAAGCCCACGACATCTTGGCAGGTGTAAATATGTTTGCTGTTCTCTGACTGGAGGTTCTCAGGGCAGCACGCCCAAACACCTTGTACCTCGTTTAACAATGAGTTTAAGTTGTCACGAAGTATCTTCTCTGATGCTTGAGAAGCAATGGAAAGTGAAAGTGTTAGTTGCTCTACCGTGTCTGACTCTTCGTGAACCCCATGGACCGTAGCCCATCAGGCTCCTCTGTCCATGGGATCTCCAGGCAAGAATACTGGAGTGGGTTGCCATTTCCTTCTCCAGGGGATCCTCCCGACCCAGGAACGGAACCTGAGTCTCCTGCATTGCAGGCAGATCCTTTAATGTCTGAACCGCCAAGGGAGGCTCGAGAAGCAATGGGGAGGGAGACAAATAGGAAGGGACTCAGTACAGATCTCACCATCTTGTCCCTGGTGAGGCCTGCAGAGGACATGTATATTTCCATCCATCAGACCAGATGGCACGGTTTGGAGAGAGTCTTTGGCAGGACTTTTGTATCACGGGTTGAGAAAGGAAGCCCCCTCTGCCCTGGAAAGCCCAGGTGGCCGTGCCAACTTGCCCATTTCCTTCCAGCGTCAGCATGACCACCTGCTCCACGCTGCTCGCCCTGGGGATGATGCCACTGTGCCTGTTAATCTACACCAAAATGTGGGTCGACGCAGGGATGATCGTGATTCCCTATGATAACATAGGTAAGTCACTCGTCAGGCTAGACCCTGAGCCTGGCCAGGCTCCCCTCGGCTTGCCCCCAGCAGGCTTCTCAGGCCAGGCTCCACCTCGGCGAGACCTCACCTCTCACACCCTCTATAGTCTGTGCATGCTTGCTCTTTGGAAGGAAAGTTAGGACAAGCCTAGGCTGTGTATTAAAAAGCAGAGGCATTGCTTTGCCGAAAAAGGTCCATATAGTCAAAGATACGGTTTTTCCAATAATCATGTATGGATGTGAGAGTTAGACCCATAAAGAAAGCTGAGTGTTGAAGAATTGATGCTTTTGAACTGTGGTTTTGGAGAAGACTCTTGAGAGTCCCTTGGACTGCGAGGAGATCCAACCAGTCCATCCTAAAGGAGATCAGTCCTGAATATTCATTGGAAGGACTGATGCTGAAGCTGAAACTCTAGTACTCTGGCCACCTGATGCGAAGAACTGACTCATTGGAAAAGACCCTGATGCTGGGAAAGATTGAAGACAGGGGGAAAATGGGGTGACAGAGGATGAGATAGTTGGATGGCATCACTGACTCAATGGACATGAGTTTGAGCAAGCTCCTTGAGATACTGAAGGACAGGGAGGCCTGGTGTGCTGCAGTCCATGGAGTCTGCAAAGAACCAACATGACATAGTGAGTGAACAACAGCAAAGGGCGTTAGGACAAGTCTCGCCTGCATTTGAATGAGGATTAGCAAAATCTGAATTCCAAACCTTGAGCCCATGGGAGAATCGGTTTTGTCCTCCGCTGAAATCACCAGGGAGAGGGGCTGATGGGAGGGACCACTGGGCACAGCCGTCTGGACCTAAGGAGACTGGAGCCTGGTGCATGGGAGGCTCTGTCCTTCCCATAACCCAGAGCACAACTAATCCAGGGGGAATGAGTTTGCTCCCAAATACTCAAGTTAAAGAAATCCGAAAAAAACATTCCACTAATGATTTCAAAATAGAGCACCCAGAAGCAACAGCCATAAGACTTCAGGTGAAACACACTGTTTATAACTGTTCCCTCGGGACCGTGTCTTGATTCAGAAGATGATCTACCGACCCAGCTTGTGTATCCGGTCCCAGGAGGCCAGTGCGCGAGCTGTAACTCTGTGTCCACTCATCTTAGCTCCCAGATGGTCACCTCCACACCCAAAGGGCTTTTTTCTATTTCTAGAGGAGCAAATAATGGTGGGAGATTAGGTCCCTGGTGGAACGTGGGGTGAAGGGTGGGACAGGATAGTTCCTGGTCTACAAAAAGCAGGTATCGGCCAGAACCAGGACCATCGCAGCTGAGATGTGGGTGAGTTAGTACATCAGGACCCATAGCTGGTATGCTAAGATCCTCTTCTCTGCTGACCTTGGAGACACGTGTCTTCCTAATGGGCTGCCACAAAGAGGTATGGAGGGTCCCATGGAAGGGCGCACGTGAGCAAAGACTGAATAGTGCCTCAGAAAGATGGTTGGTTGTAAAAAGGATTCCTGTTGGCATGGGAAGCTGTCCTGGATGGCTTCCATTTCTAAGAAAGATTGGTTCTGTGATTAAAAAAAAAAAAAAAAAAAACATGATTCAGGTCTACGCAACTGAATCAGAACAAACTTTGGCACACCCCCTGGGGACAATCTGTATTGTAGTACCTTCAGATGGTCTCTACTTTTTCTCTATTCTTACCATGGCCGTTAGACAACCCCTTCCCCATCCCTCCCCCAAAGCGGTTCTTTTTGGCACACATGTTCAGTATGGGATTTCCCCTCCGGTGGTCTTTCTACTGACCCCAGGGAACTCCTTCCTGCCAGGTGTCATCTACTGCAAGTAGGCCTTAGCTGACCCTGCACAACCACCTGCCTGGGCCTCCTGCTGCTCAACCCCCAGTCTGCTGCCTGGGAAGGGCACCTTCCTAAACAATGCAATTTGTTGGAGTGATGTACACTTCTCACAGAACCTGTCTGCTGAATGAGAATTTTTAATTCTAAATCACTTGCTGTTTAAGAAAAGAATTAAGTCTTAAAGTATCCTCCTCTTAATATTCATTCCCTTCTGGGAAATGCCCCATGGCAATATTGGGAAATTCTAACTACAGTGTGAATGATTGGTAACAAGGAAAAGAAAGTGAGAAAGAGTCATTAGTACCCCAAAGGAGAAAGACATCATCATGCAAGACACGAAGGGCAAAAAAGAAAAGAAAATAGAAGTGAAGAGAAACAGAGAGGAAAAGATTTTAAAAATCTTCAATGAGAGCCTGCCAAACAAAGATATTAACTCTGCTTATTCACCATTTTGTCCAGGCCTGTTTTCCAACCTAATCTTCCTGCTGTCCTTTAATGTGGAAAACACACAACCTGATTAATTAGCAAGATGTTATCACGACTTTTTCAACGAGGCAGTTTAGGCTCAGGGCATATGTTTAATTTGTCCAAGATGACAGGGAAGCTGGGAGTAGCCCTATTGTCTGCTCTCACCCTGCTCCGTGGGCAGGGCCACTGTGCCCAGCTCCCATACGGTGTTTCCGACGTCCTGATAACTCAGCAAACACGCCCTGAGTCCCTTCAGAGGATGAGAGCTAGGTAGAGACCAAGGCCACTTGCGCAGCCAGTAACACCACAAACACTATAGCAAGCTGCTGTTTCTCCTCCTCCCTCAAAGCATTTGAAGAAGTCTAGGACCAGGAACTGTGCACCCACTTCACCGGAGTCTCACAGCAGCACCGTGAGACAGAATGCCACCCATTCTACAGATGGGGAAACCAAGGCACAGGGCCATAAAGGACTCACAGTTCTCACAGCTTGTGAATAAGGTCCCGCCATGGGTCTGTCTGGGTCCAGGTTCCACCACGTGACTCTGTTCCCCATTCTCTTTCCTTCCCTTTTTTTCTTTCTCCCTTCTTCCCTCCAGTACCTGCCATGTAAACTTGATTAAAAACCCAGTTATGGTTCAAATGGAACGACTGTAAGCAGATGCTTTCACATCAAAATAGACAGGTATTTGCTACAGAGAGCTCAGGCACATGGGGAATAAGGTACACAAGATCCAGCCTGCCGGGGAGTAAAGGATGACAACAACCCACCTTTCCAGGCGGGAGTCCTACACTCTGAAAGAGACGAAGGGCAAAGTGTGTCTTTTCCAGCCGATTCTGAGTCAACTTTCAAACTTTATGCAGTCCCATATGGATCAAGAGAGGAAATGCAATTCTGCCATCGACTTGAGCAGCTGGTCCTGCTTGTGTGTATATCCTGTAGCCTCAGGCTGCCCCCAAAAGATAAAGACTCAGCAAGGAGGGGCCAAACATGGGGCTGGGCTGCCTTTGCACAGACCCAACAAGTGACAAATGCATCACCAAAGCCCAGTCACACTCACATTCCAGTCAGTGTCGGTCCCCAGATGGAAGGCGGCGCAGGACAGTCGTATGCATCAGCGTGGCTTTCCTTTAAGGCGGACAACATCCCTTTAGGGAACAGTCTGGAGACCCAGAGGAAGACTGTTCCTCCCAAGAGCGGGATGCAAGGACACCCAAAGGGGATTTCTCTAGGAGCTCTTACCAGTCCGTCCGTCCGTGACCCTTTTCATTCCCTTTATTCCATTTTCTCCTTCTTCTTTCATTCCTGTTTTTCTTTTTCCTTTTCCTGCTCTTGGTACGCTTAGCTATTACTCAATCCCACGGTGTAATTTCTGGGAACAAGTCATTGCAGACCCTTATTCTGCCAGGAGGGCCAGAAGGCTGCAAAGGCATTATGGTTTTATCACTATTATATTCGTTTTAAATTGACATTTACAGCCCTGGAATCTAGAATCCATTTCCCAGTCCTAGCTCAATCTACTCCAGTACCAAGCAACACCCACTCTCAGAATTTCATTATTCAACTCCACTTTCTCCTGGTGCTTTAAAAGGATGTCTGAAAAAGAAACAGCCTGTGAGAAGTTACAAGCTGTATGGTGGTATATTATATAAAAGCAGTCATTGGACAAATGAGTGTTAAATAATAAGGAGAAACAAACCACATGTCACAAGAACAGCAGTAAATTTAACACGGAGAAATTGAAGTATGACTCTTTTATCTGGCTGGGTGAGCACGCTCCTGCAAAGAAGTATAATTACTTGAGAGGTTGCCAAATATATTATCTCATGGAAAATTTAAAGCACGCTTTTTCAACCTATTGTCTCACCTCTCTGCTGCAGGTTTGAATCACCCTAGTCAATCTTAACTCAAAGTCACTAGCCACAGAATGCCTACAGAATCCTGAACTTTTTTCTTTTATTTCTGCTACTGTGAAGTAACAGGCAGATGTTAACTATCATCTTTGTACACCTCAAGAATACACACACACACACACACACACACACACACACACACACTTTGAAAACATATTTTTCATAAGATATAAAACCCCAAAGCCAAATAAGCCAACAACTTGAAACTGTCGATGCTGATAAGTTGAAACTAAAAGATATCAATTGATAGTATAAGGAAGTCCCCAAAAATTAATCTAGGATTTAGGGAAAGGATTTATATCATCAATACAATCGATTTTTCCACCAGAAATGTTGAATTATTTACTGGGGGAGGTGAAGAAGGAGAGTTTGGGGGAGGCTGTTTGTTTTTCAGTCATCTAGTGCATTCAGGAAAGGAGGCTGATCTGTATCGTAAACCTTTTGGAGACCGCTTATTCTTGTGTCCATCTTGCCCGTGCTGCGTGCGTGCTGTCAATCACACCGCTCTCCGTCACCTTCAGGTATATCTCTGGTGGCTCTTGTTGTTCCCGTCTCCCTGGGAATGTATGTTAACCACAAGTGGCCCCGTAAAGCCAAGATCATCCTTAAGGTAAGCGTCCCATGTCACTCGTGGCACAGGCATCACACTCAATGCCCCAACGTGTGCGCTGCAGTGATGACTCTCCATCAACTGGACTGGTTTTCTCACTGGACCAGAAAGCCCCTTCTAAGGGGCCTTCTTTAGTAGACATGCAGCCCACTCCTCTGGAATGCCCTTCCCTGTCCACATGGCAAGTTTCTATCCACCCTTTGGGATTCCCAGTTCACCCCATTCAAATGTCACCTCTTGGCTTTTTTTCTACTCTATACACCCATAGCACTTTATTTTACCTCTGCTATGTGGGTTTGTTGGAGAAGGCGATGGCACCCCACTCCAGTACTCTTGCCTGGACAATCCCACGGACAGAGGAGCCTGGTGGGCTGCAGTCCATGGGGTGGCCAAGAGTCGGACACCACTGAGCGACCTCCCTTTCACTTTTCACTCTCATGCATTGGAGAAGGAAATGGCAACCCACTCCAGGGTTCTTGCCTGGAGAATCCCAGGGACGGGGGAGCCTGGTGGGCTGCCGTCTATGGGGTCACACAGAGTCGCACATGGCTGAAGTGACTTAGCAGCAGCAGCAGCATATGGGTTTGTATTATAAAATATATCTAGACGGCTGTCTTAGAAAATAGGTCATGTCTTTCCCTCCCCTGTATCTGTATGGCCAATCCAGTGCCTGGCAATTGATAGATTTTATATTTATATAAATATATATATGTGTGTGGAGGGA
>SJYQ01093307.1:127720-141512 GCA_006410935.1 Redunca redunca
TTTTTTAATATTATAAACCTCAATTTTTTTAAAGAGGAAAAAACTGTAACAGCAGCTTTTGTTTACACAAGACTTTTTAATGTTTATTTTTAAATTTTATTTTATTTTTATTTGGAGAATAATTACTTTACAATTAGTGATGGTTTGTGCCATCCATCACCATGAATCAGCCACAGGCTGATGTCCCCTCCCTCTTATACACCCCCCACCTCCCTCCCTATCTCACCCCTCTGGGTTGTCATAGAGGTTTTATAGAAGTTCATATCCATTTTCTCATCATTATAGCAATCATCAGGGTGACTAGAGTAAGATTTCATCTATGTATATGTAGAAAAAAGATAAAATATCTATATTATCTAATAATATATTAATAAGTCACATGTTTGTCTAATATAAATAAAACTATATGAATAAATACATTAAAACAGATATATTTATACATACATATATATGTACTTGTTCTCATATCTGCTTTTTTTTCTGGAATAATTTTTTTAGAATAATTTAGTGTTGTTTTAGCTTCCATTATACAGCAAAGTGATTGTTATACATATGTGCATATTAATTTTCAAATTCTTTTCCATTATAGATTGTTAGAAGATATTGAGGGCTTCCCAGTGGGTAAAGAATCCACCTGCAATGCAGGAGACGCAGGAGACATAGGTTCAATCCCTGGGTCTGGGAGATCCCCTGGATGAGGGCAAGGCAACCCACTCCAGTATTCTTGCCTGGAAAATCCCACGGACAGACAAGCCTGATGGGCTACAGGCTATAGGGTCGCAGAGTCGGACACGACCGAAGCGACTGAGCAAACATGCACGCACAAGACATTGACTATAGTGCCCTGTGTAGCGGGTCCCCTTGTTGATTATCTCCTTTGTATGTAGTGATGGGTATCTGTTAATCCCAGACTCCTGGTTTACCCCTCCCCGCCCTCCGGAATCCCCTTTGGTAACCGTAAGTTTTCTACGCTCATACCTGCTTCTAATGTTACACAATAACAAAGCAACAACACCCAGAACAAACCGGTGGAAGCTCTGGTTCTCTGGACCTCTCCTGCAGGTGCCGAACCGTCGCTTTGGAAACAGGGATGCAGAACACACAGCTGTGCTCCACCATCGTCCAGCTCTCCTTCACCCCCGAGGAGCTCAACCTCATATTCACTTTCCCCCTCATCTACAGCATCTTCCAGATCATCGCGGCAGCACTGTTCCTGGCAGGTGAGGAACACTCAAACTAACGTTTCTCTGAGGAATCCTGCAGTTGCCAGTACGGCATTTTTTAATTCCCTGTTTCTGGCAGTGAAATAAGTGGGTGGTAAACGTTGCCCATATTATTATGACTTGATATTAAGCATATCAAGATGATGTACTGAGAAAAATGATTCCTGGAGTAGGAAATGGCAACCCGTTCCAGTGTTCTGGCCTGAGAATTCCATGGACTGGAGGGTTACAGTCCACGGGGTAGCAAAGGTCAGATACAATGCGTGACTGAGCGTGCACACACATATAGCATATTTATCAGAAAATTGGTGTAACAAGAGACATTTGTGAGGCTAAGTTATACTGGAAGACATATATGTGTGCATATATTATTTATATATATATTTATTTATATATATTTTAGTAGCCATACAATTGAAACAGTTGAAGCACACTCATTCTTTATTTCAAGTATGAGGAATAGCAAGTCTGATTTTTTTTTTATTCTAACGAAGCATATAGCTTTGATCCATTAGCCCCTGCCACTTGCTAGCCTTCACCTGCCTGAAACTTTTCTCAACATTTTCTAATGACTGGTGATATTTGACCTTTGTTTTCAAACTCTGGTTTTGTTTATTTTTAATAAAGAAACTTCACCTTTAAGCTTCATGGCACTTTAACAGGGACAGCATAGTGAAGGCGGATGGAAAATTAACATGACTCTTAAGTGATCCGATGACCAGAGGTGCAGTTTGGCTTTTTCACTTAGCTCCAGTAGGTATTCAACTGGCCCGTGGGAGCTAAGCGTTCTCCGCACTGCAGTCTTGAATGTCATTCTCGAAGCACAGTTTTCCTTCCTAGAATAGGACCCTCTGGACCCATTAGAAACGTTCCACTGAGTTATCACCGGTCCAGGGCAGAGGGCTCCATGGCCTAATTACCTTGTTTTCTCTTTGTTGGAGATGCACCCAATTTGGTGCACTGTGGGATTTTTCCAAAGAACTACTAGCAGCATCTACCAGATAAACCAGAGAAAGTAGACTGGTGATAGAACAGTCACATAGATTCACTAGTTAGATACCTAATTCAACAGGGATTAAGAGATAAGCTGAAGGAATAATGGAACAGTGGGTAATAGCATTGGTCTTATATTTTGCCACAGTTTTAGCAGCAAGAATATACACAAGGAGGCGCTTCTCCTAAGGACATGCAGTGCTAAGAAGCATATTTTGGTGAAAAGATTATAAGTCTAAATGTTTTTTGGACCAATGAAAGGAAGGAAGGACAGGAGGAAGGAAGGAAAAAAGGAAGGAGGAAATACTTTGGTTAAATAAAATCAGTGCTAAGGTGAGGATTCCTGGCTCAAAACAGTTCATAATAAAAGTAGAATATTTTAATTAACCACAAGTTCAATTCAATAGAGTCAATAGCTCAGTGGCTTCGAAACTTATAGATTAGAAGTGTGGGGACCAACCATGGAGATATTGATCTTGACATATTAAGACCTTGGAAGCAGGCTGTTGTCTTTCTCAGCTGCGTGTCAACACAAGAGTTGGCGCTTACTGATCTCTTGGTCGTCTCCCAAGGTTGTACCACACACTTGAGCATTTTATCTCACAATTGCCCTATGAGATAGATAGCACTATTATATCAATTTTAAGTGTGAGGTACTGGAATCTGAGGGTGCCAATAAATAATACTGTCTCTTCCCCTATTGACTTTGAAACCAAATGAGAAGTAGAAGGGAAAAAAAATCAGATACTTAGATAACAAAATAGCACGTTTATTGTATTCAGTCGATAAAGACTAATTAGAAAATACAGCTGGCAACAATGACCAGATTGGGCTTGTTAATACCACCCCTTTTCACTGCTTCCCACGGGTGCATTTAGCACACAGATACATCAACCACAGACTAGTCTGTCCAGGTGCAAGCTGATCTCAAAACTATGCTGACAAATGGCTGCGATGAGAGACTAGCAGCTTCATGGAAGAGAGGAAGGCTGATCACACATCAGCTAAGGCCCCACTATCATGGGAAGAAGTGAGTGAAGGCTGGGAGAGACAGTTATTCCAGCTCAACTCCTCCAACACAGACCAGCAGACCAAGGTCTTGACAGTGCACCTTAGCTTATCTGTTGAGGACCTGTGCATAACTGGGAGATGGTAGGGACAGAAGGCTTGCTTGCCATGGTTGTTACTGGTTAGTACCAGCAACCTAACTGATGCATGCCAAAATCAGGTGAGCACACAGCCCCCAGTTGTCTGCTAGCGCCTTCTGAAGTGCAATCGCCCCTCTTACCATGAGTGATCCATGGAACTCAGAGTGGGGGTCATGCTCACTAGTTGCCTCCCGCCCACAGAAAATGCCAACTGTTCTTAGAGTCACCAATTATAACGCCTGTCCAACGTAAGTTGGCAGCTGATTAGTATGAAATTTGCTTCATCTGCTGTGTATTGTCTTCTAGCGTACGTGGTATACAAGAAATATTTTAGGAAAAACAATGTGGAATTTCCGGAGAGCAGAGAAAACGAACCAGTACCTCAGTCATCGTTCCAATAGGTCAATAAAGGATTTCAACCAGACGAAAAGCAAACACCAGTGGACCAAAAAGCACCCTAAAGAATATACTTCAGCTCTAACAATACTTAATTACTTGTTTGGATAGGATATTTGGCAGAAAAAAAGTTATGGTGAAAATTTAAATTTGCATTGAATTCATGTATTGGCTTTTGTACCAAGCGACTGGTGATCCAAATATGTAAAGTAACAAATATTTTTACACATGTATGTGATTATATATATATATATATATACACACACACATATGTATACACTGGTTTTGAATATGGCCCCGAAATATCCTTGAACATCAGACTAAACCCAACATAGGACACACTGGGAATTTAATAACCAAATTAGAATCCAGCCCATAACTCGATAGGGATTTTGTACATGTGTCACTCTGCCTTGGGAGTCCAATGATGCTCACTTGATTTTTTGTAGGAAAAACAGAATTCTTCAAATTCAGTGGCTTGCGTCTGGCAGAGCTCTTTGAGCCCTGGAGACTTTCCCGTGTGACTCTGGTTACCATGACAGCTAGCTGGTTCATAGGAAGCCCCCACAGTAGACATTCCAGAGCAGAGAGGGGGCAGGAGGCACAGAGAGCAGGAGGCGCATTGGAAGAAACCAGACTGCTCTGGCGGGCGAACTCCATTCAATGGGAGATCACGGCAAATATAAGGAAAAGCAAAAAACAACCAGAAACTTGCTTGAACTGTGAGACCAGAGTCAATGAGATACACAGGAGTAAGTAGCAGTAAGAATGAAGCCTGGGAGCCAGAGGGGAAGCGAGTAAGGTATCACACAGTGTTTGAGGAAGAGGAGGAGAAACCCAGGGCCCAGGGAAGGGCATCACCAGCTAAGTCCCCGGGCTGCTGTAAACAGGTCTAACAAGAGGAAGTGAAGAGGATTTGGACAATGGCAGTGAGGTTTCAAGGTAAATGTGGAACAGCTGGCCTACAGTCGGGTCTCCATCACCAGGCTAATTTAATCTCCTTTCCTTCACTCCAGCGATTCATTCTCAATCCAGTTCAGAGTGGGCTAGTTCCATTTTCTGTTGGGTTGACCAAACAAATTCATTTGGGTTTTTCTGTAAGATGGTACAGAGAAAACCCAAATGAGGTTTTTGGCCAACCCAATATTCAGCCATTTTTCACTGCCTCATCCATTCCCTTTCAAACGTCTTGGTTACCAAGGGCCTTTTGCATTTGGTTGGTGTGAGTTCGGGTCAAGCTGGTGCCTCAACATTACAGGATTATGAATTATAGCATCAGCTCTTAGCTCTTCCAGTATCAACGGGGAGGGACTCTGCTTTTAAATGCATCCCATTTATGCCTCATTATACTAGGTTACAATTGAATGAGTCCTCTGTATGCTTCCATCATTAAGCAAACATATTAAAAAGAACTAGGGATTTATTTAAAGGCTAGGGGAGAGGTTTTACCAATCTTCTTATTAGGGAGGGTCAAAGACTGTTGTTCCAAATGGTGCGAAAGGAAGATTTTTCAGTCTGTCTGTCAAGTTCTTCCTACACTTGTCTCATCAAATGGGAAGCAGGCAGGTGCATTAAAGACACACCATGAATTCATATCATAATTTCAAGATGCCCAAAGTCAAGGACCTGGATGCCAGCAGCTGCAGCAAGCAGATTTTTTCCTCCCTGCTCATCAAGATATGTAAGTCAAACAGAATTTGGCTCTCTTATACAACGTAGTAGCTTGTGAGTTGCAGTTGTTTTTTTTTCCTAATGTGCTAGAGGGAAGAAAAATAGCTGAGCTTTCTCAAATGAAAGCTCTCTATTTTTAAATGAGTTTGAAAGCCTGATTAAATTATGTATTTTATTGCCTCTGTGGGTATCCTATTAAATGAATATTTTATTTTAAAGGCTTGAATAAATGAAAATAATTTTTGTAATGACTGGGCTGGTCTGTTTGGATCTTTGCAACCACTGTCTTCAGTGTTCAGTTCCAGAGTCATTAGTAAGGTGAGATTTTTCAAATGTTCAATTGTTTCTCAAAAAGTGCCTGAAAGAAACTCTTAATTAAATACTCTACTAGTCAGTTCTCCCACTGATACAGATTGAGGTGGTCCCCAAGAAAATCATACTGGAGGAATGTTAACCAAAGATTCTTAAAAACGGGGTGGCAATGCCTGATTTTAAATAATAGTAAAAGTCCGGTGGCTCAGTGTCCAAGAATCCACCCACCAGCGCAGGAGATGCGGGAGACACAGGTCCTACCCCTGGGTCAGGCAGATCCCCTGGAGGAGGAAACGGCAGCTCACTCCAGTATTCTTGCTTGAGAAATCCCATGGACAGATGAGCTTGGCAAGCTACAGTCCACGGGGTCACAAAGAGTCAGACGCAACTAACCACACACATAAGTAAGACCACCACCACCTCCACTTTCTTTGAAAATGTGCAGAGAGACAGAGAGATGCAGAGATATGGAGAGAGACGGAGATACTTCACTTATGATCATGGTGCACTAAAATCTCTCTCAACAAGACTTGAAGAAATGCAGCTTATGACCTTCAGTTGGCCACTCACAGACACCAATGTGCTCTCCACTGGGAAACTCTCACTCTCTTCCAGAAGGGAACAATTTACCTTTCTGGGAATATCTGGCGTCCCACTGCCTCTTAAACTTTTACTTTTAAAGAACCACATTAGCCTAGAACAAAGGTCTTCAGGCTGTGGTATGGATGTTCCCAGTATGAAATTATCCCAGGAGTACACAGGCATGGATGGGGAAACAGTTCCCATTTCTTCAGCTTGCACGCGTACACTTTCCCAAAGCTCCCCTGCTTAAATACCCCAAAGCTTGAGATGCCCTGGGTTCTCCCTTCTCACCCTCTCCTGGCAAGATCCTCTCCCTTGAAAAAGGAAAGCCTTACTCTCACCAGCCCTCACCTTTCTATAGTGCATCAGTCCAGGAAAGAAGACTTCTGAACACCAATTAAAGGAACAATTCAGAATATTAGTGTCTAAGAAAGGCTTCTCATCTTTCTCAATCATATACCTATTTATTTAAGATTTTAGAAATGGAGTGTTCTGACCTGTGTTGGGATATTTTGAATCTAGAAATACTGTACAATGGAATAGGAATGAAGATAATTTACTGTTAACGGCTGTATTTCCATCCTCAACTATTTACACACAAAAATAAATAAATAAATAAATAAATCATCACTGTGAGAGCAACCAAGGGAGCGTTGGTTAGAACACTGAGAGAAGACACTTTTTTTTTTCATCCAGGGATAAAAAATTCCTGGCAAATATCGAAATTTTATCTATCCTGAAGTCGAAATTCTGATGTGAAGGGGTTGGTACAGGAATCCATGTTGATGTATCTGTTAGAACTGAAAGATGGGATTCAATATTTTTTTCTGCCAAAAAGTGTGAGTTAGCTGATTGGCTGGACAATTAAGAAACATGAAGGGCATTTTCCATAAAGTAGATGAGCAAAATCTGCAGCACCAATGTTTTCTAAAATATATTTTAAAACATGTCATAATACAAAATTATTCTCCAGTTAAAAACAAATAAATAAACCTTGGAAGAAAAAAATAAAGCTCATTATAAAAACAAAATAATTAGACTATATAAAGACTCTTGGGCTTCCTAGGTGGCACAAGTGGTAAAGAATCCCCCTGCCAATGCAGGAGACACAAGAGAGGTGGGTTCGACCCCTGGGTCAGGAAGATCCCCTGAAGAGGATATGGCAACTCACTCCAGTATCCTTTCCTGGGAAATCCCATGGACAGAGGAACCTGGAAGGACCATGGGGTTGCAAAAACTCACACATGACTGAGCGACTGAGTACACACACATATAAAGACTCTTACAAACCAATAAGAAGGAAAGTGACAAAAATGAGCAAAAAAACTTGAACAGACTCTTTAGCAAAGAAAGGCAATGAAGCCAATAAGCACACGACAATGGCAAACAATGAATGGAAAGATGCTCAACACCGTGAAGAGTTACGATAACTTCAAATCAAAACCACGAGGTATCACTGCATCCCAATAAAAGAGCTAAAAGGAAAAAAGTCACTGATGACAGGGGCTTACCTGGGGGTCTGGTAGCTGAGACTTCAAGCTCTCGAAGCAAGGGGACCCAGGTTCCATCTGAGGTGAGGGTACCAAATCCCACATGCTGCAGTTAAAGATTCCCCGTGCTGCAAGGGATATCGAAGATCCTGCATGCTGCTACTAAGACTCAGTACAGGTGAATAAATAAAGCACTGATGACAGCAAGTATTGATGGGGATATGAACAGCAGCTCTCAGACACTGCTGGCAGTAGGGTCACTTCAAAACCAGTCTGCAGTTTCTAATAACGTTAAACACGCACTAACTGTGTAACCTGCAATCTCACTCCTAGGTGTTGACTCAGATTCTAGAAGTAAAACATAGTAACAGAAAGATCAGGGCCAGAGACCTGCAGGAGGTGTGGACTGCAACAGGCTGAGGTACCATTGTGGAGTGACGGAAATGTTCCTTACCACAATGGTGGTGGGGGTTACAAAATCTTAAACATTTGTCAAAATGCACAGAACTGTACATGTAAATCTGGTGAGTTTTACTCTGTGTAAATTACACCATTTATAAAACTGATTAAGAATTGACGTAAAGAGTCGACTCACTGGAAAAGATCCTGATGCTGGGAAAGATTGAAGGCAAAAAGAGAAGAGGGAGGCAGAAGATGACTCAATGAACATGAACCTGAGCAAATTCCAGGAGATAGTGAAGGACAGGGGAGCCTGGCAAGCTGCAGTCCAAGGGGTTGCAAATAGTTGGACACGACTTATCAACAGAACAACAGCAAATGTATTCCATTCCCAATCATCTCTGAGAATATTGAGATAAATTTGGAGCCTCTAAGTCAAAGACTAACATACTCTAAGAGCTATTCGATAAGGCTTAGACTTATCAAGCTTTCTCAGTCTGTTACATAGACATTGAAACAGTGAACAGTGCAAGTTCTAGAAATCTTTTGAAAACCAGGTATCTCCAATTCTTTGCTTTCCACAAACCTGAGAGATTCTAGTCAGGTTGTCAACCTTGCATTAGTTTCCTTTATAGACAGCTGTGGTTTCTTTGGCATATAACTTGGAAGAAGTTCAAACTTGAAGGATAATAATAGATGCCAAAGTCCTTTCATTGTCATCTCTCTTTATGTGAGACAAGGTTGATCAGCACTTCAATCTATAAAAATTAACAAGAGGAGCAGAGTAGATGCTGAACCCTGTCTCAACTGAAGAAGACTCCTGAGAGTCCCTTGGACGGTAAGGAGATCAAACCAGCCCATCCTAAAGGAAATCAGTCCTGAATATTCATTGGAAGGACTGATGCTGGAGCCAAAGCTCCAATACTTTGGCCACCTGATGGGAAGAACTGACTCATTGGAAAAGACCCTGATGCTGGGAAAGATTGAGGGAAGGAGGAGAAGGAGATGACAGAGGATGAGATGGTTGGATGGCATCGTCGACCCAATGGACCTGAGTCTGAGCAAACTCCAGGAGCTGGTGAAGGACAGGGAAGCCTGGTGCACTGTGGCCCGTGGGGTCGCAAAGAGTGGGACACCGTTTTGTGACTGAGCAGCAACAATCTCCATCTAACAACAACAGCAAAAGTTTACCTGGTGCCTCTGTACTCCAGGCTTTCTTTAACTTCAGTACTGTGTGAACTGTTTGCAGTCTCACAACAATTCTACGGCCTAAGTAATATTTTCTTCCTTTTACGGACGAGGACATTTAGGCATGGAGAGCACAGTAACTTTCTCAATATCACATAGCCAGCAGGTAGCAAAGCTTGATTGGAACTCAAGAAACCCGGCTCCACGTTCCGCACTGCTGACCACAGTGCTAACTATGTCATACTCGTCCATAGACATGCGGGCTTTCACATCGCTCACGAATGTGTTACATTAAAATAAGACTCCTCAGTGGAAATGAAATTAAAATATAAATCCAAGTAGAAAAACGATGTGAAATCCCCAAATACGAAGGCAGAACTTGTCCATAGTTTTTTCTTTCCTTTTTAAACAGCTTTGTTGAGACAGTTATTTACCATGCAATTTATCCATTTATAGCATTGTTTTATGGTTTTTAGTATATTTACATATAAGTGCAATTATCTCCACAGTCAATTTTGAAATACTTTCACCACTTCAAAAGTAAACATCATGCATTTCATCTGTAGCCCGCCTATTCCTTCACACCTCCTGCTGCTGCTGCTGCTGTTAAGTCGCTTCAGTCATGTCCAACGCTGTGCGATTTCATAGACGGCAGCCCACCAGGCTCCTCTGTCCATGGGATTCTCGAGACAAGAATACTGGAGTGGGTTGCCATTTCCTTCTCCATCATACTTCCCAGTTCAGTTCAGTTCAGTTCAGTCGCTCAGTCGTGTCTGACTCTTTGTGACCCCATGAATCGCAGCACACCAGGCCTCCCTGTCCATCACCAACTCCCGGAGTTCACTCAAACTCATGTCCATTGAGTCGGTGATGCCATCCAGCCATCTCATCCTCTGTCGCTCCCTTCTACTCCTGCCCCCAATCCGTCGAGCATCAGAGTCTTTTCCAATGGGTCAACTCTTCACATGAGGTGGCCAAAGTACTGGAGTTTCAGCTTAAGCATCATTCCTTCCAAAGAAATCCCAGGGCTGATCTCCTTCAGAATGGACTGGTTGGATCTCCTTACAGTCCAAGGGACTCTCAAGAGACTTCTCCAACACCACAGTTCAAAAGCATCAATTCTTTGACACTCAGCTTTCTTCACAGCCCAACTCTCACATCCACACATGACCACTGGAAAAACCATAGCCTTGACTAGACGGAACTTTGTTGGCAAACTAATGTCTCTGATTTTTAATATGCTATCTGCTGCTGCTAAGTCACTTCAGTCGTGTCTGACTCTGTGTGACACCATAGGCGGCAGCCCACCAGGCTCCCCCATCCCTGGGACTCTCCAGGCAAGAACACTAGAGCAGGTTGTCATTTCCTTCTCCAATGCAGGAAGGTGAAAAGTGAAAGTGAAGTCACTCAGTCGTGTCTGACTCTTAGCGACCCCATGGACTGCAGCCTACCAGGCTCCTCCATCCATGGGATTTTCCAGGCAAGAGTACTGGAGTGGGTTGCCATTGCTATCTAGGTTGGTCATAACTTTCCTTCCAAGGAGTTAAGCATCTTTTAATTTCATGGCTGCAGTCACCATCTACAGTGACTTTGGAGCCCCCAAAAATAAAGTCTGATACTGTTTCCACTGTTTCCCCATCTATTTGCCATGAAGTGATGGGACTAGATGCCATGATCTTCGTNTGGATACATCTAAAAGTGATGTAACAATTGGGCCTCCCTGGTAGCTCATATGGTAAAGAGTCTGACTGCAATGCAGGAGACCCAGGTTCAATCCCTGGGTGGGGAAGATCCCCTGGAGAAGGAAATGGCAACCCACTCCAGTATTCTCGCCTGGACAATCCTGTGGACAGAGGAAGAGTCTGGCGGGCTGTAATCCATGGGGTCACAAAGAGTCAGATATGACTGAGCCACTAACAATAACACAGTGTATTTACAAAATTGTATTTGCAACTGTGGTTAGAAATTGAATTTGTAATTATTTAATCTTATGATGACCAATGGCAAAATCATCTAAATATGTTTAAAGATATTCACAGCTTTTAAAAGTTATTTGGGATTATATGGGCTTCCCTGGTGGCTCAGAGGTTAAAGCGTCTGCCTGCAATGCGGAAGACCCAGGTTCGACCCCTGGGTCAGGAAGATCCCCTGGAGAAAGAAATGGCAACCCACTCCAGTACTCTTACCTGGAGAATCCCATGGACAGAGGGGCCTGGTGGGCTACAGTCCACGGGGTCGCAAAGAGTCGGACACGACTGAGCGAGCAACTTGAAATCTAGTGTTTTTCTGTTTTTTGTTTTTTTTTTTAATTCCAGTGTTCTGGCCTTCTGATAACTTGCTAAGTACTGCATTTTAAAGCCGGGTCAATGTTATAAAGATGGTAGGGGAAGTTCAAGAAATACAACTTTTTCTGCAAATAAAATACATAGTGACACACACACACACACATGTTTAGTGTCAAAAGTAATAAGAAAGATAGATCTTTTGACCTATCTAGTGATAATTTTGATCACTATTCAAAGTTCAAATAGTGGTTTGGAATGTTTAAACACAAAGATTACTTGCACGTTGAACCAGCAGAGTTTTCAGCTGAAGGACTGATCCATACACTGTGAAAGTTGTTAAGTCACCATGGTTACATCAGTCTCAAACCAGAAGAATTTTTTAAAAAATAGCTTTTCCAAAATAACAAATATGATTGGGTCCTTCTGCTACTGTGGATATAATGACTCTTTTGCAAGTAATCTCTTGGAGCTAAGGAGCATTATAATGGCTACTAAGCTGGGATTGCCAATAATGTCTGTCCTTTAAAGGAATCAGTGCAGATGATACAGACATTCATTAAGGGCAGAAGAAAGCAGCCAGAGGGACATGGTTATGAAATAATGTGAAGTGAAAAAATAACTTAGTGTTTAATTATCTTTCCACTGAAACGCATGCAAATGATATGGATCAAAAGGAAAACGGAAGCATGAAAACCAGTTAAGGAAATGGTGATGAGAGATGGTTTTGCAATCTATTTTCTGTATTATTATATAATATGTGAGAATCAAATAAAATCAAGAGGGAAAGAAAGAAACATTAAGAATCACCTCCAGGAGTAAAGTAGTTCCCCACATGTCAATATGCAGATCAGGGTGAGTGTGGCTGGAGGGGGACGCCGATGGTGATGCAAGCAGCCTGTCACCTGTCTCCTCATCCAGCTGGTCCCCATGAGTCTCTGTTCCTAATCGCTAGAGCCCGGCTCTCCAGGTGTGGCCGGCACTACGGCCTGGTTAACCCCACTGGGTGTTCTAACCCAACCCTCAGTTCTGATTCCCTTCTCCCATTTCCCCCTCAACTAAAATCTCATGCGCCCACTTTTCTTTGCAGCTGGGTGCCCATATCCCACAGTTCTAGACAATTGCATGGAGGCAGAAATGTCCAAGGAGATTGAATAACAGTAAAAGCTTTGGTAATTTCTGGTCAATGTTGCTGTAAGGTTAACAGATGCGTCTGGCATTGCTTCTTCCTCCATGTCATTCTGCCTTCAAGACAAAGAGTGCCTGGTGCCAGTCCAGCGGCCAGGAGGGAACAGAAATCCAAACAGACACCAGCCCTAGGACCTCTTAACCACTGAGCCAATGCCACCAGTATCCTGCCTCCGAGCTTACTGATACCTGAGAAGACTAAACACTACTTATTGATGCGGCTGTTGCCCAGGCGTGTTGTTATTTGCAACTAGGAGCATTCTTAATTCATAGACCTAGTCATTACTATCACTGGAGCTGCCTCGGGCATAAGACTCCCACACAAACATCTGAGCACACAGCCATGGTGGACAAGAAGCTGGAAGGTGTAGGGAACAGTCAAGACAAATCTTCTCCACTGACAGCTTTGCTCAGGGCACAACAAGTGGCAAGTTCTGTAAAAGCAGTGATTTGCAGGGGGGAGGAAATGCCACACAGTTTGCAAGATCTAAGTTCCCTTACCAGGGATCAAAGCTGAGTCCCTGGTAACAAAAACGCTGAGTCCCAACCACTGGCCCACCAGGGAATTCCCAGTAAAAGCAATGACATAACTAAATAACATCTAGTTTGTCTACCTCTTATCACAAAAGATCAGTACATATTTGTGAAAGTGAATACACTGATCCTGAATCAAATTACGAAAAACGTTGCCCATTTTCAAGCCAAAAAAATCTTCCCATAGACTAAAAATTAAATGAAAAATAATAAACACAGAAGTTGCAGATATAAGGACTAGGAATTTTCTGGATTATTTCCAAGTATCTATTGCCAAGCTACATGTTGGAATATTTTACTTTGTACATAGCATGGTTATCATTTTTATTAGTCTTCCCAGACCATGCAAATTTCTTTAAAGTATATTTACACTATTCACTTGTGCT
>SJYQ01093307.1:141535-233133 GCA_006410935.1 Redunca redunca
ATCGAATGAGATTGGAAAGACAAAAAAATTCAAAAAAATTCAAATTATACAATCCTAATGTGTAGTAATAGTTTTTAAAGCTTTCAGATGCATGCTTATTACATTGGGCTTCCAATTGCACATAGAAGCATCACTCAGAAGGTTCTTTTATTGAGTAAATATGCATTAGGTGCAATTTTAAGCACTCATTATTAACTCAGCCAACCAGAACAAATCCATTAACAGTGAGCTTATCTAATTTATCAAGTGAAGCTAGACTAGGTTCTTAGGAATGTGCTTAAATGTTATATTTATTCATTAGACTTCACTGGAATCCCAAAGTAATATATTCATTATGCTAGGGATTTTTAATGGACTGTGTCAAATGATGTTCCCCAAAATGCTGAAGTGATATAATACAATTAACTTTATAACCCAGGTGTTAATTCTCATGATATAAAGGACCATGAATGAATCACCAACATTATAAAGAATTGTGTTACCTTTGGTCTCTAAGCTCCCCATACTGATGTCTTCCCAAACTTCCAACCCCTACTTTCCATTCACATTTGAAAGTATGATCTTTTTTTCTTTACCTGGAGATTCTGCTGCTGAACCTGAGAAATTTCTTCAAAGTTGATACTTCCTCCATACCACTGGACAGGGTCCACTGCTTGGGAACGCTGCTAAATCCAGATTCTATCAATTTAGTGCCTCCAGAGGTGAGAATAAAATCACTTGTCCAGCATGAATTGGTATCTTTAAAAAAAAAATTATTGTATCTTATGTAACACATACCACATCAACCAAAATGCTGACATGATTTAATTTTCAGATTTGGTGATCATATTATTAATCTCTACCCATAATTTTTTCTTTTTAAAAAATTTTTATTGGAGTATAATTGATTTACAATGTTGTGTTAGTTACTGCTGTACGGCAAAGGAAATTAGCTAAACATATACACATAGACAGAGGGCTTCCCTGGTGACACACTAAAGAACCTGCCTGCAATGCAGGCAACCTGGGCTTGATCCCTGGGTCAGGAAGATCCCCTGGAGAAGGAAATGGCAACCCATTCCAGTATTCTTGCCTGGAGAATTCCATGGACAGAGGAGCCTGGCGGATTACAAACCATGGGGTTGCAAAGAGTCAGACACGACTGAGTGACTAAGCACACACACATAGGTAGACTGATGCAGATTAATTGTATAATGACTATTTTAATGTACTATAGATCTTTATTTTTTTATTTTTTTTATTTTTTAAAGATGAACATTTTTAATGATAAAAGGTACAATTCACAAAGAAGATAGACATCACAAACCATTAGACACCTAACAACAAAGAAACAAAGGTACATAAAACAAAAATCGAAGAAATACAATGGAAAAAAATACATAATCATAGTGAGGCATATTAACATTTTTTGAGAATATTTTGTCAAATGCAGAAAAAATAAAACACTCAGAGTGTCTTTATTCCTTTATCATGCCACCTGGACAAAAGGTTTCTTAATCTTATGTTTCAAAAATTCATTAATCCTACAACATATTGTTTCATAACTCACGAAATATACATTGGCTCATACCCAATGTTTTCTGGCTAAACAAGCAAGCATTTATTGAGGGCTCATACCTCACTGAATTTCAATACCCTTGGAAAGAACTGCAATGATGAGAGGAATTACTAAAGGGCACACTGCGATTATGCCTCTGTGTGTGTGGCTTCGTGCACACACACACACATTTCATGTATCTAATTAGTACACACAGGATCCTGATATTTATAGGGAAGATGACTTCCGCAAGAAACAGCACTATCCTTGCAAAAGCAAGATGCATCTTTGCAGAGAGGCGACCTTTGACTATAACATTAGCAGGCTGGCTGCCTTCTGAACCTTGCTTGCCTTTGTTTATTACAGTCATTTCTGACAATTCAGAAAAGACTGAGTCTCGCAGTTAACATCTACTCAGCAGCTTCATTTCCTAAAGAAACGTGCCTCAAGGACCCTGCCCCACCTCTTCTGCAACTCCCTTCTTCAAGGACTTAGGCGTTTTATAGACTTGTAAAAAAGCTGTGTTATATCTGATGATGACAATGTACATCAGTTGTTTACCTAAAGTTCTGTCCCTTCCACACTCTGCTTATCTCTTCCTTTATAACTCTAGTTTATTGTTATTGGCATTACTGAATCATAAACCTAAGAAGAAAAAAATGTTTCATTTTAAAGTATCTTCTATACTATTTGGGGGTTACACCCATACTTTGAGTCTTCATCACATATTGGAGTAGGGAATGGAAACCCACTCCATTATTCATGCCTGGAAAATTTCATGGACAGGAGTCTGGCGGGCTACAGTTCATGGGGTGGCAAAGAGTCGGACATGACTGAGCAACTGAGCGTGAACATATTGCATAGCAGTTCTTTAAAATCTCTGTGTGTTGTATCACATCACACGAGAGTATTTCAAGCTGTCTTGCCTTTCCCCCACCAATATATAATCTCCATGAGGTCAAGGACATTTATACGCAATCCCATATAACCTGAGACCTAAAATAGTGCCTAGCTCATAATAGGGGCTCAATGACACTTGTTAACGCCTCCTGGGTGTCTCAGTGGTAAAGAATCCACCTGCCAATGCAGGAGATGTAGTTTCCATCCCTGGCTTGGGAAAATCCCCTGGAGAAGGAAACAGCAACCCACTCCAGTATTGTTGCCTGGGAAATCCCAGGGACAGAGGAGCCTGGCGGGCTACGGTCCATGGGGTCGCGAAGAGTCGGACATGACTGAGTGACTAAACAGCAACATTTGTTAACAAAGAGTATGAAAATCTATTATCGAAAATATTCACACATGAAATATTTTTATGCTCCCATTGTCTTCCAGTTACCCTGCTCCTTGTAAATCTCCTCATTCTTTCCATAAATGCTTATACAATCTGTGATCCTCTCCATTATTTCTTTCTGGGCTCTATGATCGTCAACTACAGTATAAGTACAGTCATGCCTTGGTTTCTATGGGGGATTGGTTCTAGAACTGCCATGGATATTAAGCTCAGGATGCTCATGTCTCATATAAAATGTGGTTTTATCTGCATATAATCTATGCACAGCGCCCCCTACACGTCTCTGATTGCTCAGTGGTAAAGAATCCGCCTGCCAGTGCAAGAGACCCTAAGAGGTGAGGGTTCGATCCCCCAGTCAGGAAGACGCCCTGGAGGAAGAACCAGCAACCCACTGCAGTATACTTGCCTGGAAAATCCCATGGACAGGGGAGCCTGGCGGGCTACAGTCCACGGGGTCAGACACAGCTGAGTGGCTGAGCGCGCGCGCACACGCAGAGTATCTAAAGCAGGGGAAATGCTATGCTAATAGCTGTAAATGCAATGCCAACGCTATGTAAACAGTTACAAGCTGTTTTTTAGAACTTTCTGGAATTTTCTCTTCCAAATATTTTTGATCGGAAGTTAGTTGAGTCCTTGGATGTGGAACCTGCGGATATGGAGGGCTGACTGTAAAGTGTCTTATTAAAATAGACTTAGTGGCTTTCTTTACACTGTTAATGATATATACCCAACCCTGATCTCTCATTTCAACTCTAGTCCTAGAACTAATCGCATGTAGGATACTGCTCCTTTAAAGTAAATCTGCCCTCTTTATGCCAGCATTGCATCCACTCACCTAATTTCATTCCTTCTATCAACAGCATTTGCCAAGTCAGCCCAGCTTGAAACTCTGAGGCCACCTTCTCCTCTTCCCCTTTCCTTCATCTCCTTTAGCCAATGAGTTAAATGATGGCTGCAGTATGAATTCAAAAGGCCTCCTAGAAAAAAACAGGGTCATCTGTAGTGCTATGAATGGACCGAGAGTCTGTCACACAGAGTGAAGTAAGTCAGAGGAAAACAAACACATATCACATATTAATGCATATATAGGGAATCTAGAAAAATGATACTGGTAAGCCTATTTGCAGGGCAGAAATAGAGACACAGAGGAAGAGATTGGGCATGTGGACACAGTGGGAGGAAGGGAAGAGGGGGATGAACTGGGAGATTAGGACTGCTGTAGATACACTACCATGCGTAAGACAGCCAGCCAGTGGGAACCTGCTGTGTGACGCAGGGAGCTTAGCTCGGGGCTCTGTGATGACCTAGAGGGGTGGGGTGCGGGGGGGGGGGGTGCGGCTCAAGAGCTAGGGGACACCTGAATACACAGGGCTGATCCACGCTGTTTGTCGTACAGCTGAAACTAACACAGCGTGTAAAGCAATTATCCCACAGTAAAATTTTAGAAAAACCCTCTAAGTCCAGCCCCTCTCCCTCACTTCCATCACCATACCCCACACTGGCCCTCATTTTCTCTTATCTGGGCACCTTCATTAGCCTCTTGGGTTCCCTTCCTCCAGTTTCTCTTCCCTCCAAAATCCTGTCTACCCAGCTCTTGAAAGCATGTCCAACCAATGTTAGGAGTTGACTACTGTTTGTTCAGTGAATGAATGGAAAAATGGATTCGTGAATAAATGCTCTATTGCGTAAAGAGCCTTACATATTTCACAGCGGTCACCCCATCCCAATATGTCTCAGCTCAGACTCTGAATCTGTCTACAGTCTGATGCCAGCTTCTGTCTACTATTTTCTAACTACCCTACTAGCCCAGGTAGCTTGCCATAAGCAGGCCAGAATCAAGTTTCTCTGGCTTGGGAAATCATCCAAGCTTTGACACATGCAAACTTCACCCCGCTACCTCCATGAATGCATGTCTAGAATGACTTGTGTCCTCCCTGGCCATCCATCGTCTCTTAATTCCTATAACATCCCCTAAACAGTAGTGATAAATTTTGGCATTCTATCTGCAGCGTCACTTCACTGTTTCTTGCCCATATATCTTTTTCTCTCAGCTAGATTTACATAATACTGGGAAATGGACAGTATATTTTAAGGTCTTAACTGGCTACAGCGATTTAAAGGCCTATGTATCTCTCTAACTCTTGACATACTTCATTTTGCTGATGCATACATCCCACAAAGAATAAGAAGGAAACAAACTTTAAAGCAAAGAAAACATTACAGACTCCTGGAAGGACAAGAAACCACATGTTCTACACCAACTAATTAACACAAAGCATATAACTCAAGAGAACATGTATAAGTAGAAATTTCTAAATGTTTACATTTATAGTCATGAAATTGAAAAAAAGTAAATGATCAGAATTCGAAGCAGAATATTTTATTGTTTTCATTATTGCTTTCTGAAATGCCAAAACTAACTTACTGCTTATTATCAGTTAGTTGAAATGAGAATATATATACACACACATATACATAAACTTATTCCTGTTGTATAAAAACTATCTAGAAAAATTTACTTAATTTAATGGTTCTCTATGTACTTAAGAATAACAAACTGTACAACCTGTTTTTTAAAAGTGTCCAGTAATAATAATGTCAAAAGACAGAGGATAAATAGAGACAGAAATCAGATATCAAAGAAAGCACCATATAATTTTATTAAGGATGCTTATTCCTGCAACTCAAAAGTTGAAAATGTTCTTATCAGATAAGTTTCAAAGATAAGAAGAGCAACTGAAGATAAGAGTTTATTTTTGACCCTCCAAGGACTAGCGGGCATTTAGTAGGGCATTAACAATAATACAGGAAATAACTCACATTTTTTGGCTTCAGGAAATACCCTGCTGTTTATGGAAATAATTCCCCAATATTTATCCCCTGTTTTTTCAGATAATTATTTCAGTACTCATTTAGCTTTGGTGCTTAACAGTGGAAGTTTTTAAGGAAAGATTCTAGACAAAAAGCCTAAGGTGTAAGCAGAGGGACTGGGGGATGGTGCATCTTCCCCTCCTCCTGCATCCTGCTTCCCTCTTCCTGCCAAGTGCCAGCCATGGGTCATTCAAATTTCTAGTCTTACCTGGCAGTCCTTCCCCAGAAAACTTGCTCTCCAATAAGGCTGAACCTCTTCAACATTTTACCATAACTCCTCATACACACTTGACTCTCCCCCTTAATATCAACCATTTCCATAGCCTCTGACATCTCTTCTCCCCTTTCCAGCTACCCAGGTTTCACCTCCTTGGAGGTCCCACTTGAGTGCCACCTCCCCTGAGGAGCCCTCCCTGATCACATCAGAATCTTCAGAAATGCTGCTGAGCTGTGTAACATTCAGACAAATGTTGTGTCTTCTCTCCTCAAGTGGGTTAGCCTGTACTGGTGGGTTGATACTGTCCATAAAAATAGTCAATCAACAATCGATAATAGGAATAGGAGTTTGGAGACTTGCCTGGTGACCCAGTGATTAAGACTTGGCCTTCCAGTACAGGGGGTGCTGGTCAGGGAGCTAAGATCCTGCGTGCTTTGGGGCCCAAAATCCAAACATAAAACAGAAGCAATATTGTAACAAATTCAATACAGACTTTAAAAATGGTCCACATCAAAAAAAAAAAAAAGAGTTTTATTTGAGCCACACTGAGGAGAAGGCAGTGGCACCCCACTCCAGCACTCTTGCCTGGAAAATCCCATGGATGGAGGAGCCTGGTGGGCCGCAGTCCATGGGGTCGCTAATAGTCAGACATGACTGAGCAACTTCACTTTCAGTTTTCATTCTCATGCATTGGAGAAGGAAATGGCAACCCACTCCAGTGTTCTTGCCTGAAGAATCCCAGGGACAGGGGAGCCTGGTGGCTGCCGTCTCTGGGGTCACACAGAGTCGGACATGACAGAAGTGACTTAAAAGCCGCAGCAGAGGACTATAACCCGGAAGCCAGCATCCCAGATAACTCTGAGGAACTGCTCTGGAGAAGTGTAGTTTCAGCACAGTTCTGCATCTGGTCAGAACAAAGAACACTGAACAGGTCAGAGATACATGCCTTCAAGGTTTCAAAAACACAGCACCTACACTGTGAGTCATCCTGGCCTTGACCCCTGGGAAGGGAGTCTTATCATCAAAGGAGTCCCTGCCTTGACATCCCAGGAAGGAAGGCATTTAATCTACTTTTAACATGAATATTCTTTACCTCTGGTCAATGCACCCTTTCCTTTAATAATTCAAGCAGATGTACAATATACATTTGAAAGTCGCCAACCGGCTGTTTTAACTAGCATAAAATTCAAGTTAACTCATGTATAAGCCAGAAAGACTTCCCCAGACTTCAATAAGTGGACGTTTCTTTTATCAATATCATGTTTTATGCTTCAAGGGACAAAGGATTGGGGCCAAAAACAAGCCTACTTTGCTTAAAATGCCTACCTCTTAATTCCTTTTTCTTAAGTCTCCACATGGTGGCTCCCCTGATGGCTCAGACGGCAAAGCCTCCCCCTGCAATGCAGGAGACCCGGGTTCGATCCCCGGGTTGGGAAAGTCCCCAGCAGAAGGAAATGGCAACCCACTCCAGAACTCTTGCCTGGAAAATTCCATGGACGGAGGAGCCTGGTAGGCTATAGTCCATGGGGTCGCAAAGAGTCCGGACACGACTGAGCTACTTCACTTTCACTGAGTCTTCACATCTTCTTTACTGTCTTCTATTTTGGTGAGTTTCTGTTTAAACATGTTTCATCTCCCCTAACAATAGGAGGAACTTCTCAAGAGCAGGGCTCTGTCTGGTGTTGTAGGATTCAACCACCAGGATGCGGAGTGTCATACATGGACTGAGAAATAACTGGGGACTCAGGAAGCATCCCTTTAATAATTGCAACATGGTGGTTTAGAGTTCAAACATCTGGAATCCAGTACTGATTCTGTCACCTACACTCGATGGCAGTGTGATCTAGGAGGTTGCTATTTATCCTCCACCAGCCTCAGCGGCTGCATCTGGGATATATAGCAGCATCAGCTATTTTTCAGTCCTGTATTGGGTATTCCCAGGGCTGTGGTGCTTTTAGCGGTCTTCTTCCACCCATAACTGGGAAAAGAGCCATGTCTCTGGTGAGAGATGATGCTTTGTTTACAAAATTTTAAGTATCCCCTTAAACTCTCTGCAGAAAATGTACTCCTTTTCACCGTATTTTTCTGAAGTTTCCCTGCCAAACTCGTAAAAGTATGGGAAGGCAATAAAAACAAAGGAAAGGAAGCATTTATAATATATATGTTGACTCCGAATAATAACCCAAACAAATAATGCTGCCAAGGTCTTTGCTGTCAAGCATCACTTTGGAATCCTTGATGGGCATCCAACCTCAGTTAGGAGCAGGAAGCTGAGTCCTGGAGACAGTTTTGTGGTTCACTGCAGCCTTGGTTGAAGGCTTTAGCCCACGACACTCGCTTCAGTGAAAAGTTCAAAACCACCTTCGGTCCTTTCAAACAGAACAATCCTGCCTGGCCTTATGCTACTGTGTCTTGACTACTGCCTGGGGAGCTACAGCAAGAATGAACTGATCTGAGCAGCCAAGTGGCAGGCTTCTGGGAGGCTAACACTCGCTCGCCCGAGTGACTCTCTGATTCTCACATGCCAAAACAATTAAGGAAGCAGCAATGGGTTAAAAAATGTCCTTTTTTTTTTTTTCCCTTTCTCAGCCATGGCACACAGCTCCTCTGCATAATTTGTTTTCCACCATGCAGACTTCAACATCTTGTTTACCACCGCTCAGATGGAGTGTTCTATTTAGGAAAGTTTCTGAGTTTCTATGAATTGATTAAGACTGAGATTTAAAAATATAAAAAGTGATCAGTATTCAGTGAAAGAGGCATTGCCGATCAGCCATGAGTGTGTGCAATGATGCACAAGCTGGGGAAGTGAGCCGACTTGGGACCTTTGCTCACTGGAGTATCACTTATCTACTGAGCAAACCTTGTCTGCCAGCCATCGGGCTTGGCTTTGGGAGTAGATCAATTTCCTTGATTTAGGATCCTGTATATTGTCTTTTATATTTACGATTCATAATTAACATGATCTGATTAGCAAATCAAGGAGAGAAACGTTGACACTCCAGAAGATCCATCTGAACACACAAAAAAAGTTGAAAACCAACTTCCCCACAATATGATACTGTCTAGTTAACTTCATGGCCACGGTCTTTAAAGGTCTCCCATAAGAGCACCTCTCCAACATCATTATGTACTCCTTTCCACTTTTTCAAGCCATGAAATGTATTATCTTAGCTAAAGTCAGCTCATCATAGGCTCTGAGCTATAAGCACTTACTTGATTTAGCCCTTTTAAACTTTTATTTCACTATTTTTTGCCATCCTCCCAGGCCTTGGAAAATAGTTTTTTCCACTCTGTGTCTACCAAATGAGACTGTTTCTCTCAAATTCAATCAATTAGAATCATTTCTTCCAGAAAATCCTTTTATTCTGAGTTTCAGTCACAACATTTATTCAGATACAGAGCATTCCACTCAATCTCATATTATATCTAGATTATTTTACAATATAAATGTAAATATTCACTTACTATGCAACCTGGTGGCTCAGACAGTAAAGAATCTGCCTGTACTGCAGGAGACGTGGGTTCAGTCCCTGGGTCAGGAAGATCTCATGAAGAAGGAAATGGCAACCTACTCCAATGTCCTTGCCCGGAGAATTCCATAGACAGAGGAGCCTGGCAAACTACAGTCCATGGGGTCTCAAAGAGTCAGACATTACTGAGCAACTAATACCTTTTTCAAAACTTTGCACAGACCAGCTATGTAATTAATGTCTAATGAATGCATAAAATTTCCTTCAGCTTCTCATCTCTCCACGTGAAGAGTCTTTCCACTATACCATCAATCGCTGGTACTGCACATTCTGGCACATCAATGGTTTTGTTATGAAGAGAGACCAATTACAAAGTTATAAAGACCATTAGAGACACTTTTTTTTAAAAAATGCACCGGGTTTGTGGAAAGAGGAAAGTAAAGGTTTAGTCATTTAAGAGTCAGAGCCACTTCAAAGGGGCCTTTGAATTTTAGAAGTGAGCCTTGGGAAATACAGACTAAAGCGAATAAAACAGATGCTTGGCAAGTTAGCCCTAGTTTTCTAAGAAAACACACACACAATTAAACAATGACTGGTCAAAGTATAAATGACTGGTCAAATCACAAAAGGTGTCTTTTATCCAGAAATTTCAGTAATGAATAGACAGATCCAGGAAATTTGCACAGAGAAAAATAGATTTCCAAGCTAGATGCCCAGTGAACACAGATGAGCAAAGCAGTCAGGGTTCTATGCTGGCATCCCAGAGGTCTCCTTGGCTAGAAACGGTGGAGACCTGCAGAAACTTCTCAAATTAGCCCAGAAGCCCAGGACTGACCTGGAAGGGAACCACAGGAAAGTTGGAACAGAAGCTGTTTGGTCCTTTGCCAACCTTGACCTCAGCAAGAAACTGCCGAATAAAAAAGCACCATCAAATTTTTAAGAGAATTACCCTTAACTACACAACATTCAAAGGACTGGATGGGCATGAAAATGCACCTTTTTACCATACCTCGCCTGAGCTCAGAGCATTGAATCATTGAATCTTGCCTGAAATCTGACAGTAGAAAAGTAAGTCAGACCGTAAGAAGTGGTTGAGGCTGTTTCTGATGTAGGCACAGCAATGTTGAGGAATGTGAATGTGAAAAGGGAAAGGAGAAATTTGCAGGACTTAAACTGAAAACATTATATATTTATCTATATATATACATAGATATGGGCTTCCCTGGTGGCTCAGAGGTTAAAGCGTCTGCCTGGAATGCAGGAGACCCGGGTTCGACCCCTGGGTCAGGAAGATCCCCTGGAGAAGGA
The DNA here is from genome assembly GCA_006410935.1 of Redunca redunca. Taxonomy (NCBI): domain Eukaryota; kingdom Metazoa; phylum Chordata; class Mammalia; order Artiodactyla; family Bovidae; genus Redunca; species Redunca redunca. The sequence continues at coordinate 152,233 of SJYQ01093307.1, forward strand.
AATGGCAACCCACTCCGGTACTCTTGCCTGGAGAATCCCATGGAGGGAGGAGCCTGGTGGACTACTATCCAAGGGGTCGAAATATAATGGGGCTTCCCAGGTGGCTCAGTAGTAAAGAATCCACCCGCCAATGCAGGAGATGCAGGACACGCAGGTTCAGTCTCTGGGTCAGAAAGATTCCCTGGAGAAGGAAATGGCAACCCACTCCAGTATTCTTGCCTGGAGAATCCCATGGACAGAGGAGCCTGGTGGGCTACCATCCTCTGGGTCGCAAAGAATCAGACACGACTAAGCAACTGAGCACACACACATATTTAAAATATATTTAACAACAATGCATATTTAATAAGTTATATATATATATATGTATAGCTTAACTTATTAAACTTGATGTTCCTTTCCTCTGAATGCCTTATTAAAGGAATAGAAAAGAACCATCAGTTGGTTATGGCCCCAAAATACAGTTTTCTATATACGTGTATCTCAATACACGGGCAGTCACTTGAGATAGTGACTCAGAATTGGATGCTGAAGGGATTTCAGTAGAGATCCCTTTCTGTGACATTGCAATAGAAACTCACAAGTGAATCAAATGCCATGAAATGTTTCCATGATAATCTCTGCTGCCAACGCTGCATGGGCGAGTAGCTGTTTCCATTTACAGCTTCCAAGGAGGGGACTTATGCTGACAGGTAGGACACAGACCATCCTAGGAGGAAAAGACGCTTGAAATACAGGTTTTTTCATCATGTTCTTAACATCCTCTCCCCTGCGTCTGCATCCAGTCCCAAGAATGGCAGCTTTTGAGCCGTGACACGCAGTCTGCTGGCTTCAAGCCCTGCGAGAAGTCGGGCAGGTGCCCTCTTGGGATGCCACCACATCCCTTTCTGCCGTGTGACCCTCGACAGATGCCTTGTCGTGTCCGCCTCTTCAGCTGTCTGCTTTTGAGCATCCTGCTTCGGAGAACACAGGCGGTGAGCTGCTGAGGCGGGGTTCAGGAGCCCCACCTCCATGCCACCTCCTGCCCAGTGGCTTACCTGTTGACCTTAGCCAGTACTAGTTAACTCAGCCCACACAGTTCAAGCAGACGCACATCCTGGGTCATCTAACTACATGGCCTTCAGCACAGTCTTTCTTTGTAGGTTGTTTTAATCTTTACCTCTTACTAAGCTTAATAACATAACGCCATATATGATTTTTTAAATTCTAGAAATATATATATATATATATTCACACACGCATGCGCACGAAAAAAGGAGACTTGAGGGAGGAGGTCAGACACATAAAAGTGTGATATGTCCAGCCAGAGCCAAATTCCTGAAGGGTGAGCCCACTACACGGCCAAGCAAAATAAGACACGATCGGCGCTAACTCCATTTTCAAAAGTTCCCACGTGCGAGTTTACGAGGGCCTGGAGGGACGACCTGCTCTCAATTGTGTCCTGTTTAATTTGGCCATTTCAAGGGCTAACTCTTTTCTCACTTGGCTCTGGTTGGAGATATCACACCTCGATGTGTCTGAACCTGATTCTTAACTCGGCTGTTTCAGTGCCCATTAAATGTTTCTGATTTGGTATCACTCTAAAAGAATGTGTGAGTGGTTTCTTGCACCAATGTCTGGGCAGACTGGGGTCCCACGTGATTGGTAGGTTTCCACTATCCAGCTATTTCGCACCGCCTCACCCCTACCCCGACAGCTGTAACCGCAGGGTTCATCTTCTGTGTGGGAGGCCAAAATATGCTGAGGTCAGGCACCAAAGAAGTTAGATTTGCACTGTTGCAATCACAAGAAAACCAAAAATGACAATGGCTTGGAATAGAATAGATGTGTTCTCTTTGCCAGGGGTTTCTCATTAACACAGTTCACAAGTGAAAAATAAATAAATGAATAAAGAGATGTTGCCTAATCCAGTAGATGGAAGGCAGAAATCACCTCCTTGTGTCTGTCAGTTTCTTCGTTTATTAAGTGGCGAGACTACTATGTATCACACAATAACTCCGGGTAGGGTTTAGAGAGACAGTGAAGGGCAGGGAAGCCTGGTGTGCTGCAGTTCCTGGGGTTCAAAGAGCCAGACACAATTTAGTGGCTGAACAACAGCAAGAGGATTTAGTGGGAAGATACTCGAGTGGGATGAACTCTAAATTCCTTTGTAGAAATGCACTGAATTTGTTTCTCTCCCCAAGAAAGAATTAAATTCAGTCTAAAGAGACACATAAATACCAGAAGACTTAAATTAAAATATTTTAGAAAGAAGATTCATAAAATGGGGTAAGGAATGAGCAGATGGATCTTGAAGTTTACAGTCAGAAAACAGCATTGGAACCCTGATTTATAAACTCTCTAAATCATCTCTCTCATGGAGCCTCAACTTCCTTATGTGTAAAATAGAATCTCAACTAAACTCTACTTCAATGTATTTTTGAGAGAATCACATGGGACTGTAGACATAAAAGTGTGCTGCAGAGTATAAGTCCCAATAAGATATTTCACTAATATCATAAAAGCAGTCAAGAGTAACTGTTAAAATACGGTGGGACTATAACTCTAAGGGTGGCGCTAATGGTGAAGAACCCCCCTGCCAATGCAGGAGACGTTAGAGATGCGGGTTTGATCCCTGGGTCAGGAAGATCCCCTGGAGGAGGGCATGGCACCCCACTCCAGTATTCTTGCCTAGAGAATGCCATGGACAGAGGAGCCTGGGGGGCTGCAGTCCATGAGGTCGCAAAGAGTCACATAGGACTGAAGCAACTTGGCACGCATGCACGTATAACTGGAAGAGTTCATGGAAAGAGATTATTAGCGTGAATCAAAGAAGGTTAGAGAAGTGTGCTTTGGAGCAGGTGCAGTTTTGGATGAGCCTTGAGGAGAGGTCCAATCTGAGCAAGTACAAGAGAGGAAGAAAGTCTTCGGGGTGAGAGGAGTAGCATACAGGTTTGGGGGTGGGGGATGCGAAGCTGGAGGGTCTCAGGTGCAAAAGCAGGTGACATCACGGTGTGGGGAAACGGTGCTCCCAGTGAGAGCCCTGGCGGGATGGACACCCAGGGCACGAATGAGGGCCAATCCTGCTGTAGACTGCATATCTGGGTCCTCCCCAAATTTGCTGAATCCTAATTCCCTGATTCAGGAGAGAATCAGGGTTAGGCCAAGTCAGAAGGGCAGGGCCCTGGTGTGACAGGGTTAGAGCCTCTGTAAGGAGAGTCACTACTGTAACAAGAGTCAAGGGGATCATTTAGAGGTCATGCGAGTATTCAGAGAGACAAGGCCTCCTATAAGGCAGGAGAAGAGACTTCAGAATAAAATCCTGGCTTACTGACCCATTGATCTAGGACTTCCTAGCCTCCAGAAACACCAGGATTAAATGTCTCTTGTTTAAGTGGCATTTTGCTATGACAGCCCCAGCTGACTACGACAAGCTCCAAACATGGGCAGCCTCAAAAAGCAGCCAGAGGGACGGGGCTGAATACGGTAGCCTGTTGGTTCCTGATGGGGTGGTGAAATGAACTTGGCGATGGTGTGCAGGGTGAAACGGAAAGGAATAAGGCTGAAAACCGAGAGATGAGCGTGTGATGAAAATGACTGGGAAGGTAGCAGTGAGGCACAGAGACTGAATCTGATGGGCTTTCATAAGCCTGAAAACAACAGGGGACTTCCCTGTCTGTCCGGTGGTTAAGAACCCGCCCTTCCATTGCAGGGGACATGGGTTTGATCCTGGGGCAGGGAACTAACATCCCACATGCTGGGCTCAGCACAGCCAAAAAGTAAATAAAAATAAGTTTTAAAAATACATTATATATAAAAAAAAAAAAAGGAAAGACTTAAACAACAGCATCCAGAGGTTGGGAATAAAGGAGCAGGAAAAGCCAGCCTGATTCCTAACTTTGGCTCTTATGTTTTAAAAAAGAAAAAAAAAAAATGGATGAGGGGCTTGGAGTAAGCAGGTTGAACTGTTCAAAATAAAAAACTCAAATATTGTTATAATCCATCTTCTTCATTATTAATACAGAGCACTGCCTTTGCTCATAGACTGGCCAATCAGAGATTAGGATTCTAAAAGGACTATGCTCAGTTTGTCTTAATTCCCAGCTTCCAAGAGAGTCACTGCTATATTCTGCTGCTTCTTTTAGCTTCTAGCTAAAAAGGGCTAGCCAAGCACTCCGTTCTTTATTGGGTAAGTTTATTTGTAAATGAGTGAGCTAGCATTTGTAAATAATGGGACCCCTGCAAAAACACTGCCATGCAAACATAAAAATTAGTATGCTGAAACACACATCATTATAATAAATATTCATGGACAGTGGAACAACTAACCCTCAAACATTCCACATTTTCAATCAAGAACTTCCCGAATCATAATTTGGAATTTCATTATTGGGCTATCCTTTAGTTATTCAAAGACTAAACGTAAAATTTAGATATATAAATCCTGAAAGTCTCCTGTTTAATAAATTTATCTTAATAGATATTATCTCAGATTTATAAAGCTGCTTTTTTCCTTCTGAGAGTCTGTATTTTTGTTAGAGTCATTTGAAATATTCTGGAGATGTAAGCAGAAGAAACTATTACATTTATCAGACCAAAGAAAGTATTTTAGTCATTTCTTTATTACTAAAAAATGTGATCATTCATTTATAGATAAAGATTATAGATATAGATATATAAAATCTAATTCAGAGCATTAAAACTAGCAGTAAATTCACAAGTCATCTAATGCACTGCTCTTGTTTAGCAGGTCGAACCACTGAGACCCAGACTTCTAGAGCCCAACCTCGTTTTATTGTACTCTGCTTTATAGTACTTCATAGACACTGTGTTTTCTACAAATTGAAATGTTATGGCAGCCCTGCAGGAGCAAGTCTGTGAGCATCATTCTTCTAATGGCATCTGCTCACTTCCTGTCTCTGTGTCACATTTTGGTAATTCTCACAATATTTTCAATTTTTCCATTTTATCATATTTATTAATACTAGGATGATCAGTGGTCAGTGAATTTTGATGTTACAATCGCAAGAAGATTACAGTCCACTGAAGGTTCAAATGATGGTTAGCATTTCTTAACAATAAAGTAATTTTTAATTGAGATACATGCTTTTGGGGACATAAAATATAATAGACTGTAGTATAATGTAGACATAACTTTTTAAATTTTTTTAAACATAACTTTATTTGCATTGGGAAATCAAAACTTTTGTGTGACTCACTTTATTATAATATTGTGATTTTAGCTTTATTGTGATATGGAATTGAACCAGCAATGTCTCCATAGCATGCTTTCACATCCACAGACTCAATCAACCAAAAATCAAAAATATGCTTTCTTAAAGTCCAGAAAGTTCCAAAAAGCAAAACTTGAGCTTTCCCTGCACTGGTAACCGTTTACACAGCGTTCAGGTTATATTTGGTATTATATGTACGCTCATGCTTGTGCTTAGTCGCTGACTCTTCGCAGCCTCAGGGACTGCAGCCCAGGGCTTCCCAGGGGGCTGAGCAGGTAAAGAATCCACCTGCAATGCAGGAGATGCAGGCAGACGTGAATTCGATCCCCAGGTCAGGAAAATTCCCTGGGGGAGGGCTTGGCAACCCACTGCAGTATTCTTGCCTGGAGAATCCCGTGGACAGAAGATCCTGGAGGGCTACAGTCCACAGGGTCACAAACAGTCAGACACGACTGAAGCGACAGAGCACACAGGCACGCACTGACTGTAGCCCACCAGGCTCCTCCGTCCATGGGATTTCCCAGGCAAGAATGCTGGAGTGGGTTGCCATTTCCTTCTCCAGGGGAACTTCCCAACCCAGGGATCGGACCCGGGTCTCCCGTACTGTAGGCGGACGCTTTACCGTCTGAGCCACAAGGGAAGCCCCTAAGAATACTGAAGTGGCTTGCATTTCCTCCTCCAGGTTATCTTCCTGACCCAGGGATCAAACTTACATTTCCTGCATTGGCAGGCGGATTCTTTACCACTGAGCCACCATTATAAATAATCTAGGGATGATTACTTATATTCCAATGAATATTCATTGGAAGGATGGACTGATGCTGAAGCAGAACCTCCAATATTTTGACTACCTGATGCGAAGAGCTGACTCACTGGAAAAGACCCGTGATGACTGAGGGCAGGAGGAGAAGGGAACGACAGAGGATGAGATGGTAGGATGTCATCACTGACTCAGTGAACATGAACTTGAGCAAATTTCAGGAGATAGTGGAGAACAGGGAAGCCTAGCGTGCTGCAATCCATGGGGTCGCAAAGAGTCAGACACGACTTAGTGATTGAATGACAACAGCAAGGGGTGATTTAAAGTTCTTGGAAGGTTTGGGTGGGTTACACACCGTTCTGTGTAAGGGCCTTGAGCACCCTCAGATTTTGTTATCCACTGGGGGTCCTGGAGCCACTCCCCCCATGGACCCTGATGGGAGAAAGTTAAAATAATTGAGCAAGATAATCTCTTGGAGGAGTGGGAGGACTCAGATTAAAACATGGGTCTGGGATTCAAAGGGCTTCCCTTGTGGCTCAGCTGGTAAAGAATCCTCCTGAAATGCGGGAGACCTGGGCATTGGATTGGGAAGATCCCCTGGAGAAGGGAACAAGTATACCCACTCCAGGATCCTGAATCTGTCAGAATCTGTCTTTCTAAAGCCCAAACTCAGGATTTTTCATCTTGTCATCCTGCCTGCTGGTTGTTTTCTCTGCAGCCGGTAATCCAGGAGGCAACACTTGGAAGCCAAAGCATCCTAAGAGATCTGGGGGAGGTCACCCTGGGCCTAAAAACACCCAAGAGCGTCAGTTGATTTGGAGAAGATCCAGACTCTTCTTTAACGAGTTCTTCGCTGGTCTAATTTCTCACCCAGTTACTGAGCTGAGCTCAGAACCAGATCTGAACTGAAAAAAAAAAAAAAGTGAAGTCGCTCAGTCGTGTCCAACTCTTTGCGACCACATGGACACCAGGCTCCTCCGTCCATGGGATTTTCTAGGCAAGAGTACTGGAGTGGGTTGCCGTTTCCCTCTCCAGGGAACTTCCCTGGTTGCCCTTCTCCAGGGAACTTCCCGACCCAGGGATCGAACCCAGGTCTCCCACATTGTAGACAGACGCTTTCCATCTGAGCCACCACTTGATCTTAGCCAAGTGGGAACAAATGCAAAACCCCTCTGACCTGCCCCTGCCTCTGGCTTCTCTGCGGAGGCTCGCTAATTGCTCTCTGAGCTCTGCCCAAGTGCCCTCCTGTAAACCTTCTGCTCTGAAACCGCTCAGGCCTCAGCTCCAGGCTCCCCGTGTGCACCCCTGGCCTCTCTTGAGACGGGAACCTTGCTTCCCACCCGCCTCTCTCAGCTTCCCGAGGTTTCATCATCTGACTCTCATGAAAACAGAATCTTTTCCAAACTGTTTCTCTAAACATCCAAACAGACCACTTTACAGATTCAAATACGTTTTGCCAACCTGGTTGACTGTATCTCCTGCTTGGGAATTCACTCTAGGCATGCTAAAACTTTGAGGGGAAAACCACAGCTGAAAATAGGAAAAAGGCAAGAAGGAGAACAAGATGTAGGGAGAGGAAGAGGCAGAACATGGGGGAGAAGAATTTATTTCTATTTAACCCAGTATTTCCCACGCTCCTCTGACCATAGACCGCTTGGTTTACATAATTTCTCGTAAATAATAGTCTCTGAAATGTGTTTTTAGGAAAACTTGCGTTAAAGTCTTTATGCCTGGACTTGGATAAGAACATGTGACTTGTCTCTGCTAATGTATTTGCAACTTAAGTTAAACTTCCTAGAAATACACCTTAACCCAAGGAAGGAATTCCTGGAGGGAGAATCTTATACAACTGACAGTCCCCTGAGGGAGCAGAAGTAACACTCTTTCCAGCCCCAGGAAACATCAGCAGGAAACCCAGCCAGCCCGGCCCAATCCCCAACGACGGCCCCACGCCTAGTCTCTCTGAGAGCACCTACCAGGGATTCAACAGTCACAGTGGCAGAGATTCTGTTTTTTTTAATAACATTTTTCTCCGTAAAAGCATATGGATCTAAAAACCCCTGAGGAGAAAACGGAAATGATATGGTTTATCCCACAGTTTTCTCTCTGCGGCGTTTATTGAAAAAGGCATCATCACATGAAATCCTTTTGAATTGCATTTTGATTTTGTAATTTTATTTATTCATGGTTTGTTGATGTCAAGGTGTTGTGAGAGCTTCCAATCTGAAATCCTATTTCAGATCCACCTAATTGTATTTGAAAAGATCTAGGAAAACAGTTCTCACCGTGTGAACTACCTATGTTGTCTGTGTTCTGGGTAATGGCCCCCACAGCTTCCTGGAGGACCCCATCCCCTCAACCACTTGGTCCAAGGGAACCAATAAAGCCTGCTTGACACACATCAGGAAGACCCATCTCCCTCCACTGACGCTCCAGTGTGTGTGTGTGTGTGTGTGTGTGTGTGTGTGTGTGCGCGCACGTGCTCGTGCCTGTGTTCTCGGTCATATCTCTTTGCCACCCCATCGACTTTTGCCCACCAGGCTCCACTGTTGATGAAATTTCCAAGGCAAGAATACTGGAGTGGGTAGCCATTTCCTTCTCCAGGGGATCTTCCTGACCCGGGGCTCTCACTCGCATCTCCTGCATTGCGGGCAGATTCTTTACCACTGTGACACCACTACCTCTCTGGAAACGATATTGCTTCATACATTTTCTTTATAATCAGTGCTGGATTAACAAACCCACACGAACGTATACTTCTGATTCTCCTCCTCCTGCGTTCATTGCCCACGGTCTGAGCCCGTCTGTTACTCCATCTCCCACTGCGTGCACGACTGCAGCTGCAGCACAGGATGCGCTGAAGGAGGAATGGAGAGAAAATTTCCTCCAAGACGCCTCATCTACAGCAGTGGGACAGGAGCCTGACAGTGACTCGCTGAAGCTTCGGACTCGCTCAGGATTTTGCCCATTTGCATCCTTCTCCATCACCTAACCTTCATTCATTCATCAAAAAGAAAAACAGGGGGTCTGCTTTGCTTATGACCAGGCAGGTGAAAAATCACCACCCTGGGGTACTTCTCACCAGACTTTCAGTGTAGCTGGGTATACTGCCTTATCACAAACAAAATGTTAACTAGGACACAGTGGCCAAACAATAAGGCAAGCAATGTCTCAGGATGGCCTTTTATTCGATGCTCTCACTTTTTTCCAGAAAAGCATTATTTAGCTCCTACTTTGTGCCAGGCAATATGTGTGGGACTAGGGATGAATTAAGGCCTTCCTTGGTGACTCAGTGGGTAAAGAATACACCTGCCAGTGAAGGAGATACGAGTTCAGTCCCTGGGTTGGGAAGATCCCCTGGAGGAGGAAATGGCAACCCACTCCAGTATTCCTCCCTGATAGCTCAGTTGGTAAAGAATCCACCTGCAATGCAGGAGACCCCAGTTCAATTCCTGGGTCAGGAAGATCTGCTCAAGAAGGGATAGGCTACCCACTCCAGTGTTCTTGGGCTTCTCTTGTGGTTCATCTGGTAAAGAATACACCTGCAATGCAGGAAACCTGGGTTAGATTCCTGGATTGGGAAGATCCCTGGAGAAGAGTAAGGCTACCCTCTCCAGTATTCTGGCCTGGAGAATTTCACAGACTGTATGGTCCATGGGGTCACAAAGAGTCGGACACCACTGAGCGACTTTCACTTAACCAGTATTCTTGCCTGAAGAATCCCATGGGCGGAGGACCTTGGTAGGCTACAGTCCGTGGGGTTGCAAAGAGTTGGACACGAGTTATAAACTAAACAGCAATAGGGATGAATTAAAGAAATGTTTCTACTCTCAAAGTGCTCACTGCCCGCCTAGGGAGAGAGAGAGAAAAACGAACCAGCACCTACACAAAAGTGTAGCCCTTCTACAAATGCTTCGAAGGAAGCATTTCTTCAAGAGTGCTGCAGAAAAACAGGAAGTGCGGCCAACGAGAATCGAGAAAACAAGAAAGAAACCCTGAGGTGAGCTTTGAAGACAAGAAGTTTATCATGGGGATAAAAGAGAAAAGCATTTAGGGCAGAGAAATCAGGGTGGGGAAAAACTCAGACGTGAGAGACAAGCCCCTCAGCCCAGGGCACTGGGTTCCTGGTCATGGACCGAGCGTGCGTGGCACACGGGTGTGTCAGGGAGCAGTGACAAGACAGGAGGCAGAGGTCCCACCACGGAGGCATCCGATGCATCCTCCCAGGAAACCTGGACGCCCACCATCGAGCGGTGGAGAGTCCTAGTAGCTTCTCAGAGAAATCGTAGCCTGTAATTTGAATATGACGAAGGTGACGGCACCAGCTCAGAGGAGGCGGAATTGGAAGAAGAGCTGGTGTGGAACAGACTGAGTCCGTGCTCCCGCTAGGACAGAGTGGGGAGGAAGGGAAGGTGATCGCCAAACTTCCACCTTCGAAGAATGAGTTTTCCACAAGCTGAAAGTTGGTGGCAACTCTGTGAGAACAAGTCTGTGAGCACCATTTTTTCCAATAGCATTTGCTCGTTTCATGTCTAAGTCACGTGCTTTTAATTCTCATGATATTCCAAACCTTTCCAGTTTTACTATATATAGTATGGTGATCTGTGAATGAGGATGGTTCCATTCACTAAAGAGGATATGTCTGTGGAGGATTGAGTCTGGTGATGGAATCTGGGCTGTGATTTCAGGTTTCCTAGGGGCATTCAAGCAAAGGGGTCTCAGTTCAGTTCAGTTCAGTCACTCAGTAGTGTCCGACTCTTTGCGACCCCATGAATCACAGCACCCCAGGCCTCCCTGTCCATCACCAACTCCCAGAGTTCACTCAGACTCACATCCATCAAGTTGGTGATGCCATCCAGCCATCTCTGTCATCCCCTTCTCCTCCTGCCCCCAATCCCTCCCAGCATCAGAGTTTTTCCAATGAGTCAACTCTTCGCATGAGGTGGCCAAAGTACTGGAGTTTCAGCTTTAGCATCATTCCTTCCAAAGAAATCCCAGGGCTGATCTCCTTCAGAATGGACTGATTGGATCTCCTTGCAGTCCAAGGGACTCTCAAGAGTCTTCTCCAACACCACAGTTCAAAAGCATCAATTCTTCGGTGCTCAGCCTTCTTCACAGTCCAACTCTCACCATTTTTTCCAATAGCATTTGCTCATTTCATGTCTAAGTCACGTGCTTTTAATTCTCATGATATTCCAAACCTTTCCAGTTTTACTATATATAGTATGGTGATCTGTGAATGAGGATGGTTCCATTCACTGAAGAGGATATGTCTGTGGAGGATTGAGTCTGGCAATGGAAACTGGGCTGAGTGGTTTCAGGTTTCCTAGGGGCATCCAAGCAAAGGGGTCTAGTAGGACATTAAGGCCAGAGGTGAGTCTGAATATTTTCTGGATGTAGGTGGCAGTGGACCCCATGTGGAAACAGTTTATCAGTTGGTGTCAGAACATCCAAAGGAGATCACAAAGAAGGAGAGAAGCTGGAAGATGCAGAAGGAACTCGAGTCACTGCCAACACCCAGGAGGCAGGAAGGAGAAAGGAAATACAACACAAGATGGACGAGTCCAGAGAGAGCTAGGGACCTGAGGCGACAATGAGGTTTCAGGGGAGGGCCCGCCCACACTGCTAGCCTGAGTGAGCGGGGGAGTTCCTCTCACGGTGTAGGCAGCTAAGACCTCTAATTCTCGTAGGCGTCTCTGGGGACCAGGGCTTCCCTGATAGCTCCATTGGTAAACAGTCCACCTGCTATGCAGGAGACCCGGGTTCGATTCCTGGGTCGGGAAGATCCACTGGAGAAGGGGTAGGCTACCCACCCCAGTACTCTTGGGCTTCCCTTGTGGCTCAGCTGGTAAAGAGTCCACCTGCAATGCAGGAGACCTGGGTTTGATCCCTGGGTTGGGAAGACCCCCTGGAGAAGGGGACGGCTACCTACTCCAGTATTCTGGCCTGGAGAATTCCATGGACTCTACAGTCCGTGGGGTCACAAAGAGTCAGACACGACTTTCACTTTCACTGGGGACTAAGGGCACGACATCGGAGACACAGTCCCACTGATTTGTCTTCTGAATATGAGCATCTATCCTTTGCTCTTCCCTTTTGCTGGAAATGAACCCATGTGAGAGCAATCTGACTCCGCATCCGCATGCATCTGTGAACTGGAGTCATTTCTGTGGCCTTTCCAGCCCATCTAGTCACTGCTTTCATTGTACAGGTTAGGAAAAGGGGGCTCAGAGAGGTGGAGACCTGCCTCCTTGAACAAGGACTAAACTCCCCCAGCATCAGACCCTACCATTATTCTACTAGATCCCACCGGTTGTGCTGACATACCCCATTTGTACTCATTTTTTTGTCTTTTCCAATTCTTTCTTCCAAATGAATCCAAATGAACACTGGAGACTGTTCACAAAATTTGACCTTGTCATCCTCTCTACACCAGAATCTCATTGTACATTCTGAAAAAACAGCTTATAGAAAACACAAATCAGGGAAGATTTTTAGTTCTTACTGTATGAATGTTCAGTATTTCTGTGCTGTATCTGCCTCTACTATTTGGGGGAAAACAAAAAGAAACATGAATGGATGAATGAAAACTTAAACAAATTTCAGTTAGGAAGCAGCAGCCTTAAAAATAATACCATTGATCACATTTTCACTGGAAGTACCCTGAAGGGGATGGAGGGGTTAAATCTAGAACATATATGAATGCTCTGAAAATAGTATGCTAATAGAATCTTTGTAACACATCCAGGAATAAGCCCCAGGAAAACCCTAAAAGACAATTAGCCTAAAGGTTAATATTCTGAGAGTCAAGACCACTAATATCCTGAGTAAAATACACTGTGAAAATGGGATGCTGTGTAAGATTAGGTCAGATTGAGGAGGGGGCGGGTACCCTTGTTTAACCAAGGAGTGTAACTTTTTTTAAAGGCTTCAGAATATGCCCCCAGTGATTTAAATTATTATGCTGCTACAAGGAAATAAGTTGGGTCAAAACTCATTATCAGGTGGCATTTCCACAAGTAGCCAGGGAATACTCTATTTCCTATCAGACATTACATCCAGAGTCTGGGTAGGTTTCTTTCCTGAATCTGAGCCTAAAAACCTACTTCATTTCCTCACCTTTCCTCAGTATTTATAAGGATCCAAGTTTCAATCATGATCATGAAGAGTAGACAAACTGTCCCAATTCCCTGCACTGTAAAACTTGTTTTTAAAAGTGACTTGTAAATTCAGCAGCTTGCTTCAGTTTCTTCCTATCAACCACAAATACCCAACCATCCCCATTCCATGGGACAGACAGAGTGAAACTATCACAGCCAAAAATAATTTTCCTTTTTCTATTGAGAATAAATCATTTTTGGCACAACTCTGCTTCCATTCCTTCCCCCCGGAGGATCATTACAGAAAATTTAGTAGCTTGCATTTGAATTCTCAGCTTTGGTTTTTGCTTTAGGACCATGATTGGAAGTTACTGAGAGCATTCATTGCGGGGTTCTTTCGTTTCCCTGGTATCTTTCTTCAGACAACTCTGGGCAGTACTATTCCATGTTTTACCTCTCGAATCCTCACAGAAGCCCTGGGAAATAAAAATACCACGATGATTAATCTAGTTTTTAAAATATGTGCTTCATTCTACTCAGTAAAGAAAGATGTCTGCCCATTTATAATTTTATAATCCAAAGCGTGTCATGGTCTGTTCCTGATATTTAGGCTTTATGAGAGCACATGCTTTATGATGTTTACTGGATAGATGGGCGGACGGATGGAGAGATGAGTGGATGGGTGGATGGACAGATAAATAGACGTATGCCACAGTCTCGGTATGTTTTACTCTTGTACCCATTTTCTTTGTTTCTGACAAAAATGGGTAGAAAATGGATGAATGGACAGACAGATGAAGAGGCGAGTGAACGGTCAGCCTTATGACTGTCCTCTTTATAACCTTAAACTACTTTTTCCATCTTGAAATGTAACTAGCTGCTAAGAAAGAAGAAATGAAAGTGTGAACATAATGTGTGTGACCCAATATACTATGGCCTGAAGGTTTGTCTACCATGCAAATTCATATGTTGAAATCCTAATGTTTAATATGATGTTATTAGGAGGTTCCAGTAGTCATGTATGAACGTGAGAGTTGAACCATAAAGAAAGATGAGTGCCAAAGAATTAATGCTTTTGAATTGTGATGCTAGAGAAGACTCTTGAGAGTCCCTTGGATAGAAGAGATCAAACCAGTCACTCCTAAAGGAAATCAACCCTGAATATTCACTGGAAGGACTGATGCTAAAGCTGAAGTTCTAGTACTTTGGCCACCTGATTCAAAGACCCAGCTCATTGGAAAAGACCCTGATGCTAGGAAGGATTGAGGGAAAGAGGAGAAGGGGGAAACAGAAGATGAAATGGTTGGATGGCATCACTGACTCAATGGACATGAGTTTGAGCAAGCTCTGGGAGTTGGTGATGGACAGGGAGGCCTGGCATGCTGCAGTACACGGGGTCGCAAAGAGTTGGACTCGACTTAGTGAATGAATGGGCCTTTAGGTTCAGATATTATAAATGAGATGAAAACTCTTATAAAAAACCTCACAGAGCTCCCTAGTCACTTTGACCATATGAGGATACAATGAGAAGTCTGCAACTCAGAAGACAGCCCTCACCAGGACGCCTCCCATGCTGGCACCCTGATTTCAGAATTCCAGCCTCCAGACCAATGAGAAATAAAGCACTGCTCTTTATAAGCCACCCAGTCTATGTTGCATTGTTATAGCAGCCTGATCAGTCTAAGATGCAATGCCTTCCTAAACACATGAATTAAGTACTTTCTTTAATTTGACATCAGGTATCTCACTTACATTAGATCATTTGTTTTTCTCAATAATCCTCCAAAGCAGACAGGGTTCACGTATTCTTCTGACTCCTAGACAATCCTACTGATATGGCCCATCCTTCATCATCTTACTATTTTCATTTAGGTTTGCCCAAACCAAAATGGAGAAGGGGGACAGTGCTCTAAATGGTATTCACCCTAACCCATAACCTAAGAAAGAGGAGAGAGAGGGAAAGAAAAGAAACTCATCCAATCAGCATGACTGATAAATCTTAACTTTGGCGCTTCATATAACAAGAGCTGCAATACTGCCTAATAATAATAATAATTCAAACTGAGAATCACAGACTCAGGCTCCTGCCCTTCAGCCACAGCCCTGCTTTGCAGTTATCCTGCTTTCTTCATTGTGATGATGTAGTTACACAGTAAAGCCTGTAACAAGTCACTGAGTTAATATATCTCAGAAGAATTGCCAAGAGGTAGTTACTACAAAGGATCCATCCTTACCAACAACAACAAAGTCTGGGTAAAATAAGCCATTATTATTACACGACAATGCTTTTGAACTGTGGTGTTGGAGAAGAATCTAAAGAGTCCCTTGGACTGCAAGGAGATCCAACCAGTCCATTCTAAATGAGATCAACCCTGGGATTTCTTTGGAAGGAATGATGCTAAAGCTGAAACTCCAGTACTTTGGCCACCTCATGCGAAGAGTTGACTCATTGGAAAAGACTTTGATGCTGGGAGGGATTGGGGGCAGGAGGAGAAGGGAGCGACAGAGGATGAGATGGCTGGATGGCATCACTGACTCAATGGACATGAGTCTGGGTGAACTGCGGGAGTTGGTGATGGACAGGGAGGCCTGGCGTGCTGCGATTCATAGGGTCACAAAGAGTCGGACACGACTGAGGGACTGAACTGAACTGAACTGATGTTCACTGCAAGTTTCTCTTGTTGTAATTTAACCTGTATATGTCAATGAAGCCATTTAATTGATAACGTAGGGAGAAAAATGTGATTTGTTACAACTTAGTGTTTTGTAAGGACATTTACTTTCCCCCATTCTTATATGACATTTCTAATGGCATTTCATCCAAACATTGCTTCAAGTAAACCCCAAAGTACAGTCAAATAACTTTTTAAGATTATAATTTTCAACGTGGATAAGATATTCTGTAACTTAAGGAGCAAAACCAGGGTATATTTCCTTCTTTACTGCTAGTTTGGGATGGCATCTTAAAAAGCACTTTAAAATGACTGCTGCAGATCTCATAGTCCTTCATTCATTCCTTCCTCAATGACTGGAGTATACACTCCGTGCCAGTCACCATGACAGATGGCTCCTGCTTTAAAGTATTTCATAACCTATTCCGGAGACAGGCAAACAAGCAGTAGATATGCCTGGGACTGTGGTGAGCTGTGCAAGTGTAGAGGACTTAAAAGGATTTCAAATCACACCCTTAGACTGTTTTAGGGCATGAGGAAGAGATTTATATAAGGAAGTCATGCTTGAGGTGACAGTTGAAGGATCAGGAGTTTGCCATTCTCAAAAGCAGGGCAAGGGAGTGTTTGAAAGAACAGTGTGTGCAAACATGCAAAGGTGAAAACACAAGAAATTCTCCAGTATTCAGAGACTACAACAACCCAAGTACTGGGGAAGAGAAAATACAAGAGGCAGAAGATAAAACAGACATGTGGGGTGGGGCCAGATGACAAAAGCCCTTGTTTTCCTGGCAGAGAAGCTTGAACATGATTTCACAGGGCAAGAACTGAGAGAAGAGGCACATCCTTGGAGTATTTGCTAGTGAGGAGCTGCTTTGAAGCTTAGCTCAGCACCCTGGCTCAAGAGAAGTGCATCTCCATCCTCAGAGCCTGAATCTCCATCTTCAGAGTCTGCATCTCCATCCTCAGAGCCTGTGTCTCCATCATCAGAGCCTGAATCTCCATCATCAGAGCCTGTGTCTCCATCATCAGAGCCTGAATCTCCATCATCAGAGCCTGTGTCTCCATCCTCAGAGCCTGCATCTCCATCATCAGAGCCTGTATCTCCATCATCAGAGCCTGTGTCTCCATCATCAGAATCTGTATCTTCATCATCAGAACCTGTGTCTCCATCATCAGAATCTGTATCTTCATCATCAGAGCCTATATCTCCATCCTCAGAGCCTGTGTCTCCATCATCAGAGCCTGAATCTCCATCATCAGAGCCTGTGTCTCCATCCTCAGAGCCTGCATCTCCATCATCAGAGCCTGTATCTCCATCATCAGAGCCTGTGTCTCCATCATCAGAATCTGTATCTTCATCATCAGAGCCTGTGTCTCCATCATCAGAATCTGTATCTTCATCATCAGAGCCTGCATCTCCATCATCAGAGCCTGTATCTTCATCATCAGAGCCTGTATCTCCATTATCAGAGCCTATAGAGCATGATCAGAGCCTGTGTCTCCATCATCAGAATCTGTATCTTCATCATCAGAGCCTGTGTCTCCATCATCAGAGCCTGTAAAGCATTCCTCCGTGGAAAATGTCAGCTAGGCATTGCTTCCATAGCCATGGTATCAGCAAAGCATGGTAACTCGAAAGCCTGAATGAAGATCCAAACAATCTCAGGGAAGAAAATCTATCCTAATGCTGTCAGACGGGCACTTAAAGAGTATGAAAAAGAAATAAGGAAATTGTTCTTGTTTGAACAAATAGCATCTGCTAAATAATCCAAATTTCTCAAACCAGGATACACAGTTGCACATAAATATGGTATATCTTCCTGATGTGTCAACTCTGGTTAATACTGTGTGGCAAAAATTAACATGTAGACATTTTTCTAAATCAATATTTTTCAAGATTAAAAAAATATGACTGCAAAACATTGTGCTGTTACCTGCAATTCAAACTTTTCTCCCAAATGCCCATCCCCATCCCCATCTCCAGGGGAGAAAGTCATTCTTTGATTCAGTTATGGATGTCAGTGAAAGTGCCTGAGAATCCAGACCTCCATAAATTATGTACAGAAATTATACCGCCTCAAGAAGAAACACATTCTAGGGGGCTCATACATGTTTTATACTTGGCAACAATTCAATGAGAATGCACACATAAGTTAGGAAATGGCAAGCCACTCCAGTATTCTTGCCTGAAAAATCCCAGGGACAGAGAAGTCTGGCAGGCTACAGAACAAAGGATCACAAACAGTCAAACACGACTGAGTGACTAAGCACACACACACAAGAAGAAACATTCTAGGGGCTCATACGTGTTTTATGCGTGCGTGTGTGCTAAGTCGCGTCTGTCGTGTCTGACTCTGTGCGACCTCATGGACCGTAGCTCTCCAGGCCCCTCTGTCCACGGGATTCTCCAGCCAGGAACACTGGAGTGGGTTGCCGTGCCCTCCTCTGGGACATGTTCTATACTTGGCGAAAATTCAATGTTAGTGTTTATATAAGTTAACACCAGATATTTAAAGACAGGAATAGTAGCACATTGGATTTCTCCTCAACTGTTTAGCTTCTTTCAACAGCCCTGCCTATTCCACAGGGTTATTTTAAGGATTAAATGAGGAAATGAAAGCACTTTGTAAACTGTAAAGTACTGCCCTGATGTAATGTTTCATTAACAAATTAATTTACAAATGGCTGGGACAAGGTGCTTTTTGAATGCTGGTTTCATTCCTATAAGAATTAGGGGTGGGGGGAAGTGCTCCAGTGTGGTCTACCGAGAAAATGAAGGGCTGGGGCGTTTCCTGATGTCAGGGCACTGATGTACAGAATTCCGATAGTTGACATCAAACAGTAGCAATCAGGAGTGTGTGGAAACCCATCTGCTTCTCATATTGGCTGAGCGAGGTGGTGAAGTGGAGGATTTTTTTCCTTCACTGAATTTGAACAAATCCTCCTGCGCTTTCACCACACGATTGAAGACAGTGTAAAGCGTACTCAGCCTGGTCCCCTGTTCTTTAATGGACTCCATCCGCAAAGCCTAGGCCAACTCGGAAGACAAAGGTGGAAGTGGTATATATTATGTGTGTCAGAACAGAAATTCCAGAGTTCCTGAGTGATCCGGCGAAACTGTCACCAGTTCATTCAGCTCAGAAGGTATGCGTGAGACCTGGGAGGTGAACCAAACAGAAACCAGACCTACCCAGGTTTTAATGTTCTCAGCTCCGTTTTTGTGGGAAATATATTTCTTGGAGGCTTGCCACTTCTTTGTTGAGTGCTGTGACTGAGGTTTCTGCCTAACAGCGGTGGTGGGCGTGCTGGTGACAGAAATGCTAACACCAAACACAGAAGCCTGGCTAAAGAAAGCAAACTTTCTCTCTGAGAAGAAGCACAATTAACTCCATGTGTTAAAAGAAGAGAGTTATTATTTAGATGGTCATCTCTGGCAGATGAAAAATATTTCACTTTATCCCCTTCTGAGACCATGGCATGTTCTTATTAGTAGAGCATTCTGTGGAATTAAAAACAGGAAAAACTGATGGTAAATGGCCAAAGGAAGAGACCCTTTGACATTTGGGAGGATTAATGTTAGTTCTCAGATGGCCAAGATGATCCAAACTGAATCCAGAGATGTAAAAATACGCTAATCCTGAAATGTACCTGATTACTAGTATATGCACCAAAATCTTGCATACAAAAGATGAAGTTTTCCTTATTTATCTCATTTACTGAAAGACGGATCTCAGGCAATAGCTGAGGGAGTTAAAACAGCCCTTATAAACATGAAATACGATTGGAGCCATCTGAAGACACTGAAAAGGGTTCTTCTTTAAGTAAACCCAGTGCACTGCTTGAAGAGCGATGTTGGGAAATCCAGCACTGACATGCCATTTCCTCCAACTGACCTAAACTTCAGACTGATGCCAACCACCCAAGGGTGCACCCAACCGGCATCCTCTCACCTTGGATGACATGGACCAGTGAGCTGCTCTGGACTTGGCTTCACACAGTAACAAACATTACTGGACCGAGCTCCTAAACTGGGGCTCTTCCTTAACTCATATTTCTGATTTGTACTGGCTTTCACGTGCATATTTTTGTCTGATCCTGAGCAAGATGAATACTTGCAGTTATACTGTGGCCACGCTAAAATCCTGCACACAACAGTCAGCCCAAGACGTCAGTGTTAAACTGAGCTCTGCACAAGGCTGACAAGTGGAGGAGATTAAACTTCTCAAGCAATGGCCGTTGTTTGTTCTGAACGCAAGAGCAGCCTAAAAGAACAGATACTTCCGTCGTTCACCAAGCCCAGGTGTGTCTAAAAGACTCTCTTGATCAGGTCTTATCCATGTGATTATTAAGAATAAGAAGAGCGAAGATTTTAGAGGACATTCTATGTTACAAAGCACTGCACACATATATTCAATACTTTAAAAAAATATCGTGAAATTGATGTTATTAATATCTTCATTCCACAGAGAAGAAAACTGGGGCTTGTAGGGGTGATGCGACTTGAACATACAATGTGACAAGAACATACAATCAATAAGTGACTAAGATTAAAAACCAGACTTTTGCATTCCTAATCTGAAGAGGTTTTTCTTTTTATTTCGTTATACCCATCTTTTTCTTTTTATGTAACTGTGTGTCATTCTCCTGCAGGTTACAGAGTAGTGGGATACAGGATGGGCTTTTAGGCTCTGCAGTTCAGTGACAATCTTTCACCTGCACGGAGTATTTTTGTTGTGAAGCAGGGCTGACCGTGGTCTTCCATCAGTCAGCTCACCTGTAGTCAGGCTCCTTTCCACTGACAGGCTCATTCTACCCCTTTCTGACCACTCTCACCAGGCATGAGAACAGCAGGAGGGCAACTGAGAATTAGGGTTTCTGGTCCACGGATGTTGATCCCATCACTTAAGTGACTTCCCACACGTTCCATCCCCTAGGCCTTTATTATTCCACATTCCTTCTTAGTGAGGAACACTCTTAATTAAATTTCCACACACAATCATAAATGTGAAACAGGAAGTCCACCCTGAACAAGTGGCTTGCTTATCAAGTCATCATCTTTTCAACTAGAGAACCTTGGCCAGCATGACTCACCGAGTAAGTATCCCTTTAGTCCATCGTTTCAGAAGGAAAGGTGAAGAAACCAGATGCTTCCTGTCATCCTATGGGTTTATCTCTAAAAACAGAGATAAGCCAGGAGGTGTAAGGAGAGCGAGAATCCCCTTCTGAATCCTCTACCTGGCTCTGTCCCTCTCAGCTCTGCACCTGGGGGCTTCATAGAACACTTTTCTACCAGCATTAGCAGAGGAATAAGGAATGAACCTCACTGGATTGATTGGATTCCTTCAAACCCAGTATCTTCTGAGACAGGTCCACTGTGGGCAGAAAAGGCTAAGGAAATGTCCTTCGAATAATCTGGGGTGCTCTCATGGCCCATAGACACCACCAATGTCCTTCATCTTTTCATAGCCAGGATCTGTGACTCAATCTCCTCCTTATAAGACTCTCAGACAAAGAATCAGTTCAGTTCAGTTCAGTCGCCCCGTCATACCCAACTCTTTGCGACCCCATGAATCGCAGCACGCCAGGCCTCCCTGTCCATCACCATCTCCCAGAGTTTACTCAGACTCACATCCATCGAGTTGGTGATGCCATCCAACCATCTCATCCTCTGTCGTCCCCTTTTCCTCCTGCCCCCAATCCCTTTCAGCATCAAAGTCTTTTCCAGTGAGTCAGCTCTTTGCATGAGGTGGCCAAAGTACCGGAGTTTCAGCTTCAGCATCATTCTTTCCAAAGAACACCCAGGGAGGGCTGATCTCCTTCAGAATGGACTGGCTGGATCAATCACCTTGCAGTCCAAGGGACTCTCAAGAGTCTTCTCCAACACCACAGTTCAAAAGCAGACAAAGAATAAACACAAACAAATCAACAAATGACAAATGACTTCAGCAACATTCAAACTGGATCTTGACATCGATCGTCAGACAGTTGTCTGTCTCCAGGAAGCCACCCACAAATTATATGCCCATGACACACTCATTACAGAGGACAATACTCATGACCTCACGAACACGTCACACTCCTCAAAACAGATGTTTTAGAAAATGTGCACCGTGGCACTAGAGAGACACTGACCTCTGTCTGTTATTCAATGAGCAACGCTTTGGCCTCTGAGCCAGTGTCATTTCTTTGCTCTGTGAACAACTGAATCTACTCGTGCACTTCACCCGGAGGTCTGGGCAGGCTGTTGAACAAAGTGTCCATTTGATACCTGAAGACTCTCTTATCTCCGATTCAGCGATTCAGCTTTAAACTTCTGCACTATTTCAACACTCCCTTTATATATGCCTATATACCATAACAGGACTTCCCTGGTGGCTCAGACGGTAAAGCGGCTTGCTTACAATGCGGGAGACCTGGGTTCGATCCCTGGGTTGGGAAGATCCCCTGGAGAAGGAAACGGCACCCCACTCCAGTACTCTTGCCTGGAAAATCCCATGGACAGAGGAGGCTGGTGGGCTACAGTCCACTGGGTCGCAAAGAGTCAGACACGACTGAGCGACTTCACTTTCACTTATATACCATAATGAGAAAAAAAGCCTTGCCCTGAAAGTTATCAGCTGTACTAAGCCTGGAACACAATACTTGCTCAATAAATAATTGTTGAGTAAAAGTAAAATGAACCTACCAGGCAGGATTTAGATTCTAGAAATGATGGGGGAGAGGCACAGACAAGCCTGGCAACTATCCCCAGTCATATTTTTTAAGCTATTTTTTATTGGAGTAGATTTGCCTTACAATGTTGTATAATTTCTACTGTATAGCTAAATGAATCAGCCATGCCTATACATATATCATCTTCCTCATAGTTCAGTGGGTAAAGAATCTGCCTGAAAGGCAGGAGACCTGAGTTCGATTCCTGGGTCAGGAAGATCCCCTGGAGAAGGAAATGGCAACCCACTCCAGTATTCTTGCCTGGAGAATCCCATGGGCAGAGGAGCCTGGAGGGCTACACTCCATGGGATTGCAAGGGTTGGACATGACTTAGTGACTAAACCACCACCATATGTATATCCCCAGCCTTTTGAGCTTCCCTTCCATTCAGGTGGAGAAGGAAATGGCAACCCACTCCAGTGTTCTTGCCTGGAGAATCCCAGGGACAGAGGAGCCTGGTGGGCTACCATCTACGGGGTCGCACAGAGTTGGACACGACTGAAGTGACTTAGCAGCAGCAGCAGCAGCCGCCACCCATTCAGGTCATCAGAGAGCATTAAGTAGAGTTCCCTATGCTATACAGTATGTTGGCATCAGTTATCTATTTGATACATAGTATCAATAGTGTATCCATGTCAATCCCTAGCTCCTAATTCATCCCACCCTTGTGTCCATGCATTTGTTCTCTACATCTCTGTCTCTATTTCTGATCATCTATGCCATTTTTTTCTAGATTCCTTATATATGCATTTGTTACATTATTTGCTCTTTCCGACTTACTTCACTCCATATGAGTCTCTAGGTCCATTCACATCTCTCCAGATGCCCCAACGTCTATTTTAACCTCTAGGAAAGAGTTGCCAGGACACAGACTGAGATGAGACATGTTTCTCGAGAAAAATCAGACAAGCAATGCTTTCCCTCCCCTCAAAATTGCACGTTTTCATTCTCTCTCCCCAGTAAGGCAGAATTTTCTGGAAAGCATTTACAAAATCTTTTCTCAAATCAGAGATCTCCTTTACTCATTTGCTTTTTTAGCAGAAATTTTCTCCCAAGGGAGCATTCATCTTTTTTTTTTTTTTTTNAGCACATGCCCTTTATTAAAAAGGAAAAAAAAAAAAAAAAAAAACCTCATCTAGGTAAAAGTGGAGTCGGCAGCTGGGCGTCCTCACCACCTCACCCTGCAGCACCCTCACTGTTCTGTCCTTTTTTCTCTTTGGGTTTAAAGTCCTGTGATATTATGAGAAACAACAAAGCTTTTGCATAAATCAGCCAAGTGCTAAGGTGACAGATACACCGAGAAGAGAACGAATGATTTTGGCTCTCAAGCTTCAGCAGAAGGAAGGTTTTTTTAACTTTCAGCAAGGTTCCTTCTGCAAGTCCTTGCCCCACTCCTCAGCATTCTTCCCCAGAAAAAAAATAAATGAAAGAGCACTACTCAGAATCTAGCTTCATTCCAAAACTGGGGCCAAAACCATGCCTTCTGAATGCCTTCAAGTTCTGTTTATCTGAGTCTGCTCCAGGGTGTGTCAAACATTTCCTCTGAAACATGGGGAAGACCTTGGGCTCTGGTGCAGACGGGGTACCAGGAGCTGGCCCTGCCTTCTTCACAGAGGGGAACAGAGAAAGCAAGCCTGAATAAAGTGGCCTCAGAAAGTAAGAAATTGTGCAAATAAACATGCCAAATCCATATTTACCCAAGAAAGAGAGAAGGCAACATGGGCATGTTTTACGAGTGCTGTCTCATCACCTAGAAGAGGAGCTAGTTCAGTTCCGTCAGTTCAGAAGCTCAGTCGTGCCCGACTCTTTGTGACCCCATGGACTGCAGCACGCCAGGCCTCCCTGTCCATCACCAACTCCCAGAGTCCACCCAAACTCATATCCATTGAGTCGGTGACGCCATCCAGCCATCTCATCCTCTGTCATCCCCTTTCTTCCTGCCCCCAATCCCTCCCAGCATCAGGGTTTTTTCAAATGAGTGAACTCTTCACATCAGGTAGCCAAAGTATTGGAGTTTCAGCTTCAGCATCAGTCCTTCCAATGAACACCCAGGACTGATCTCCTTTAGGATGGACTGGCTGGATCACCTTGAAGTCCAAAGGACTCTCAGGAGTCTTCTCCAACACCACAGTTCAAAAGCATCAATTCTTCAGCACTCAGCTTTCTTTATAGTCCAACTCTCACATCCATACATGACCACTGGAAATCCAATAAATGATCAATGTATGAATGAATGAGACTGAAAATGTAGTGACTCAGGGAAGAGCAGTAATTGCCTGTGCCCAGGATACAAAATAAAATGAAATCCCCTCTGTGAAGACTAGAGAGAGAGAAACTGCTGGCAAGGAGTGGTTGGTTCAAATACCACCCCCAGCAGCCCACTCCACCATCACATACCAAAACGCCACCTGAGTTCCTGTAAGTCATTTAGCGGAGAGCCTTGCAGGAGTCCTGGTACCTTCAGAGAAGCACTCTTCCTGTTGCCGTTCAGTACTGCCAGGAGTTTTCTCCCTTTCGTCAAGCCAATGGCTGGAGTCAAAGAGAACCACAGCATCAGAGAAAGCAGGATGGTAGCAATAAAAAAAGAAGAGCACCTGAAATCTACAGGCCACAGCACAGACCTCTGATCACCTTGAAGGGCCCCAGAGAACGTTCTAAAACTTCTAGCACAGGCAGGTGGGGTTGATGCGCTGAGAGTCAGACACGATTCCACGACCTCTTTACCTTGGGTCTTCCCTGTATGGACTTCAGGAGCCTTCCAAGACACCTGTGTTTCACCCAGACACTGGCTGCCCTTCAGGATGGTGAGAGTATTGTGAAGTAGAAAGAAGGAATGGGGTGTCATGTCAAAACAATATTCTACATGGATGGGGTACAGCTAAAATGCTATTTTGTGGTAAAGAGGTTGGCTGGTAGGTGGTTTAAAAGTAAAAACGTTGGGGGATTTCCCATCTTCTGTGCTTTTTTTGGTCACTGGCTTGTGGGTGGTGATCAAATGCAGGAGCTCTCCAAGAGAGCCCTGCAACATTGAGAGGCCGGTGGGCTCTGCTGTTGGAAACCCGGTGGTGCTGTCAGAGGATAAGGAGGAGTTTGCAGGAGGATGGAGCTGCCCTCAGTGACCCACAGGGCCAGTGCAGCGTGCCTTCCTGGTATGGATCTCTTCCATTAGAAAAAAATAAGATATAGGAAGTGTGAACTTCAGTCTGCACACTCAAAGGTGCAAGAAATAGCCCCTATCTTTGCTTTTTGTAAATTAATGTGATTGCAATTGTGAGCCTCCCTTCGTCCATACTTGTAGGACACCTCAGTCATTCCTGGGGTGCCCCCCACCAATCCAGGGTTATGCACAATTCAGGGCCTTACACAGGAACCTGCTGGATGCTCCCTTCATTTCTGCCTGATTCCCCAGCAGACTTCCGCAGCCCATGTCTGTTATTTTGCAATTTGCTACTGAGGTACGCAAGAGCCAAGGGTAGGCAGAAAAACTCCTGATAAAAACCCAGGATGTCTTCTTTGCCCCAGAACAATTTTCACCCAGCCCCCAGTTTCAGATGGGTGTCAGAACCCAAGATCAGCCAAGGAGCAGAGGCAGCCTGATGACTCCATCTCTGAGGCTCCAGGACCACCATGAGGCTTCGAGAAAGCCCTGCCTCCCTTTCCCACCTTGTTGGAAGCTGAGACTCAAAGAGGTAGGGTCTGAACTAGAAGTCAGCAGAACGGCCCCCAAAATTCAAAGGAAAACCAAAGGTCAGACCTCAGTTAGAGTGGCTTCTGGGAGTATGAAGTCATTCAAAAGCTAGGAAGAGCCTGAAGACCAAATTCACAATGTAAAGGTATTTAAAGAATTTTCACCACTGGGGTCAACAGATTGAGTCAGGAAGCTGCTCTTTCCCACTGTAGGTTCCTGCTCTTTCCCACTGTAGGTCAGCCTAAGATGGGAGCTGACGGAGCTGGTGGGAATCCAGGATCAATGGACATCCATGGAGAAGTCGGGGGCAAGACCGGGTCCCCATAGGAACTCCTCTGTTTCACCTGCAGTCACTTTTCCAGTCTAAAGATTATTAGGATCTATTCCCTGGTGGCTCAGACGGGAAAGCGTCTATCTACAATGCGGGAAATCAGGGTTCAAGATCTGGGTCAGGAAGGTCCCCTGGAGAAGGAAATGGCAACCCACTCCAGTGTTCTTGCCTGGAAAATCCCATGGATGGAGGAGCCTCGTAGGCTACAGTTCATGGGGTCGCAGAGTCAGACAGGACTGAGTAACTTCACTTCACTTTACTAATCAGTAGTAGGAGAAATGATATGTTTTTTGATGCAGACTAAAGTCTTTGTTGAACTTGTTACAATATTGCTTCTGTTTTGTGTTTTGATTTTTTGCCCATGACGCATGTGGGGTTTTAGCTCCCTGACCAGGGATTGAACCCAGACCCCCTGCATTGGAAGGTGAAATCTTAACACCGGACTTCCAGGGACGTCCTGAAATGATGTGCTGACTTTGCGGTCTGTTTATATTTATCAAAGTATGTAAGTCAGGCTGCTCTGCCCACACACCTTATTAAGATATGGCCAAAAGTAGTGACCTTGACTTCTGCAAAACTTCCATTTCTTCACATCTCACTAGTAGGTTTAAGTGAGGGAAAAGAACAAGGATGCAATCACTTTTCATTGCAAAATTCATTTTCTTCCTTCTTTACCTCTGGATTCTTAGCACTAGGTTCCT
This sequence comes from Redunca redunca, assembly GCA_006410935.1. Taxonomy (NCBI): domain Eukaryota; kingdom Metazoa; phylum Chordata; class Mammalia; order Artiodactyla; family Bovidae; genus Redunca; species Redunca redunca. The sequence continues at coordinate 179,409 of SJYQ01093307.1, forward strand.
TCTAGCCCCACCCCCTTCGCCCACCCAGGGAACCATAATTCTGTTAAGATTGCAGTCTTCTGTCTAACTTCAGATTTCTCTCCTCTCAGGGGTTAGTCTTCTGAGAACACAAATGTCATACTAACTGGCTAAACAATCTCACAGTCATGCACAAAAAATTGATAGAAAGCTATTTGCTAGATGGGAAATCATGTTACAGTTCAATCTTATCTTTTTTCTGGGTGCTTCATGTACTAAAGCTGGAATCAAGAATCTCAGTGCAAGGGAGATGTGATTTTTGGTAAGCCAGGCAAATTGAAAGATATGATAAAAAGTTCTCCCTCTCTTCAACCAAGAATATTGATAAGGCAACATTTTTATGCTCACATTGCCCAAAAGCATAACTCTATTTAAATTCTTTGTAAGTGTCCAAAAGGAAATGCTGATGCAAATGAACCTTGTGTGTTTCTGTTAAAAATTCACCATGTAACTTTGCAGGAAATGTAAACTCCATAGATTAGTCGAGTAAAACTTATCAACATATCGACAAATATTTATTGTGCATTTTTTGTTCCCTATGCATAATACTAAGTCTGTTTACGGAAACAACCTAGTAAAAATTATATACCACCATGTCCAAACCCCCAAGGAGTAAATTTTTTATTAATCTGCATGGAAACACAGCTAGCATAAAAGAAGTGGAAGAAATCACAAAGGAAAAGATAAATTGACTTGATTGCATGAAAATGTAAACCTTCTATTTTTCAAAATAAAGGCTTATCAGATGATAAGCAACAAAGTGAAAAATATGTATTATTATGATACACCAAGGATATAGCTCCTTGATATATGATGAGGTTATGTTATATGATGAGATACAAAGACTCAGTAGACAGATGGTACAGGAACATGAGATTCACCGGCGAGGGCATGTGTGTGCATGCGTGCTCAATCATGTCAGACTCTTTGCAGCCCCATGGACTGCAGCCCACCAGGCTCCTCTGTTCAAGGAATTCTCCAGGCAAGAATACCGGAGTGGGTTTCCACGCCCTCCTCCAGGGACCTTCCCCACCCGGGGACTGAACACTTGTCTTTTGAGTCTCCTGCACTGGCTGGCAGATTCTTCACCACTGCGCCACCCGAGAAACCCAGTGAGGACACACAATCATTTATAAATATGTGAAAAAGTTAATCTCAGTAATCAAAGAAATGAACATTCAAACAGCAATGAAAAGCCAATTCAATTTAGCAATTTAGCCAAAATAATTTTAAAGACAACTGAGGAAATACAAACTTTTTTGTATGAATCTTACAAGTGAGATAAAGAAACAAATTATTCCTTTATCTCCCATGTACAACAACAAAATGGGAGGGGAAAATCCACACCAGTAAGTAATAAAGGGCCTTCCCTGGTGGTGGTCCAGTGGTTAAAACTTCGCTTTCCAGTGTAGGCAGAGCAGATTCCATCCCTGTCCAGGGAGATAAGAGCCCACATGCCTCATGGCCAAAAAGTCAAAACATAAAACAGAAGCAATATTGTAACAAATTCGATAAAAACTTTAAAAATGGTCCACAACAAAAATCTTTAAAAATATATATAATGGAAGAGAGAAAAGTAACTTTTTAATTAATAGAATCAGAGAACAGCAGGTATTTGGTTGAAGACAGATTGCAGCCTAGAATCTGTTCAGTTTCCTGAAAAATTATGGAACAACTTCAACGTGGGGCTCTGGGAAGACCATGGAAGGCATGGGCAAGCTTTTGCTTGATGTTAAACATTCAGCTCCATTCTTACAGTTGTCATAAGTGTACGTTTCAAACAGCTCTTTTTTACGTTGGCTATCATCGTAGGCTAAGATTCTCAAATCAAAATTATAGTAAAGCAGCGTCACAGATGGTCAGTACAAGGATGTCGGAGCATCCAGCTCTCTGCTGATATGACTTAATCTGGCAGATTTTAGAATTTCCGAAGGAACAAATGGATTGAACAGTCTCTAGTAACCATCCTCCCGAGTTTCTAAAAACATCCTGTAGGATGCCTATATCAAAGCAGCCAGTGTTACTGGGGCTCAGGGCAGGCTCTCCCAAAGTGGCATGTGGATTATTTGAAATTAAAGTGACTCTGTGACAACCTAGAGGGGTGGGATGGGGTGGGAGGGAGGTTCAAGAGGGAGGGGACATATGTATACCTAGGACTGATTTGTGTTGATGTATGGCAGAAACCAACGCAATATTGTAAAGAATTATCCTCCAATTAAAAAGAAATAATCTTTTTAAAAAAAGAAAAAAAATGCAACAAGTAGTTTTAAAAAGTCAAATAACAAGAATACTCATCTTCTGAACATGTAGATTGATTTCAATTTAGGTATGTTGTTAGGTACGTTGTCTAACAATTTAGGTATGTTTCAACAACAATTTAGGTATGTTGCTTAGTAAGTGATGTAATAATTTTATTACATGACAATCTTATGTCACTGCCTTAGAATGGTAATACCACATAGCACTAGATATATTTACATCATGGGGAAAGTCTAGTACATCCCCAAGATTCAATAAATACATTTTTTAAAAGTTAAAAAAAAATTAAGTGACTCAAGAAACAGCCAATGCAAGACGGACACTTTGACGCTCCTCTCTGTCTCTCTGAAACCAGGAAATAAGGCTCCCCTGGGAAAAGCCCTCTACCTGAATCTGGAGAGGGAAGGACACCGACCATCCAGATGGTAATTTGGGGTAGAGAAGCTTGTATAAACAAACTTCATTTTGTCTTTAACTGGCTCCTCCAAGCCCCCAAACTCTGTTTAGAGTCTTCACTAATAAAGCAACCAAAGCCTAAGTTTCTCGGTCTTGTCAATTTTTCACAAATTTTTTTATTCTTTGTCTAAAAACTATACAAGTTGCCTGCTTTGGCCACTTCTTAGGGCCCATGAAAGCCCCATGCCCCCAAACTAAAATGTGTTTCTTTTTCTTGTTAAACTGTCTTGTGTTAATTTCATTAGTGGTCTAGCCACAGGAACTCAAGAATGGTGGAGGAGGGCATGTTTTCCCCTTTCCAAAGAGTGTTGTTCGTTAGGCACAAACCTGTACACTTTACCCATCAAGCTGAGGGTAAAGCTGGGAGCGCTTCTGAAATCTGAGGGGCTTAGTGAGGATTCATGCTTAACAAGAAATGATCACTGCTCTGTGAGCAGAGGAGCCAGGACGGAACCAAGAGTCTCCTTCAAGGTGGCTGCATCGGCAAAGTACCCACCTGCAATGCAGGAGGCTGCCTGCAATACAGGAGACCCAGGTTTGACCCCTGGGTCTGGACGTTCCCCTCAAGAAGGCAATGGCACCCCACTCCAGTATTCTTGCCTGGAAAATCCCATGGACAGAGGAGCCTGGAGGGCCACAGTTCATAGAGTCACAAACTGTCAGACACAACTGAGTGACTAAACCACATGAATCACAAGAATAAATGACGGTCCCCAAACCCTCTCTTGTGCTCACATTTCAGCCTAGAAAACTTTGAAAGCAGATGTAAATATAAGGTACCACGCACAGAGAAAAATGTCAACAGCTCACCCCTGCCCCACTTTGCCCAGAGCAATGCGAAGCGGCCTCCTTCCTATACAAGTTGTACAGCGAACCCTCCAGAGTATGAAATGCTTGTTGGATTCTCTTTTGTGGACCAACTAAATGTTGGAGAACAACTCCTCAAAAATAGTAACTTTGGTTTCAGAATATGGATCTGTGGCCCTTCTCTCCTGTGATAATTAGCTTTTTAGAGTCATCAGGCGTCTATTCAGGGCACTGTCAGTTCAAGATAAGAAAAGCCTGACACCATGCAAGGCACTCTGCCTTCTTCAGGAGAAGGCAAGTTAGCTAATCCACTCCAAAGTAGTATATATGCTCTTTATGATACTCCTTGAAAAGACAACAGAAAGCAATCTTTTTTTAAGACACATTTAAAAATTGTACATTTCCATCTGGCAGGATTTCTTAGCCTGTTTGAATTAACTATGGGTTTATATTCGTGCAGATTATGTAGTTTAGTCCAAAACCTACAAAAAATCAAAACCTTAGAAAAAGTCAATAAAAGATATATATGTTTTCCTTTTCATCACTTTAAATATATCCTGCTACTCTCTTCAGACCCGCAGAGCTTCTGCTGAAAAATCAGCTGATAACCTTATGGGAATTCCCTTGTGTGTTATTTGTTGCTATTCCCTTGCTGTGTTTAATATTTTTTCTTTGAATTTAGTCTTTCTTAGTGTGATTATTACACCTCGGTGTGTTTCTCCTTGGGTTTATCCTGTATGGGATCTCTGTTCTTCCTCAACTTGAGTGGCTATTTCCTTCCCCAAGTTAGGGAAATTTTCAACTATAACCTCTTCTAATATTCTCTCAGACCCTTTCTCTCCCTCATGTCTTCTGGGACCCCTATAATTCAAACACTGGTGTGGTTAACACTGCCCCAGAGGTCTCTGAGACGGTCCTCACTTCTATTCATTCTTTTTTCTTTATTCTGCTCCTCAGCAGTTTTTTCCACCATTCTGTGTTCCAACTCACTTATCTGTTCTTCTGCCCTTGCAGACTTGAAGCCAAGGAACAGATGTAGGAATCCAGGCCCTGCCAACACCTCTGTCATTTCTGCATGACAACGAAACACTCTAATTGTTGTGATTATCATTTAGTATGTATCAGATATACGCTGTCTCATTAACAAAAACTTGTCGACCGGCATCATTTAACAGACACAGATGTTCGAGTGGAGAAATCTGTTTATCCTCCCTCCATCCACGGTAAATGAGATCACGGTGGCGGAAGCATCGCCCCTTACGCAGTCTTGTCATAGACTGCCGTTGTCTTCTTACCGGCATACAGTTGGTTTACCATGTTGGGTGTGTTTCTGCTGTCCAGAGAAGTGTGCCAGCCACGTGTATACATGTAACCCCTCCTCCATGCATTTCCTTCCCACTCAGGTCATCACAGAGCATTAAATAGAGTTCCCTGTGCTATTCAGTATGTTGGCCTCAGCTACCTATTTTATACCTAGTATCAATCCCAACCTCCCTCCATCCTACCCACCCTTTCCCCTTGGTGTCCGTACATTTGTTCTCTACATCTCTGTCTTCGTTTCTGCTTGGCAAATGAGTTCATCTATATCATTTTTCTAGATCCCACATATACGTGTTCATAGACAATACGTGTTTTTCTCTTCCTGATTTACTTCACTCTTTTGACGCTCTGTAGGTCCTTATGCCTACACGATAGCCCAATCCCAGGAAGACACCTGAGGACAAGCTCCTTTGCTGCTAACAGAGCGTGCCTCTCCTCTTGCAGGTGACTCACCAATTCAGTGGAGAAAGTGATGCTGGAGTGTCCTAGACTGCATACCAGGGAAACCAACCCAGCTCAAGACTGGATGACCAAGTGACATGGGACATCCTGGCAATCAAGTCAGCTCCAGCAAGAATGTAAGTTCTGGATCAAAATAATCTATCAGTTCAGTTCAGTTCAATTGCTCAGTCGTGTCTGACTCTTTGCAACCGCGTGAACTGCAGCACACCAGACCTCCCTGTCCATAGACCCCTATAAAAGAGTAAAAGTAGGGACTGGTCCTAAAAACTTTCAGTCCTAAAGAAGGTAAGAGGATCTTTTCTAACGTCTTTCTTTGGGGTGCTTCCCTGGTAGCTCAGTCAGCAAAGAATCTGCCTGCAGTGCAGGAGACCCAGGTTCAATCCCTGGGTCAGGAAGATCCTCTTGAGAAGGAAGTGGTAACCCACTTCAGTATCCTTGCCTCGAAAATCCCATGGACATAGTATCTGGAGACAAAACAGTCTGATATGGAGAATTTGACACAAGCGTTTCAGCGCTTGTGCATAGTTGCATAAAAATGGACGTGGCAAAATGTTAAAAGCACTTTTTTTGAAGCGGCACTGTGGACAATAGAAATTAAACTCCACCATATCCCTGAACGGGTCCCCCATGCCCACCCCTAAGGACAGATGTGGTCACAGGATAAGGCTCAGTGATACAGCAATGGTATTGGCTTGCACATGATAGGAAAAAAAAATGTTTTAAGTAGAATGCTTTTTGAGCTTTTCTTAAGGAGGCTGAAAATATCTCCAAACAGCCACGCCACAGCATTATATAACCAACCACAGGACACGAGCAGCCCACAGCCGTTCTCTCAGAGCCTGAATCTCAGAATCTCAGGAGGGCATAGCACATCAATATTCACCTCGGAATCTTCTCCCAACTCCCTTCCTGGGCAATGGACAGGGCGCTTGAATTTGGTGAAAGATCCTGAATCAGCACCAAGGACATCATCATCAGAGATGGACGCCTTGTGATTGGATTAAACAGGATCGCCTGTCATAGGCTAAAAAGGCTTATCTGCACAGGCGCCTGATATTGAAAGATGATTGAGGAAATCAGCAGCACGTTAAATATTAAGCATTTCTTGGAATGTGATCGCTGTGCTGGAGGTTACCGCATCACAGGAAATGAACTTTCGAAGGACCTCAAGGTCTTTGGCTCTGAGACTCTGCTCACGCGTAAAAATGTCAGAGTAGCTAAATGGTTTCAGAACTGACTTGAGAAGGAAACAGGACTGTTAGGGTGTGTCACTTCTCAGATCCCCAGGTATTTTCTATTCCACCTCCAGGCTGTTGCCCTTAAATACCTACAGATGTGTGGTAAATATGGTTAAACCCATCATCTCAGGATTCCCTGGTGGCTCAGATGGTAAAGTGTCTGCCCGCAATTCAGGGGACCAGGGTTCGATCCCCAGGTCAGGAAGATCCCCTGGAGAAGGAAATGGCAACCCACTCCAGTACTCTTGCCTAGAAAATTCCATGGATGGAGGAACCTGGTGGGCTACAGTCCATGGGGTCGCAAACAGTGGGACCCGACTGAGCGACTTTACTTTCATCATCTCAGCAACCTTCAAATTAAGACTCTCTTGACTCTGTGAGGCTTCCCCTGTGGCTCGGTGGTAAAGAATCCGCCTGCAGTGCAGGAGCCAGAGGAGACCTGGGTTCAATCCCTGGGTCGGGAAGATCCCCTGGAGAAGAGCATGGCAACCCACTCCAGTACTCTTGCCTGGAGAATCCCATGGACAGAGGAGCCTGGCGGGCTACAGTCCACGGGGTCTCAAGGGGTCAGACCTGACTGAAGGAACTTAGCATGCGCATATGCCCTCATTTTCATTTGAACAGTTGTATATAACTCCTATTTGAGAAGTCTTCTCTCCTTTCTCCACAATATCATCTGCTCTCTCTGGCTTCCCATGACACTGCAACAAATTCTATGCATTCTTTATGTGTTTATGGAGTGCTTGCTATGGGCCAGGCACTGTTTTAGATATGAGAGAGGTGAGTTAGCGACTACTTGGCCATGTCGCTTCTTGTCAAGCCTTAGGAACTGTGACTTTACCCACAGTCTATTTTGCACAGCCACGCTGTGTGCCCCCCAGTAACACTGGGAACCTGTCCTTGGTCTGCTGCTGACACTGTGTACCTGGTGCCCTGCTGGCGGGCAGGGGCTTCCGCACCTGCAGCACCTGATGGCCTCCTCAGAGAACAACTGTCTAACTTCCTAGCTTCCATTTTGGGACTCTATTCTCAGCTACCAACCAGCATAGCCATCCCCAGTCCCCTATGTGGCAATCTTCCGCTCACTTTCTCAAATGTGTTCACTCCAACTTTCCACCACGGTGATCGCCACACAATCCATGATGAAACAATAATGTCTTCGCTTAAGACACGACTGGGGCTCATACATTATCTTATTTATAATGGACCCTAAGACACTGATGATATGCTTATCTACTTGTGGCTCGGTATATAGAAAAGTGGTTCCTGCCCACCCTGCCTCATTCAAGCAGCTCCCCTTCCCCTCCTGCCCCATCCCTCCCCTCCCTCTCTCTCCTCCTTCCTCCTCCTCTTCCTCGTCCTCCTCCTTCTGCTCCTTTTCCTCCTTCTGCTTCTCTTACAGTTCTCCGACCTCCTCTTCATTGTCCTCTTCCTTCTTAGAGAACACTCAGAAAGTCCAAATTATCTATAAAAATTTTTATACCACCTCTACTATTAAATATTTAATTAATATTTAATTAAGTATTTAATACTACTATTAAAGAGCTTTGATATGACATCAACACACTCCCAAATACTCACATTTTGAAAATATATTTCATGTGTTTATACCTGGGGCTTCCACCGGAGTTCAGCTGGTAAAGAATCCGCCTGCAATGCAGGAGACCCCAGTTTGATTCCTGGGTCAGGAAGATCCACTAAAGAAAGGTTAGCCTACCCACTCCATATTCTTGGGCTTCTCCGGTGGCTCAGCTGGTAAAGAACCAACCTGCAATGCAGGAGACCTAGGTTCCCTCCCTGGGTTGGGAAGATCCCCTGGAGAAGGGAACAGCTGAAGAAATGTCCATGTTTCTGACACTAATTTAGGTCCTTTTGTTCATTACTCCACTCTGTATTCATGTAGACAATTTCTGATGAGTAGGGTTACTTAGTAAATGGTAATTGATATTCATGACTTGAAGTGTGGAGGCTAAGAAACAGGACATGAAGGTGAAAGAGGACACCTGTCTACCAATGGAAGCTGATGGCTTGAAAGATAAAAGAAACTCTCCAAAAGAAAAGCAGAAGAAATTAGCAAGTGAGGGTTTCTCCTCTTGGTTTCAATTGGTGTTGCATTCATAGAAAATAGCATTGGAGGGATTTTTTGAGACATGAGGGTTCTTTCACTTGTTTGTTTTTATTAGAAGGAACATAGGTTTAAGCAAGAAAACTAGGTTTAAGTCATGGATAATCTACTAAGACTTGGAATCCTTGAGAAACCACTCCACATCTCTGCAACACAGTTCTTTTCACATGTAAGTGAGAGGGTTGTGCTCAGAGACTCTACTTTCCTCATAATATAACTGTTATCCATGGTTTCCTACAAGTGTACAACCTGCCTATACAATGACCTAGGGGAAAAGGTGTGCCTAGATCTTAATCTTCTCACCTCCAGTTGGTATTTCCTGATATTCCAGGAGCTGAAAGTTATCCTGAGGCTTGAGAATACTCCATTGGTGATAAGCAATTACAAAAACCAGTATGAAAAGGGGGTTTTATTCCATTGCTAAACCATGGTACACACCCTAAAAGGCACTTATTATTGGGAACTCTGCTTAACGGACAGTGAGTTACATTACATGCAGGCGGCACAGTGGTAAAGAATCTGCTTGGCAATGCAGAAGCTGTATGAAACAGGGGTTTGATCCCTGGGTCAGGAAGATCCCTGGAGGAGGAAATGACAACCCACTCCAGTATTCTTGCCTGGAAAATCCCATTGAAAGAGGAGCCTGACAGGCTACAGTCCATAGGGTAGCAGAAAGTCAGGCACAGCTGAGCACAAACACACACCTCCTTCCTGCGTAACATTTACAATTAACAATGCAGAGGACCAACCAAATATTCAGAATCACAGACATTTACGAAACAGCACATTATCACCATCAAGATGAATCCACATGTGAGTGGACAGTGGGGAAATCTGAGATCACTTCAAGTTTCCATCTAGTCACTACACAGGGTCAAAAAGGCAGCCAGAAAGGAGGGGGTGGGCAGATGCTATAAATCACAACCTTGCTTTAAACAGCAACTGGGATTTAGAGGTACAAAGGAAGAGGATAAAGTACTCGTGTGCAGGATGTATGTGTTGAGAAGATCAAATAAATGGGACGTTTCATCTAAGTAGTATTTTTCAATTAAGAGTTTAGTGAACACCCACAGTGTATTGGGTCAACCTCACCCGCGCCCCCAAGCCCGATTTAAAAATGCACAAAATCCTGGTTTGTACATTCTGTGAGTTGGCTGTCAAGGTGATGAGAAAATGGATGAATGCTCAATTAAGAATTAGGAAAACGATTAAATGGCAAACTCTGAGAGACACATAAATTCAGACGAACCCAGAAACAGAGAAAATAAAAGATCCCTACAGTCTGGAACTATTGGATTTCCTAAAGAACAATGAGGAAAGTCAGAGCATCGGTATTGGAATTCCGACTCTGGCTGTGTGCCTGCCTTTTGAGTGCTCTGGGCTGTCTATTCAATGAGAATGGACATCATCAAGAAACCCAGAACGTTTCTATATTGCAAATGAAGTTCATGAATATACAAGTTGATCAAATGAACACTCTAAGTGCTTGGGGAAGAATAATAGAAGTCTTGGTAATGGAGATGTTGCTAACTAAGGGAGAAGAGGGTAGCAATTTTGCCCCGAAATCCTGGTTCGTACATTCTGTGAGCTGAATTTCGGATGGCTTTAGTCTAGCAATAGCATCAGGCTCTTGCCACAGTTAAGAGACAGACTCAATTAGGAATACACCCTGTGGTATTAGGTGCAATTGCCATCCTAGGGACAAACTGCACTCAATCAGCACAGAAGGAACGACGGCCTTGCATCAAGCTTACAACTCAGTTCACTAACCCACTAGAAGCTCCGTGCAGAGCAGCATCTAAAACACAGGCAGATGCCCTTAACAACTGGATCAGACGCATCAACATGCATTTATCTTCATAGATGTCTGCACTTTGTAGAGTCTAAAAGAAGGAGAGCTGCATTGTTTTGGAACCATGCTCCAACTATCCCCTTCCAGACTAAACCCCTGCAAGACCAGAATGGTCTTGGCCTCCGAACTGGTCTCCTCTTTCATTGTGTCCACATTCCCAACCTTCACGCTTACTGTTGCCAGACTAATCCCCGAAAAATGCAGCTGTAATAATACCTCCACCCTGCTCAAAAGCTTTCCATGATTCCTAGCCCTGTCCAATAGTGTCTAAATTCCTTCTGTTGCTGGTGAATTTGAGGTTCTTACTTTGTCTTAAAAAGAAGGTGGAGACAAAGCGATAGGTAAGAAATGGGTTTATAGAGAGAGAAGGACACTTCACAGGCAGAGTGTGGGCCATCGCAGAAGGTGAAAGAGAGAAGGGGGACAGGTCTCAAAATATGGTGTGGTTAGTTTTTATGAATTGGGTAATTTCATAGGCTAATACGTGGGAGGATTATTCCAATTATTTTGAGGAAAGGGAAGAGATTCCCAGATTTCTACCCATTTTTTGGCCTTTTATGTTTAGCCTGAGAATTGTGTCCCTGGTGGGTGTATCAGTTACATGCTGCTGCTGCTAAGTCACTTCAGTCGTGTCCGACTCTGTGCGACCCCATAGACAGCAGCCCACCAGGCTCCCCCGTCCCTGGGACTCTCCAGGCAAGAACACCGGAGTGGGTTGCCATTTCCTTCTCCAATGCAAGAAAGTGAAAAGTGAAAGTGAAGTCGCTCAGTCATGTCCGACCCTCAGCGACCCCATGGACTGCAGCCTTCCAGGCTCCTCCGTCCATGGGATTTTCCAGGCAAGAGCGCTGGAGTGGGGTGCCATTGCCTTCTCCCAGTTAGATGCTAGTGTGTTATAATAAGCGTATGATGAGGCTCAAGGTCCACCAGAAGCTAATCTTCTGCCACCTGGGACCCAGTTGGGTCTAGCCAGTCTTCATCACATCTTACGGCTATGTCATTCTTTTAGAGGTTGTGCCCTGCTGCCTTCCCCCCTGCTTCACTTCCCTCTATATTTCCTGTCTAATTTCACCGTATCATCTTAGTTGAAAGCTCTCCAAAGGGGGTTATCTCCAGTGTCCTGCACATAGGTCCAAGTACCAAGTATCGATCTCTGCAGTGACCAGCCCCTTCCCCACTATGGATGTATCCTCTCATCTTCCCAACTCCATGGGAAAGGTTTTAGAAATATTCCCACAAGCTCTCCAGTGGTTCTCCCTTTGTGAGGTAGAACCTGATTTTCCTCCTTTTGAATGTGAAATGGACATAGTGGCTCATTTCTAACAAACAGAATGAAGCAGAAATGATCATAAGGACTCAAAACTGGGTCATAAAAAAACTGCCACCACCTCTGCACTGGCCTCATTTCCACCACCCCCTCCGTCTCTCAGATTACTGCCTCTGGGGAAGCCAAGTGCCGTGTCATGAGGACCCTCGGGCAGTCCTGTTGGACGGGCCCACTGCGAGGAACTGAGGCCTCCAGCCACTGCCACGAGAATGAGCCACCTTGGCAGCAGACCCTCGTGCTTCCGTCAGGCCTTCAGATTGGCTACAGCCTCCGGAGGATTTGTATTTATGGATTATGTATTCATGACACTGAGCAGAACCTCCAGAGTTGATCCCAATTCCTGACCCACAGAAGCTTTGGGAAATAAACAATGTTTGCTGTTTTAAGCCACTTTATTTTTAGAGTAATTTGCTATACAGATACTAGATAACTAATAATAGAAACAAACAACAGATAACCATTAGATAACTGATCCATTTCCAAATGTCTCAATTATAAATGCATTTCAAGAACCAGATTAAATGACCCTTCTTCCACAAATCTCCCCTAGACTACTTGGATAGAAATAGTAACTAAAATCATATCTGGCTGGGTCTCACCTCTCTTATGAAATTTCAAACCTCTATTATGATGGTTTCCCTGATGGTCAGCAGATAAGGAATCTGCCTGCAATGCAAAAGACACCGGAGATATGGATTTATCCCTGGGTTGGCAAGATCCTGTGGAGGAGTAAGCGGTACCCCACTCCAATACTCTTGCCTGGAAAATCCCATGGACAGAGGAGCCTGGCAGCTACAGTCCATGGGATCACAAAGAGTCAGATACAATGAGCCACTAAGCACAGCACATTATGATGACCTGTATCATTTGCACAGTTTTCTCCTTTATTAGAGGTTAAGCTCCTTGAGAAAATTTCCAAACTTCCCATCATACATCATCACAGGAGTCAGGGGCATAAAAGAGGATGTGGGAAATATTTGTCGAGAGAATAAGTAGTCAGATTCTATCCTCAAGTCTCTTTCCTTGCTTGAAATCTATTTTTGTTTATCTATATATTGTTTATTGAAATCTATGTTTGGTAAGGAGTTACATACAACTGAAGAAGCAAAACACAAAATAGGAAGTATTTAATTCCTGCATAACTCTTGGAAAAGAAGAAAAAAACTCAGAGAAAAACAATCAGCATAATCAGGTTTACCTAGAAGATCATGTAAGTGGGAAGAAAACCACCATGCTGATGTTAGTCCTTGTCCAAAACATACAGGATGCAACTGCAGGCCTGGAAATCGACTGAGAGTTGCTCCTGGTCCCACCCAAACAGCACAGTCCTCCAGCGGAAGACAGCAGCTTTTCTCTTCCACACCGTTTAGGCGCCGGTGTCACCCCCAGGCCACTCCCACCCTCCTTATTGTGGCTCTCCACTGACTTCACCCAAGATTAACTAAGCATCAACAGTAACGTATGAAAAGTGAATAACCAATTCTGATTTTTTTTTTTGTATCTAAAATCCAGGCCTCCCGTTTCCTCTGAGCAATGAGAAATGTGAACACGGATTATGAACTGAGCATGAAGTATTCAGAGCATTCAGTTTTTAAAAACCAAAGCAGAAAAATCACCCTGCTTTGCTGGAGCTCAGTCGACATAATTACGTAAAGGGAAGGAGTCTTCCTGCCAGTCCTTGTCTTTGCTGCTGGTAAGAGGGCATGCTATCAGAGGCCGTCTCTCTGCTTTCTTCAACCTGTTTCTATAGTGTCTAAGGCCTCCCTGGTGGCTCAGATGGTAAAGAATCCGCCTGCAGTGCAGAAGACCTGGGTTCAATCCCTGGGTCAGGAAGATCCCCTGGAGAAGGGCATGGCAACCGACTCCAGTATTCTTGCCTGGAGAATCCCATGGACAGAGCAGCCTGGTGGGCTACAGTCTGTGGGTCACAAAGAGCCGGACACAACTGAGTGACTAACACACACACATATTATCTAGTATCAACCAGCATTCACCAGCCAGGGAAGCTCAGATTCAGGCGACAGTAGTCTAAGCAGGCAAACCATGCCTGCCTCTTATGCAACCAGATTTGATCCTTGATCTGAAGCACCCACAATAAACCTATGGAGATGTTTTGTACAGGGATAATTGTTTTTATAGCAAACCAGCATCCATTTACAGTTTATTATATACTGTAAAACAACTACTATCCTATTACATGTGGACTTAATTATGCATTCCTGACGTGTAAGACACCAATTCCAGCTGGTTCCCCTTTCCTAAGCAACGGCAACAACAAAAAAACAGGGCGTTCTTGAGTTTCAGATGTTCTTGGCTTGCTCACAAATGTTAAGAGAACGGTTTTCCAGTTCAAAATTCCTATGAGGTTTTTTTTTTGTCATATTCTTTTTAAAATACTTATTTTTAATTGGAGGATAATTGCTTTACAACACTGTGTTGGTCTCTGCCTCACATCGGCATGAATCAGCCACAGGTCTCTCTAGGTCCCCTCCCTCCTGCACCTCCATCCCGCCTCCCCCCCATGCCAGCCCTCTAGATTGTCACAGAGGCCTGGGTCGCGCTCCCTGGGTCACACAGCAAGTCTGCACTAGCTCTTTGTTTCACGAGTGGTGATGAATACTGTTTCCATGCCTCTGTCTCCATTCACCCCACCCTCTCCTCCCCGCACTGTGTCCACAAGTCTGTTCACCATGTCTGTGCCTCCACTGCTTTCCTACAAACAGGTTCACCAGTTCAGTTCAGCTCAGTCGCTCAGTCGTGTCTGACTCTTTGCGACCCCATGGACTGCAGCACGCCAGGCCTCCTTGTCCATCATCAACTCCCAGAGTCCACCCAAACTCGTGTCCATTGAGTCGGTGATGCCATCCAGCCATCTCATCCTCTGTTGTCCCCTTCTCCTCCCGCCCTCAATCTTTCCCAGCATAGGGGTCTTTCCCAATGAGTCAACTCTTCACATCAGGTGGCCAAAGTATCGGAGTTTCAGCTTCAACATCAGTCCTTCCAATGAACACCCAGGACTGATCTCCTTTAGAATGGACTGGTTGGATCTCCTTGCAGTCCAAGGGACTCTCAAGAGTCTTCTCCAACACCACACTTCAAAAGCGTCAATTCTTCAGCACTCAGCTTTCTTTATAGTCCAACTCTCACATCCATACATGACCACTGGAAAAACCATAGCCTTGACTAGATGTACCATCTCACTAGATTCCATTTCTGACTTATTTCACCAGGAATAATAAGCTCCAGGTTTATCTACCTCATTAGAACTGAAAAAAAAAAAAAAAAGCCATACTCTGAGTTTCTAAACTGCATCCTTAGATTTTTGACTTCTACCAGTCTCTGCTTCCAAAATGGGGGTAAAATTTTAAAAGACTGGAAGCCCTTTGAGAAGCATTATGCACACTGCCAAGCATTAGAGAGCTCTTCTGCATTATTTTTTACACGAGATAAATGAAGTAAAGATTTAGGCAATAATTCAAGGAATTTAATCAATGTTAGTCATCAATATGGGTGATTCAAGACAATATAATTTTAGTCCTTGGTAGTAAAAGTTTTCAGCCTGGATTTTCCAGATAAATCACTCCATATTTCTCTCTGTCACTCTGAACAAAGTCTTTGGAGAAAAGTTTGCTTCCTTTTCATTAGCCACCCCTGCCACTCGAGTCGCTACTCTTACAGAAGCATATTCTAAGCGAACCAAACTAATGGACTCTCATGCACGACGGTTATTAATTTTCCTTACAGGTAGTGACAATAAGCTCTTCCAAAATATGGCCTCTTGGTTGGTTTAATCAACTTCACCTCAAGCCCTCCTGAATTTTAACTGACTGAGGCAAGTCATCAACAGCACAGCCATAGATTAAACCAATGCTCATCAACAACTTCCCTGAAACAGAAATGCAAGGAACTAGGGCAACAGAAAGACAATTGTACAACTATTACTTAGAGGGGAGTCAAGATGGATAGGGAATATCCATTGAGTCACACAGGAAATATGTTAGAACTCAGAAAGGTGATTCAACATACCTGTGGGCTTAGGAAGACACTATAGGAAAGCAAGCACATGTACCTAATGTGTAGAATAAAAGAAATCGGCCGGATGTGGTTCTAAGAGGCTATGGGGTTTTTTCCAATCAGACTTTTCCAAAAAGATAAACCTAGAATGCTTCCAGTATAAGAGAAAATTCAGGATCACAACATCCTGTTGATTGTTGCCCATACAGATCAGCCCCCGTCAGAAGGTCTCTGGATGTCCTGGCTGCAGCCCCAGACAATAGCAAGGGCACCTTTGACTCACAAAAATTGACTAGTTTGGGGGCTTCCCTGGTGGTCTAGTGGCTAAGAAACCACCTTGAAACTCAGGGAACTAACAGCCTACATGCCACGTAGGAACTGAGTCCTCGAGCCGCAACTGGAAAGTCCACACAGCAAGGCATGATGAAGACCCTGTGTGCTGCAACCAAGGCCCGACACAGCCAAACAGATAAATATTTCTAATAAATAACACTTTAATAATGTACCAGTTTAGAAATTCAGTGACCCTAAATTTTAATGGATTAGTATCTCAGTTCAGTCACTTAGTTGTGTCTGACTCCTTGTGACCCCCTGGAGTGCAACACACCAGGCTTCCCTGTCCATTGCCAACTCCTAAAGCTTACTCAAACTCATTTCCATCGAGTCGGTGATGCCATCCAACCACCTCATCCTCTGACTTCCCCTTCTCCTTCTGCCTTCAATCTTCCCCAGCATCAGGGTCTTTTCCAATGAGTCAGCTCTTCACATCAAGTAGCCAAAGTATTGGAGTTTCAGCTTCAGCATCAGTCCTTCCAATGAATATTCAGGACTGATTTCCTCTAGGATGGACTGGATCAGTATTTAGAGGGAAAGAAAAATGACATAATAAATATATGGATCTCATCTACCTTCTTCATTCAGATATCCCTCAGTCTCAGTGAGGGTAACCAGGAAGAAACCAGCCTTCAGTCTGAACATTCCAACCCAACTGAAACACACAACACACACACACACTCAACATTTTAGTGCTGCTTTAAGTATTCGCCCAGATCTTCCCCAACAAGAATCAGCTCTTATTTGCCAACCAATGCATCACTCATCCTTGACACCAAGGTCAAGACTCACTCGCTTACTTGATCTTACTGATCCCCACTTCATTCTACCTGGTTGGAGGCAGATGCTGGAGGTAACATTACATTATTTAATGCTTATTACATTGATTTGCTCAGAAATAGCTGTAACTTGGATGGAATAGAGATAAACAGTGGCAACATACACCACCCAAACCCTGGTCTGCTTGAGAACATGCTGGCTGCCGGCCTGTGGCTTCACGGAGGCTTAGACAGCACCTCCACCTGGGGGACTTACAACACCCCCACCCCTCTGCTCGAAGGACTCAATGCTAGATACTGTCAGGTTACAGAGAAGATCCCTTGGCCTCGTTATTCTCATCCATCTCTAATTTCTATTCTTTTCCTGTAAACTCCTGAAAGCCTTCTTAAATCCGTCTCCCACCATGTGGGAAACACACGAATAACCAAAGACGGTTCTTGCCTGCACAGATCTTAAAATGTAGCTCTATCATAGAAGTGCGGCACAGAATAGGATGCAACAGACACCATGAAATAGAACAAAGTGCCATCTATTAAGGTTCAAAAGAAGGAAGGAGTCATTTCCATGGAGAGGAGGAGGACGGATAATGAGACAAAAGAACGGGCGCCGGAGAGCGGATCCTGCTGAAGCTGGCCATCTACTGAGACTGGAGAATGGCAGAGAGGCAGGGGTGGAGCGGTGGGCCATCCAGGCGAGACCAGCACAGGGACAGGAATGGGGCTGGCAGGCAGAGAGGAAGACTGGGATAAAGCAGCCATCCAATCAGCAGGATGCCTATTTAGGGGTTAAGACTTGTCCTCTCTAAAAACAGTGGCATTTTCACGTGCTCATTTGTGAGGTTTTTGGGGGGGGTAGGGGAGGTGGCGTGGGTTGAAGACACTCACATTTATTTTTTTTCTTATATGCTGAAGTTTTATCTAGGGCAAGCTCTGCATATACACCTAGCTATTATTTTAAGAATTTGTTTCCTTTTTCTTTCATTTATTTTCAACTTTTTCTTTTGCATCAGGGTATAGCCAGTTAACAAATAATGTGGTGATAGTTTCAGGTGAGGAGCAAAGGGACTCAGCCGTACATATACATGGATTCATTATCCTCCAAACTCCCTTCCCACCCAGCCTGCCACATAACAGGGAGCAGAGTTCCCTGTGCTGTTCAGCAGGTCTTTGTTGATTATCCATTCCAAATACAGCAGAGTGTACATGTCCATCCCAAACTCCCTAAGAGGGTAGAGTTTTGATATGCCTGTTGTATCTGGTGGGTTCAAATTAAGAAAGGAAAACATGTGTGTTCCTAGTATGTATGTGTGTGAGTGTACAATATTGTTATTTAAAAGGTACTAGACGCTCAGGTTCATAGAGTCAAAGCTGGTTTTTCCATTAGTCAGGTGGATATGAGAGCTGGACCATAAAGAAGGCTGAGAGACAAAGAATTGATGCTTTTAAACTGCGGTGCTGGAGAAGACTTGAGAGATCCAACCAATCCATCCTAAAGGAAATCAACTCTGAATATTCATAGGAAGGACTGAAGCTGAAGCCGAAGCTCCAATACTTTGGCCGTGTGATGTGAAGAGCCAGCTCATTAGGAAAGACCCTGATGCTGGAAAGATTGAAGGCAAGAGGAGAAGGGGAAGACAGAGGATGAGATGGTTGGATGGCATCACCGACTCGACAGACATGAGTTTGAGCACACTCTGGAAGATGGTGATGGGCAGGGAAGCCTGGCGTGCTGCAGTCCATGGGGTCACAAAGTCGGACACGGCCGAGGGAGTGAACATAACGACTTTGGCAGGAGGCAGGGACTGCAGCGTCTGCTACTGCGTGCGTGCATCTGCTGTCTCTGCTCAAAGCAAACATCAGGCAGGAGCTCCCCAGAGACCGACTCTCCATCAAGATCAATTCCACATCAGAGTCTGGGGATGGAATAGATCCCATAGAATCTCATGCTCAGGTTCGGTAGCTCTGATCCAGGAATACACCTCCTCGCTCAAATCAGGCTACGTTCGCAGACCAAACACTGGTGGGAAGGGGAGAATCAGAGAAGCAATTACTGCGGCGAAGTCGGTGAAGCTGACGTACCGTGGCGTCTTCTGGATTTGGTGACGGGGTCTTGGTGACAGGTTCCCCCACTCTAATGTCTCAGTCAGTTTGATTGACACCCCAGAACTGTGCATCTCCCTCCTCTCCAGGGAGGCAGACGAGGATCAAGTGCAATACTGTATAGCAAAGAGTGGTTTCAGACACGTCATCTTCATTTTCAGTGATGGAGAGAGAAGACAAAGAGCGAGAATTCTAAGTAGCAGAGAAAGGTTCAAGGTTAATTTGATTGGCAAGGTATGAAATGCCACTTACCTCGGGCCATTTCAAATTGCCCCTCATTCTCTCCACAGTAAATGAAAAGATTCTTTCCAAAGACGGGACATCAACTGATAATGACTGCTATTACATATTCATACACCGCTTGACATTCGCTGGCTTACTTGGCAGGAATTCTTACAAAGCGTTCTACACAGATGCTGTGTCAGAAAGGTAAGGTCGGGATGGAGCGTCTCGCAGGCACTTTTTAGTGGACAGAGGAGCAGAGACGAGAAAGGACGTGGGGACAGAGACCACACCTATGCTGGGCAGGTAACACTGTCCACACTGCCTGCCCCTTCAGCACATTCTGGGACTTTCCAAAGACCGTAGGGTATATGTTATCTAAGGACCATTTGCCTAATCCACAGTTTTAACAGGGAACACAACGCTGGGAGGAAGATGGAAAGAAAAATCATTTGCATCTTAAAAAAATAACAGGAGACAATTCTCTTTCTACGTAGGGATGATTTCCTCATCCTAGAGAAACTGAGAAAGAAATTGGTTTTTAAGAATTTAAAGAAAAAAAGATCAGGGAAAATCATGAGTTTTCACATACAGTCGGGTTCCTGAGAGGTGATGCAATCAGCCTCTGGAACAGAGCCTCAGAGACATTAGCCTTGGGCCAATCCAACACCCATTTGCTGTCTGCTGTTTCAGGCACAGTGCTGGCAATTTTCACCCCCATTTAAGCCAGTTTACATCACACAACGAAGATACGGCCCCAGAGTTCCTATTAATAAATGCAGCCCCGGGAGAGCTGAAAAGAATATAGATGGTTCAGTGCACACCGTCCCACCTTAGAAAGAAATGGCAAGCACAGAGATGACTTATGCAGGATCATTAATTGCGCATTTTTAAACCGTGGTCTCTCTGTCTGTCCCTCTGTGCATCTCTCTCTCTCTCTCCCTCCCTCTCGCTCTCTCTCCTCCCTCTCCTCAGGTATTTAGTGACATGGCCAATGGCTGAATTGCTTTTCATGATTAACCCTCTTCTTTCAAGGTCAGTGACTGCCCTTCACAGGATGACAGCAGTCAAGGTGACGCGTGACTCAGATAAACCTTGAAATGTTGACCTACCCTAAGTTCAGTGTAATTAAAGGGTGTGCCTATGCCTGAGCCAACTGTTCGAAACACATTTGCTAGAAACCGCATAATGTCTCCGCACTTACCCCGAACATCTGTTCGTGAATTGCCTTCACAGGCCCGTAGTTCAGGACAATTTTCATAAAGCTCTAAAAATCTGCATGAAATTAATGACAGCAAGTAAGCTTGAGCTGATTTTTTAAAATTAACTCCAAATAACAATTTCTGATTTAAAATTAGCAGGGAGAAGATGGTCTATTTATATACTGCTGGAGAATGTAAGGTGGATTCAAATACTTTAGCAGTAAACTGGCTGAACTAACCAGCCCGTTGGAAAAGTCTGTGTTTTGACAAGCACTGGCATTTCCTGAGATATTGTTCCTGAGAGTTATTCTGACCATGACTGTTTGCAAGGCGATTGATTTTTTTTTCTTTATTACTAATGGCATTGGTGCTCCCAAAGGAATAATAGAGAGAGAGAAAAGAGAGAGAGCAAGCAACATTCCCACCAAAACTATTCTAGAATAGTCTTGCCTTCCACCTCTAAATATCATTGCAGGACACTAGAAGGCATTTTGAATGCTTTTATGTCCAGCAGGGCACCCAAGGGCGTTGCTTAAAGCACAAGAGGCAAAATTCTTACTCCATAAGAACAGCTGACTCACTCAAGTTCAGCGATAAATCAGCTAGAAACGGTTAATCTTGAAGAAGGAAATATGCTAAGACATGCGAGTGTATCTCAGTAAGCTCAATTCATTTTGCAAAAAAACAAAAAACTAGGGGTTTGTGATTTAAAATATAGAAATGTCTAAAATAATTCAGGTCACCCAGAGTGGGAAGACAATGGACAAATGCTCTGAGACAAAAACTTGCCCAGGTAGTGACCACGGTGGTCTGTTCTCCATCCAACAGACCCCAGGCAAGGAGGAAGCTGAGTAACACTGAACAAATCACTGTAATCTCTCCATCACTCGGGCTCAGCTGCAATAATAATGTTATCTTTCTGGATATTCTCTAGACTTTAAAACACTATTATTCATCTTAAAATGAAGTCCAGAACACCTACCTGCTAGGGTTGTAGGGATTACATGAACATAAAGGTTAGCACCATCCTTGCCCTGTAGTCAACTCTCTACAGACTCATGCTGTTATAATTACGGCCATGTGTATTATCCTCAGTCTTTAGTATTTAGACATGTGCTCAGTCATGTCTGACTCTTTGCACCTCCTTGGACTGCAGCTCGCCAGGCTCTTCTGTCCATGGGATTTCCCAGGCAAGAATACTGGAGCGAGTTGCCATTCTCTTCTCCAACTTAGCCATGAATTGATTTTATGGGGGGAAAAAATGTCTATTTGACATTCATCCTGTTTTTTTTTTTTCCCCATTCATCCAAAGAGTATATATGGAGTTCCTTCTGTGTTCTAGGCAGCGGGCAAGACAGAGGGGCTGAAGTCCTAGGAGATCAGAGCCAGGCAAGTGTATAACTAGCTACAGCTAATGGAGTTGAGATCGTAGACCAGGCTTTTTGTTGTTCAGTCACTAAGTCGTGTCCAACTCTTTGTGACCCCATGGATTGCAGTACACCAGGCTTTCCTGTCCTTCACTGTCCTAGGCAGGGCCAGTTTATACCTTCTGAGATCTTGACTGCCCAACTTCTAGATAAACATGGGTTACTGTGGCTGAAAGTAAAGAAATAAAACTTTGATTTTAGCAAACCTAAGTAAGGTCTCTTTCATAAGTATCCAGGTGTACTCCAAGTGAAGATGAGCCAAACAGGAATGTAAAAGGCCCATTTGAGAGTACCCATAAGCATCTGAAAGTCAGGAAAATAAAAATATAAATTCACTTAATGGAAAGAGAGCCTCGGGCAACACTAAGCCATTAGGACTGATGGTTATTCTCTTGCCAAGGATCTCAAAAGATGAAAACAGCATCTCTAAGGCCTGTCCTGTGTTTAATCACATCGACCCTCACCCACACGCCCCCTTTCACACTCCTTCAATTTCGGGCTGTCCTGCAAAGCATATTTGGCTCCAATACACACATATCAGCAGCCTTGCCAAGGCATTCAAGTACATGCAGATGCTCTCAATGATAAGCAAGGGCTTGTATTAGCTCTAGATAACACACTAAGCTTTAAAGGAAAAAGAGAACTCATGTCTAGCTTTGGGGTCTTCAATACCGACAGCATTGTTTCCTACCTTCAAAATGTTCTGTTTACCATCACTCCCTGAAACAGCCCAATTTATTCACACTAACAATTTGCTGCATGCAATGCCACTGTCTCCTTATAATTATTCATAACATTTTGGGATAACTTGTGCTGCTTTAAAACACCAGTAGCCTTCCCAACGTCTAATTTTTACATTTGGAACATTGGTACACATTTTAAATCTATTGACCACCCACAGCTAAGCACAGAATTGCACTAAAAATCTTGCACTTTCCTTTTACATCAATTTACAATTCCTCATTTTAATTATCATTTGAACATATCCCATACCTTTTTACATTTCATCCTTCATCTACATTTTTTGCTAATTTTCCATTTAGATTCTGCTTTTTAGGCACTCAAAAAAGAAAATCCATCTTTACACCAAAGTAGGAGCTACTTATGAAATGGAAATGTTACCAATAATGCGGATGAAGAATGAAATTTAATAGTAAATTGTAGGACTTTGTAAGGGCTTCTCAGATGGTTCAGTGGTAAAGAATCCACCTGCCAAGCAGGAGATACAAATTCAATCCTTGAGTCAGAAAGATCTGCTAGAGAAAGAAATGGTAACCTGCTCCAGTAGTCTTGCCTGGAGAATCCCAAGGACGCAGGAGCCTAGCGGGCTATAGTCTACAGGGTCTCAAAGAGTCGGACATGGTTTATGACCAAACAGCAGCAGCCGCAGGACTTAGTGCCAGGCAGAAAGCAAAGCACTTTGTATGTATTATCTCATTTAATCTTCAGGACAATCTCATAAGATGCTGGTGTTTCCTCACACCCATATTACAGATGAAAACCTGAGGCTGGAAGACATTAAGCCATTTGACAAAATGTCACACAGCTAAAAGACAAAATTCTGAACCCCCATCTGCCTAACTCCAGGAAAGAGATTCAAGCATTACACCATGTGCAGAACATTTTATATGCTGTTTTATGCACGTGCTATTTGTGCAAAATACTTTTCAACTTTGAAGCGGCCAAAGGAAATCCATACACAATGGAATAAAGGCTTTGGCCCTTTTAAGCCTCTTTAAACCTTTATTTATTTCCTTTCTAATATACCCCTTGCTACTGCATTCAGTCACAGTGAGAATGACATAAAAGAGGTAATAACACAAATGATACTGAAATAACCCGGGCAGCCGTAGCAAGAATCCACAGGCAAAACAGAACAACAGGAAAACAAAGTCTAAAGGCCCTCGCTTTGTGGCGGCGCTGCCGGCCCAGCTTCCAGGCTTCGCCGCAATCAGCCACACACCGCAGGACAAAAATCTCCATCTCTGAGATGTGATTAGACGCCTCGCAGAACAATCCAAGTGAGGTCATATTTGCATAAGTCAAGTGCTCCACAGTCTGTACGGCGTCTTTACCTAATGCTGGATTCAATCACTGGTGTGGACCACAGTCAACCCACCAGATGGTCCGAAATGCCAGCCAGCTTCCACTTAGACAAGAGTGGTGGGAATATGGAAGGATGAGGCAGGGGACTGAATTTCCAGAAGCTCTGGCTTCCTGCCCCAAAGCTGCTGTAGGAGGGAGAGGGGAAGGCCAGTTAGAGGGGTGACAGGTCTTCAGTCCTTCTCTTTACCAGCGTGACTTCTCTTCTGTCTGGCAAGTATGCTAGAGTTTCATGCATGATTTGATTCAAAAGAGTATCTGATGTTTAGGTTGGAATATCACAAATTCAAGGCAGCTCCTACCTTATGTTTATGTGGATGGGACTGGCCCAAGATTTAGTACCTTGTGGCTCAGTGATAAAGAACTTACCTGTCAGTGCAGGAGATGTGGGTTCGATCCCTGGGTCGGGAAGATGGAGAAGCAAATAGCAACTCATTCCAGTATTCTTGGCTGGGAAATCCCGTGGACAGAAGAGCCTGGTGGGCTACAGTTCACAGGGTCACAAAGAGTTGGATATCACTTAGTGACTAAACACTAACAAACAACCAACGACTCAAGGCTGGAAAGTGTCAAAACCTAGACGGGACCCCAGTGATTCAATTCCTGGCCCAGTGCTTAGCTCAACACAGCATGAGCCTTGTCCATTACTTCTGCTTCTTTCTGCTCCTACTCTGGGACATCCATCGTTATTGTTTTCAAATTCTGGTAAATGTACGTGAGAGATCATTCCTCGATGATATCTCATCATCTCTCCATCACAGGACATTCCTTCATCCTACCTTTAAAAGGTGGGTAGATCTAGGAGTCATAGAAGGCCCATGGGCTTTGGAGCAGAGGTATGCTGGATGAACTGTGCACACATGGGTGCCTGCGTGCTGTTGTTTAGTCCCTCAGTCGCGTCTGACTCCTTGCAGACCCATGGACTGCAGCACACCAGGCCTCCCTGTCCTTCACTATCTCCTTGAGCTTGCCCAAACTCGTGTCCATTGAGTCAATGATGCCATCCAACCATCTCATCCTCTGTCGGTTCCTTCTCCTGCCATCAATCTTCTCTAGAATCAGAGTCTTTTCCAATGAGTCAGCTCTTCCCATCAGATGACCAAAGTACTGGAGTTTCAGCTTAAACATCAGTCCTTCCAGTGAGTGTTCAGAGTTGATTTCCTTTAGGCTTGACTGGTTTGATTCTCCCTGCTGTCCAAGGGACTCTCAAGAGTCTTCTCCAATATCACAGTTCAAAAGCATCAATTCTTCTTCAGCACTCAGACTTCTTCATGGTCCAACTCTCACATCCATACATGACTACTGGAAAAACCATAGTTTTGACCATCCGGACCTTTATCAGCAAAGTAACATCTCTGCTTTTTAATATGGTGTCTAGATTTGTCTTAGCTCTCCTTCCAAAGAGCAAGCATCTTTTAATTTCAAGGCTGCAGTCACTGTCTGTGGTGATTTTGGAGCCCAAGAAAATAAAATCTGTCACTATCATTTCTGACACTTTGTGATTCCATGGACTGCCAGGTTCCTCTGTCCGTGGGATTCTCCAGGCAAGAATCCTGGAGTGGGTTGCCATTCCCTGCTCCAGGGGACCTTCCTGACCCAGGAATTGAACCTGGGTCTCCTGCACTGCAGACAGATTCTATACTGGCTGAGCCACCAGGTAAACCCAGATCAGCCATACGTATACATATAGCCCCTCTTTTTTGGATTTCGTTCCCATTCAGGTCAGCACAGAGCACTGAGTAGAGTTCCCTGAGCTAGACATATATTTGCTATCAATATATATGTTAGTTATGTTATGTTTTATATATATATATACGCTTTTAAGTTAGATGTTCTGGGTGTAAAATAGACAACTAATGGGAACCCACTGTAGAGTTTGAGATTATTGATCTTAAGTTTCATTACCAGCATTCTCCTGATAACCAACAGCTTAAGAAGTGAAACTGACAGGAAAGCAGACGAGATGGAGACACTGCGACAATTCCACGGCCTCGGCTGAGGTGATGGGCGGAGGCATCTCCCCAACCCCAAGGGCACAAACACATTGAAATGAGTCAGCGCCATGTCCATGCTCATCTAACATCTCCAAGTCATCACAAGGAGGTAAGTTGTGGTCTGTGTCCTCTGGCAACCGAGGCAACACCCAGACACACCACCCTGAGACTCCCGTCAGTTCCTTCAAAACGTGTCCAACTAAACTCTTAAAGGCTAAGACCCGGGAATATCCCTCACAAGTTAGAGTGACACGTGGAGATGAAGACCTAGAACATCTGACCTGAGTTAAACCACAAGTTGGAGTCAAAACCGAAGCCAGAATCCAGGCTCTGTGACCTGAGTGAGGTGTGAGAGGGAATGGCAGTGCCCGAGCTCTCTGGAACCGGAACCAGAGTTTCATCACCAGCCCTAGAAACCACTGAGCTCTAGAGAGAGAAACGACTTGCTCCAGGTCACAGTTCGGGGATGCATAGCACGGCGTCAAGAACACGGGTCTCACGGATTCTAGTATTATATAGTCTTTCCATCAAGATCCACCCTTAGCTTGATAGAACTTACCTCCCACTGGCTAAACACCATCGACCCGCCTCTATTTCACGATAGCTGTACTATCTGAAGTAGCTGCTGCTCCTCCGGCCTTCATCAAAGTCACTAGAGTAAGGGAGCTGTCTGGAGGGACTCACTTCCAACCCCTGTAGTGGATTTCTTACACCACTCATGCTGTATATGTTTCAGGCTGAGAGATTTAGTGAGCAGAAATGACATTCTGCCCCCACTGGAGACAACAAGAGGAAGAAAGAAAAGGGAGAGAGCACACAGACACCCTCTTTGTCAAGTTTCCAAACATGGATTAAAAACCTACTACGTGTGCAAACTCTGCCTACATGCCGAGCCTGCTCCGTTCTTACACATAAGTGGCCCAGAGTCTCCAAAAGGGCAACCTCGAGTCTCCTAACCGTGCCTATGAAATTTAATCATTGGGAGGTTCGCACCAAACCTCCGTTATGACTCCTTTAAATGAAATAGATCACAGTTAATAAAGAGCCTGCAAATTAAAGTAACCCAGCAGTCTTAACTAGCAATTAAAATGACCTTTTTTTTTTTTTCCTATCCAAGGTGAAACCATACGCTGGAGCAGATTTTGTCACGTCCAAGATAAATGAGAAGTTCGGCTCAGTGGGGAATAATTCCAGTTCACACTGAAGGATCAGCCTCAGTATCAAAATCTCATTGTCTCAATGTCAGGGTCCTGCCACGGATTACCTGAAGACACCTGAGCTCAAAAGCCTTCCTGTGAGGATAGGTATACGTCCACCTCATCCCTACCCACATCCTCAGGAAGTTGCACGCAGAGCCTGAACGCCAACAGAAGCCTAAACTGCCTCTCCTCTTCCCTAGATGCATTTATGGGACCATCAGATACTACTACAGAGTAGTCAGGGAATGGGGACAGACTGGAGAGAAGTGTCGCTGTTGCTGTGGTTATGGTTTATTCACCAAGTCATGTCTGACTCTTTGCGACCCTGTGGACTGTAGCCCAGCAGGCTCCTCCATCCACGGGATTTCCCAGGCAAGAATACTGGAGTGAGTTGCCATTTCCTTCTCCAGGGAATCTTCCCAACCCAGGGATTAAACCTGAGTTTCCTGTGCTGGCAGGCTAATTCTTTACCACTGAGCAAGCAGGAAAGCCCAAGAGAAATGTTCATGGCAATATTTAATCCAGAATGAAACCCATCTCAGTTGGCCAGCAGATCCCTAAGAACATGTTAAGAGGAATTCCAGGCTCTGGGAAATACCAGACATCATCTAAGGAAAAAGAAAGGAGTAGTGCAGGAAGCAGGATGTAACCAACACACAATGTTAATACAATCGCCATCAATAATGTTCGGGCTCAGCTGTTTGGAACACCTCTTCCCGAGGACCTGACTTGCCTCCATGTCTTCACTTGCCATGATGGGAAAGGGAGTGGAGATGGTGGAGGTGGCACGCCAGGTGGAAAGACAGGACGTGATTACTGCCATCAGAAGACAGAAGGAAAAGAGAAGGGGAAAGAAAGGAACAAGGATACATAAACAGATAGTAGGCAGATGGATGGGTGGATGCACAGATGAATAGACAGATACATTTGTATTTTGGGATGGCATCCGAGACTCGATGGACATGAGTTTGAGCAAACTCTGGGAGGTGGTGAAAGACATGGAAACCTGACCTGCTGCAGCCCATGTTTTCACAAAGAGTCAGACACAACTGAGCGGGTGAACAGCAACAACAGTGAATCCGTGGATGATCTGCAGAAAAGCATAAGCAATGACAAGGGTGTTAGACACCTACTTGGTTCTGGTCACTAAACCTCCAACTTCCTAGGCGTCAGCTCATGTAATCTATCAGTGACCGCATTGCTATTCTGCCTACTCTACACAGAAAGAAACCATAGACTCGATTAATAACATCAGAGCTGGAATTAAAACCTAGTGCTGGGTAGCCACAAAACCCTCAGGTTTTCCACTGGCCACCCTGCCTCTCATTCAAGGTCATGCTACAGTTCAGAAGACATTACATCAGAAGATGGAATGCAGGCCATACAGACCTGCTCTGTGAGCGCATAATTATAAACCACACCCTCACACTACTCAACCACTTACCACATGCATCCTGCTGAACACAAACACAAAGAGAGCACAGCAGACTCTCCCCAGACCCTCCAGGACTTGCCAACGAGCAGACGAGAAGCGCGGTCCCGTTCAATACTGTCTTTCCCCACCTCTGTCCTTCACAATCCACGGTCCCCACAGCCCCACCTCCTAGATAGTTTTTTACTCCAGCAGTTCCCACCTTCCAATGTACAAACAAACTGCCTAGGATTTTGTTCAAATGCAAATTCTGATTCAGAAGATCCAGAATCTGAGAGTTAGCCATTCTAACAAATAATGTTAGAACCCGAATGATGTTAATGCTTCCGGTCTGAGGATCACGTTTTAGGTAACTAACCTTTGCTCTATACGCCATTGTTGCAAAAATCAACATGTTAACCATAAAAGAATATTTAGCATCATTTCCCGGGCATTAAGAGCATTTAATACATGTAACAATAAGAAATGTGATGCAGACGTGGGGACGGTTCTACGTATTAATATATTTAAAGGCAGAGCATCTGTAAGTCAGGGAGTCCCCCAAGCCCTTCCCAAATTACACAGATGCAGTTTTCTATGACTAAAACCAAGAGCTGCACAGTAAAGAACAATAGAATAATGCCATCTTGATGCTATTTAAATATATATTTACTTCTTATTCATGATCTTTCACCCATTTAATTTTCTCTGAAAAATTATTCAGGTCACTTTTTAAATGGGTTTCAATGTTTCCAGGGCTGCAACTCATTACAAAATTGCTCACAGCAGATAGAATCTTGCCTCAGCACAGCACTGGAGCTGGCAGACACAGAAATCGGTATGCGGATAGTGTACCATAAACATTAATTTAGTATTATGCGCAAGGTTGATTGATTAATAAATACATAAGCCAGGAAGCCTAGTTTAACTCTCAATTCACTTTTTTTTTAATTTCACAGAGAGGGAAAAATTAATCTAGAAGTGTTGATTGATTGAGAGCTTTAGTCTCGTCTAGACAGCAATGGAAAATGACAATGAACCTGGGACTCTGCAAACTGCATCATTTGCAAAATACACCCAATCAACAAATTTCATCACACAGTGATGGATGGTCAGCGAGAAAAGGCTGTAGAGATCTTGGAGGAGAAGAACGTGTAATTGTCCAAGGAAGCAGCTCACCATGCAGAGTGGAGAAACCAGGAAGAACTAGCAAATATTTCCAGCTCAGGGGTGGATACAAATGAAAAAAAAAAAAAAAAACACTTGAAACTTTAAAAATTAATGAGCATCAGAGCACTCTGGCAGACTAGCAAATTAGAATTAGTACATTGCATTCTTAAGAACGTACAGAACGTAAACATATTGCGCAGTTGTGGTTCCACTACAAAGACTCAGTATGATGTAAAGTACTGAGTTACACGAGTGCCATGATTAAAAGGTCACTTAGAACCAAATATTCTATATCCAGATTTAAATAGTGCTGAATCTTTTTCTAAAAACAAGGGAAGCATCGTCATTGTTCTCTGCTTTGAAGAGTAGCAATTAAGCTGAGCAGGGCAATTGCTTTTAAATTAAACCTACATCTCCTTCCTGTGACTCTGTTTTTCCTTCCCAGCTTGTATTTACACAATGACAATCAAGATCAAGTTCCAAGCCCTAAGCCTCAGAAAGCTGACATCAGAATCATCAATAATTGTTTGCATTCAGTGTGTCCAGGGAAGGAAAGAAGGTAACATTTGAGGATCTACTATAATAAAAACTCTGAAATATTCCACCAGAGATTCCAACCAAAGTTCTCACATCAACACTTTGTTTTATTAACCCCATTTTACAAAGGGGAAAATGAAAGATTAGGGGTGTTAGGGAGATTGCAACAGCTGTTAAGTGGCAGAACCCCATTTATGTTGGGTTTTGTGCATGTCTTAGAGAATAATCTTTCACAACCTGCAAGAATGACTGCTGCTGCTGCTGCTGCTGCTAAGTCGCTTCAGTCATGTCCAACTCTGTGAGGCCCCAGAGACGGCAGCCCGCCAGGCTTCTGTGTCCCTGGGATTCTCCAGGCAAGGATACTGGAGTGGGTTTCCATTTCCTTCTCCAATGCATGAAAGTGAAAAGTGAAAGTGAAGTCGCTCAGTCATGTCTGACTCTTAGCGACCCCATGGACTGCAGCCCACCAGGCTCCTCCATCCATGGGATTTTGCAGGCAAGAGGACTGGAGTGGGGTGCCATTGCCTTCTCCAAGAATGACCGCAGAACTTATTAAAGCACATTGTCAGACTCCCCTCTGAATCAGAGCCTCTGATTCAGTCAATGTGTTCATCTCCTACAGCTGCTGTAACAAATCACCACAGACTGGCAGCTTCAGAGCACAATGTCGTTATGTCACAGTTCTGTGGGTCAGATGTTCATATACAGCACAGCTCTAGTGGGTCCTCTGCTTAGAGTCTCACGGGGCTGAAATCAAAGGTGTTGACAGGGCTGCCTCCCTCCCCGGAGCCTCTGGGGAAGAATCTGCTTCTGCCCTCATTCAGCTTGTTGACCAAACTCAGTTCCTTGTGGTTGGAGGACTGATGTCCCCTCGTCCCTTTGTCTCATCAAAGGCCAAGTTTGACCTGTAGGGGCTTCTTGCACTCCTCTCACGCTTTCCGAGTGGCCCCTTCCAGCAAGGCCAGAATCTCTGAATCTCTAAGTTTCTCTTCTGCTGCATCTCTCTGACTCCAACTAGAGAAAGTTCCCTGGTTTTAAGGACTCATCATCATTAGACTGGCCCCTTGGTAATCCAGAAAAATCTCCCAATCTTAAAAATCCAGAAACCTTAATTACATCTGCAAACTTCCCTTTGTGCATAGCATAGTCACAGGATCCATGGATAAGAGAACACATAACTCTTTTCAGAAGTGGGTGCATTCTACCCACTGTAGTCAATCTGGGGCCCCAGAATTTCTGATCTAACAGGTTTCTAGGTGATGCTGCTGGTCAAGCGACCACACTTTGTGAACTCCTGCTCTAGCTTTTACCCCAAGTGTGGCCCATGGTGTCAGTATCACCTAGAAGCTTGTTAGAAATGCAGAATCTCAGGCTTCATCCCAGACTTAGTAAATAAGAACCTGTGGTTTAACAACATCCCTGTGGAATGTCTATGCTCATAAAAGTTTGAGAAGCATTGCTCCAGGGCAATAACAAATGGGATAAAGGGATAAAGTGTGTGGGCCTGCTGTCACTTCAGTCATGTCCAATTCTATGTGACCCCATGGACCGTAGCCTGCCAGGCTCCTCTGTCCATGGGATTCTCTGGGTAAGAATATTGGAGTGGGTTGCCATGTCCTTCTCCAGGGGATCTTCCTGACCCAGGAATCGAACTCGTGTCTCTTATGCTTCCAGCTTTGGCAGGTGGGTTCTTTACCACTAGAACCACCTGGGAAGCCCAAAGGAACAAAGCATATGCTTTATTTATTCTCAAAACCTTTTAGAAAGATACTGCTCTTCCTTTGTCTGGATATTGCCTCTCCTTTTTTTTCTCTTGGCAGGAATGAAGGGAGGTATCTTACCTATAAATTTGTACTTGTAAAGGATTCCTGTTCTGTCTCTCTCTCCAGTTATATTTGCCCACCCTTACTCCCCATTTTCTTTCAAAAGGAGGGAAATCTCCCCATGACTCAACCAAAGAAATGTTTAACAACCTGAACAGAAACAGGTTGGATCTGATGGTTCACTGGGCAGCCTTGCCCAGGACACCCTTCCTTTGGTCAAATCCAAGGTCTGACTGGAACAGATTTCAAATGGTGCTCAGATGGGTTCCAGGAGGAAATACGGTACTCACCATCACCCATGACCAGGGACAGGGCGAGTGCCGGTGCATGCAGCAAAATCTGCTTTTCTTTTGACATTAATAGGATTTCCGCAGCCCTGGAAAGAGATTCAGCAGAATCTAAGGGCCCCAGAGGAGAAGAAAATGTCATTAAGCCTTTTATTGAGGATGTTATTGGTTTTCTGTGAGTTCCCATTAGAGGAAAGTGGCTGCAGTTAGAATCTATGGAAGAGGACTGAAAAGTGATGCAGACAGACAGCCTGCAACCGAACACACAGCTCGCTGCTCTCTCTGGCTCAACAACGCCTGAATGCAATGATTGAAACCTAACCATTAGACAGCCAGAGAAAAGTGGAATACCTTTCAAGAGGTACACATTAACTGAGCATTAGGTATCCCAAATTCTCTTGCTTTCTCTTAATTTAAGGCAAGATAAAGAGAACACATCAAAAATGGAAAGATGTTTGGTAGTGAAAATAAGAATATATGAGTACAATGAAGTTCTATTAAGCATGCTGTATTGGTAAAAGACAAACTGATAAACTAATCCTCTCTCTCCCCCCAACCTCTTTCTCTCTCTTTCTCTCTCACATACACACACACACTCACTCACTATGCTGTTTCTTTTTTAGTACACTGAGTTCCAGGCAATAAAGGTCCATATTGTCTGCTAAAATCAACCGATTATTCCAGAATCTACACGAAGAATCAAATAAACCAACTCTCACTTCCAGCACATTCTCTTGATTCTTGGACTTCTCCTTTAATTGCATAAGGAGACCATGAGAGCGTTTGTAATACTAAACCCAGTCCTCTAAAACATTACCAAATTATCTGTGGGTACTCAATGATACAAGTGTGCATTGGCAAAGGATTTGGCCACTCAGAAATGTTTGATGAGGCACCTGACAATGTATGCAAATGACACCAGCAAAGAGTCAATAGGCAATGACCAGTCAAGGCAAGATACAAGGCAAAAGCCAAAGAGATGACAAGCACTCCAGAAGTCTCGAAGGGAAAATGATTCCTACCTCTCCAATCAATGCCATTCGCCCACTTCCATTTCTGGAAACTATTTACCTTGAGAAGCATTTACAAAGAGAAAAAAAATTTATTGAAATCTGCAGAGTGCTTACTTTTGAAAAGCACCTAGAAAAATAGCTTGGCTTTCAATCCGTCACCGATGAACCAGTGCTCTCTTAGATCCATGTTTATTGGGAGTGGAGGGAGAAATAAGAGAGAGCCTAGATCAAACTTGGGATCACCCTGGGGTCACTGGGGGACACAAGATGAGCCTTCACTGGATGCTTGGCCTGACGGGCAATAGTCCGGTCAAATCTCCTCAAAACTCTTCATCTTTTCATATATATAAGTTTACAATATACATATAAATTTATGATATATACATACAATTATAATCAATTGAAAGTATATATAATAACCTGCATGCCCCCCAATATACTGTTTCTCTCTCTATTCTTTCTCACGTGCTATTTCATCTCTCCTTCCTGTTCCTGTGACCCAAAACCACCTAAACATCTTTTAAGATCCTGTTCAGATGTTGCAAGCCCTGCATATCTGCTATTGGAGGCTGCAGCTGTCCCTGACATGTGGTTGACAGCCACCACTGTCCCAGAACGTTTGCTGCTTGGCCACCAGCCCTCCATTTGCTCTGGTGCTTCTCCATCTTCACAGCCATCGATTGTTGAGTCCCACCACCTCCACAAAGCCGCTGCAGCCCCAGTGTTCTTCCCTGGGAAATCCCACGGATAGAGGAGCCTGGTGGGCTGCAGTCCACGGGGTCACTTAGCGTCTGGACAACAACAAAATTAAAGGAAAACTTCCCCCGAGTGACTAAAATCATTTGAGACCTTCTGTTCCTTCTTCTAGGGTAGTTGGGGAAATAAGCTTGAAAACCCATCCAGAAAACACTTAAAGGACACCCACCTGTATCTCACAGACTTTGCCAAATGTCTCCTCTGTACCTGGCACCCAGCTGGATGCGGTGAATATGGCGGGAAGGACACTGCTCCCCAGACACGCGTGCTGCTCTCCAGAGCAGCTCAAGAAGTGCTATGCGCCACGTCCCTGGTGGTCCAGTGGTTCGGAATCTGCCTTCCAATACAAGGGGTGCAAGTTTGAGCCCTGGGAGAGGAACTAAAATCCCACTTGCCACCGGGCACCTAAACCCTCAGGCTGCAACTAGAGGAAGCCCACGTGCCACAATGAAGACCCAGCGCAGCAAGATTTTTTAAAAATTTTAAAAAAGAAGAAGTACTATGTTGACAGGGCAGAAAGGTGGTTACAGGAATTCAAGGAACAGCACACAACTGGGGACACAGATCTTAGTGCCAGGAGGCTACGTTGCTGGAGTCTTTCTCATTTCTACACATCTTTTGCATAAAGGTGCTGACCACCTTTTCTTCCTTCAAGAATGGTTTGTACAGCGCACAGCTTTGGAAGATAGAAATTGTGTCTCCTTCCAGAGCACGGGGAAGAAACGTTTATTGTGCAGTACAATAAAAATCTCATCTCCCTCCTGGGCAAAAATCAGGCAAGTTTCCTTGCAGCCCATTGTTAAGAAGAGATTGAGGTTTCCTAAGCTTGGGGCTCCTCAGCTGTGAAGAAAACCCAGTCCAGGTGCAGTGTCCAGGACGCTCTCTGCTGCCCACGTGACTCTGAGGACAAAAGAAGCTGACACACACACGAGACACGAGGCACTTGCTCTGCAGAGAATAGTAAAGCCCTTTGTCTCTCACCCAGCAGGGCTGTGTCTTCTCCCAGCACCCTTGACACAGTGCTGGGCTGCAATGTTAGCTTGAAACGATAAAACCCAGGGATCTTCACGGTTCTTGACATTTAGATGGGGTCAGATTTGGTGGGTCCTGACAACCGCTTGAGCCAAGACAGGCTGGCTTTGTATAAGTTAGCCAGGGGACATCTAAGAAGACAAGGTGAAGAGCACACACAAAAAGCCAGAAAGCATGACCACCCAAAGCACTTAGAAAACCTCGGTTTAGAACAGGTTGGCCAGATGATCAAGAGTTTGCACACAGTCATGAAACTAAATCAATGGATTCAATTTCACGTTAGGGGTCATTTTGAGTTAAAATTTTTACTGATAATAATATTAACCATAGTCTTAGTCAACGCAGTTCTTTGCAAACTGAGGTTGAAAGAAAACCTGTTCTGTATAGTGTTCATTGGTGTTCCAAGAAAAATCAACTTTCCTTGCACAGTTAAGTTAGTTTGTTAACTGCAGATGAAGTTCAATAGGTTTCCCCTCCGCCCACTGAAGTTTCCTCAATACTTTAACATGGTTATGCATATTTTTTAAAAACCAAGGGAACACTTAGCATTCTGCCTAGCCCAAGCTAATCTGATCAGATATCCTTTGTTTAGGGAACCCTGACTAACATTTCCTGGAATCATTGATCTGTTCCTGCTGATGTGAGTAATGTCTGTCTAAATCCATTTAAAAATCACTACAGGGTTGGGAAGATCCCCTGGAGGAGGAAATGGAAACCCACTCCAGTATTCTTGCCTGGAGAATCCCATGGACAAAGGAACCTGGCGGGCTACAGTCCATGGGGTTGCAAAGAGCTGGATATGACTTAGTGACTGAGCGAGCACCAGAGCCTTATAAGTAAACACAAAAAAATTATAATTGATAAAATTAATCTTTGACTGGATTTGCTTTTCAAATGTATCCATAGGGTTAGGAGTCTGTGGTCCTAAACCTTCATGACCTAAAACAAGTAAAATTTCATAAACGCTCATCTGCCTCTCCTCTCTGCTCCAGTGATCTCCAAATTAACAAATCACTCCATTCACCACACAGAAACATTTAAGCATTTGGGCCATGCAGTCTCACCTCTGGTTGAATAACCTGTTCCAAGGGCAGTTCACGTGGTATTAAATATATTTTATTGTTGTTGTCGTTTAGTCACTAAGTCGCATCTGACTCTTTGTGACCCTGTGGTCTATAGCCCACAAGTCTCCCCTGACCATGGGATTCTCCAGGAAAGAATATCGAGTGGGTTCTCATTTCCTTCTCCAGGGGATCTTCCCCACCCAGGGATCAAACCTGGGTCTCCTGCATTGACAGGCAGATTCTTTACCATCTGAGTCACATGGGAAGGCCAGTATATGTTACTACATCACAATCAAACACAGCAAGTCTGTGATCTACCCTGTACAATTCAGGTGTTATATATTCTTTGTCAAAGAATGCACTTAGGTCATTGAAAAGAGAGCATGGTATACTTAAATTATTTTAATGTGAAAAATATATAATGTATATAAACTACCGTATTATATGTGTGCATATGTATCATATACATACATTTTGAAAATGCCTATGCAAGTTCTTTCAACTCTAAAACTAAAAGGATTAGAGAGTGAAGGAAGTCAGAAAGAGAAATATATATTCACACATGTATGTGGAATCTAGAAAAATGGTACAGATGAACGCAGCTCCAGGGCAGGAAGAAAGATTCAGGCACAGAGAACAGACGTATGGCCACAGTTGGGGAAAGAGAGGGTGGGATGAGTTGGGAGAGAAGCAATGACATAAATGCTCTTGCATGTGTAAAACAGATAGCCAGTGGGCAGACGCCCTATTGCACAGGGAGTTCTGCTCGGGGCTCTGTGGTGACCTAGAGGGGTGAGATGGGGGAGGGGAGGGGATGTCTGTATACATACCTTGATCCACTCCATAGTGTAGCAGAAACGAACACAACATTGCAAAGCAATTATACTTCAATTTTTTAAAAAAGATGATTATGGAAACCACACACGACAAAGTTGATAGCCCTCTGATTGTTAGACATTTTATAGCTGAAATAATGGTTTAATCATTGCTCCAAGCACATGTTACAATACAAATGTAAACATACTTTCCTTAAAGTTGTAGGGAAAACTGGTATTTCCCACATTGAAAAGCTCTCTCGACCAAAAGAATTTTGTCTTTATCTGCTTCAATCTATTAAAGGGCAAAGATTTAATTAGATGGTTTTCTGCTGTCTGTAAATCTATCCTGAATCCCTCACTCCTAGCACAGAGCCATCATATACAAGACATCCAATCACTATTTATTGAATCAATAAGTAAACTTTTCACCTGGAAATTGATATAACTATACCATACAATTTTAAGTACATTTTCTATCTGTGAATTTCTCTACCACCAATCCATTTAATTCAAATGGGTATAAAAGGTGAAAGTAGAGAGTGAAAATGCTGACTTAAAACTCAGCATTTAAAAAACTAACATCATGACATCCAGTCCCATCACCTCATGGCAAATAAACGGGGGTGGGGAGTGGCAGATTTTATTTTCTTTGGCTCCAAAATCACTGCAGATGGTAACTGCAAGCCATGAAATTAAAAGATACTTGCTCCTTGGAAGAAAAGCTATGACAAACCTAGACAGCATATTAAGAAGCAGAGACATCACTTTATTCACAAAGGTGTGTAAAGTCAAAGCTATGTTTTTTCCAGTTGTCAGGTATTGATGTGAAAGTTGGACTCTAAAGAAGGCTGAGCACCAAAGGATTGATGCTTTCAAACTACAGTGTTGGAGAAGACACGTAAGAGTCCTTTGGACTGCAAGGAAGTCAAACCTAAAGGAAATCAACTCTGAATATTCATTGGAAGGGCTGAGGTTAAAGAAAACTCCAGTATTTTGGCCACCTGATGCAAAGAGCTGACTGATTGGAAAAAAAAAACTCTGATGCTGGGAAAGATTGAGGGCAGGAAGAGAAGGGGACAACAGAGGATGAGATGGTTGGATGGCATCACTTACTCAGTGGACATGAGTTTGAGCAAATTCCGAGAAGTAGTGAAGGACAGGAAAGCCAGGCGTGCTGCAGTCCATGGGGTCACAAAGAGTTGGACACATCTAAGCGACTGAACAACAAATGAAAGTTCACCTAAAAAAAAGAAAAAAGAAATGTAAAAGAAGTGTTTAAATGGTTTAAATGTTCAAATGGAAGAATGATTAAATTACTAAAATCCTAAGGATTGTATTAAAAAATTAGAGTTACAACAATTTAGTAAATATAGATAATATTTTGCTTATATAGATGTTTCACTTAAATTGAAAAGCAAACATGTTTGTCACCACAGTTTTTCTTTATAAACTATTTGACAGAGTTTTACAATATTCATTTATTTGAGATCTTCAGCCTTCTTAAAACAAGTAGCATTTATTTTATAAATCCTCTGGATTTTAGCAGAGCAGTATTTTGTTATTTTAAACAAAAGTCATGCAGAGGAGTCAGCAATTCATGTTGAAATCAATAAAAGATTTGAAACCACATAGGTAACTTATCTGTCCCTGTGCCTGAGTTAGACGGGGCTAAATGTAATGTCTCTTGGGCCCATGAGCTTTGTTTGTCTGTCTGTTTGTTAGACTTGGTGTAGCCAGGATAATCCTCAGCTTCAAAGCTGCTTCACCAATCTCGTGTGTGAGGACTCACTATCACACTCATTTCTTGGTTATTTGTGCTTAGACCCACATCAAGACCTTTCCTACAGAAAGCTGAAAACAAAGGATCCCCAACCCCTGTGAATTTATCACCTACGTGGGAAGACAGTCATACACAGAACTCACTGTGCTATAGAATGGAGTTCACTTACTCATCCATTCATCGAGTCCTTACTGATTTCTGCAATGTTTATTGAACGCATTTATGGTGCAGGGTCTGTGGAAGATGCTGCAGGGACAAGGCCTAACAAAATATCGTAGTCCACTGGCAGCTGATGGAACATTACATTTACTCACTTCCACGACCTCTACCCTGGCCCTAGTCCAGGCCCTATAGCTCCTCAACAACCAAAAAAGACTATTGTCTGCCATTTTCCCAGAATCTCCAGCCAACTGACAGTGCTTCAGTCTTCCTAAAGCAAAAATCTAAGTAACTCCCCTCTTCAAAGTAGAACTTTGGCTCAGATAGTAAAGTGTCTGCCTGCAACGCAGGAGACCCGGGTTCAACCCCTGGGTCAGGAAGATCCCCTGGAGAAGGAAATGGCAACTCACTCCAGTACTTTTGCCTGGAAAATCCCGTGGACAGAGGAGCCTGGTAGGTTATGGTCCATGAGGTCTCAAAGAGTCGGACACAATTGAGCAACTTCATTTTCCACTTTCCTCTTCAAAACCTTTCACTTCCACTCTATAACCCATGGAGTAAACTATAAATTTCTTAACTGACAATAATTTGGGGACTTCACCATCTTGACCCCAATCTATCTTTCCAGTCTTAAAAACTAACATAGCAAGGAGTGATTTACATGATCCCAGTCGTTTTGCTGCAGTCCATGGGGTCGCTAAGGTTGGGCACGACTGAGCAACTTCACTTTCACTTTTCACTTTCCTGCACTGGAGAAGGAAATGGCAACCCACTCCAGTGTTCTTGCTTAGAGAATCCCAGGGACGGGGGAGCCTGGTGGGCTGCCGTCTATGCGGTCGCACAGAGTTGGACACAACTAAGTGACTTAGCAGCAGCAGTCCTGTTGCATATAGTATTCCATATACATGGCCCTGGCATTTTCACAAACACTATCTCAACAACAATGGAGATTATCTGAGCAATGCTGTGTGTTCCCCTAAAACATTTCATTTCTCCCCTTGGCTCACCAGAGACTTGGTTTCCAAGCTCCAGACATCTAGATGGAGTCATGTGACTAGTTCCAGTCAATAGACTATGAACAGATTTGGACTTCTTAATAGGCCTGTTTTCCTAAGAGATCTCTCACGTGCTCTTCTCTCTTCCCTTTTGTGGCAAACTTGGGGGTCATATGTTAAGGACAATGGCATCCCAGGAAGGAATGCCTGAAACTCATGTTCCCCACAACACTGCTTCACCAACTCCCCACAAAATCAAATGGACTGGGATGTTAGGAGACCTTTGATCTTCATTGCATTAAGTGACTGAGATTTCCATTTATTCTGACAATGCAGGAAGAAATTAATTTGATATCCTTTTAGAAATGAGAAGACTAAGATTCTGAATGATAAGTGACATCCACATACATATGGTTGGGGACTTCCCTGGTAGTCCAGTGGCGAAGACTCCATACCTCCACTGCACGGGGCTGGGGTTCAGTCCTTGGTCGGGGAACTAAGATCTCGCATGCCAAATAGTGCAGCCAAAAAAATAAAAACTCTAAAAAGATCTTTTTAAAGTTTGCATTGGCTTAAGTTCATTTTTATAAGCTTTTATAAAATTTGATATATTTTCTACTTCTATTAATTATTTTAAACTATCCCATTCCCCAAGACATAACATACAAAATATCATAATTCTTTTTTAAGTGCTACCTTAGTAGTTGTATTTTAAAGACAACAGAATCACTAGGGGGTGGGATGGGGTAGGAGGGAGGTTCAAGAGGCAGAGACATATGTATACCTATGGCTGATTTATGTGGGTGTATGGCAGAAACCAACACAACATTGTAAAGCAACTATCCTCTAATTAAAAATAAGTGTGTGTGTATATATGAATACATATACATATATATGGGAGAAGGTAATGGCACCCCACTCCAGTACTTTAGCCTGGAAAATCCCATGGACAGAGGAACCTGGTAGGCTGCAGTCCATGGGGTCGCTAGGAGTCGGACAGGACTGAGCGACTTCTCGTTCACTTTTCACTTTCATGCATTGGAGAAGGAAACGGCAACCCACTCCAGTGTTCTTGCCTGGAGAGTCCCAGGGATGGGGGTGCCTGGTGGGCTGCCGTCTCTGGGGCTGCACAGAGTCGGACACGACTGAAGCGACTTAGTAGCAGCAGCAGCAGCATACATATATATGACAACAGAATCAAAAAAGACACTATAGGCAGCATGGGCTTTGCATTGCCTTGCATGTAAGTCACCCAATAATCATGTTGAATGAATGAAGGTGGCGGTTTAACCATTGAATCTGTCACGAGTAGATGCATGGATTTACAGTGAGTGTCAGCGAAAGTCACTTCTGATACTAACACAGATGGGTAAGGTCTGTAAAGGATCTTCTGGACATGGTATCCACTTTGATCTCCCCTTTAACTACAGGACGTTAGTTCTGGGTTTTAAAGTGTGCTTTGGAACCCTCTGATCCTCTCTAATGAGCTACTTGATTATATAAGCTCTGCTGTGTGTTTCAGAAGTGGATCTGCAGTGTCTATGTTTCTCAGAGATGAACTCAGGGTGTTTGAAGAGGGGAGCAGACTATTAACAAGCTGTTATTCTTGTTTTATGTCTGTTACCGCAAACCAATTCGCTTCAGCAGTTTTTACCTACTAAAAAAAAAAGTTATACAAATTAGAACATGTCTTAAAAAATGAGTCGCTTCTAAATAAACCTTAGATGCAATTAGAATGACGATACTTATTATGAAGAGCGGAGTCTCCTTTCATTTGCCACTAGTGACAAAGGTTAAAAATGTCCTCCTATAAAATACCGCATAATTAAACAAAGCAATTTTGTAATTACCCACTACAGAACTGGATGAATTCCAAGTTTCGTAATTATTTCAACCTATAGATGATCCACTTGTACAGAAAAAGAAAAGTCCAAAGGACTTTCTCTTCAGTGCAGTTTATTTCCTTCCCATTTCTCTCAATTTGTTCAGCTACTCTTCAAAAAAAAAAAATTTCAAATAACAAAAAACAAATAGCTGTCCACGCCTTGAACGTCCCTCCTCCAGTAATGATGCATAGTTATGGGTACAGACTGTCAGGCTTTCTGTTGTAGAATTGCTAAAACTCTGCACCAGAAATGAGACATACAAGTGGTACCTGGTCAACCCCACCATCATCGGGTTCGAGAGTCATGCCGAAGGAGAAGTTGAGGGAACTCACTATGGTAATCTGATAGAGACAAAACTCTTTGAAACTCAAATTCCTGTTTCCCAGTGGGATCAAATTACACAACAGACAGGCAAATTCCCACCATGCCAGCTTCCTCATGCTGAACTTCTGGAAGTTTCCGTCTAAACCACACACTATCCCCTCAACTTCTTACCGTGCCCAAGAGACAGGCTCTTTCCCCAAACTTCAGGTAAATGTCCAGCTAGCTAAGGGTCCAGCTCCACTTCCCTGTCAATGGAGGACATTGCCTGTGGGTAATTCTCTAGAAGGAATCCATTATGCACAATCCAACATACTCTGAGATGATAGAGAAAAAAAAATTTTTTTTTTAGAAACCTTCAGAATTTCCAGGTCACTGGATGAATTTTAAAATCCCAGAGATGACCTAGTCCTTTCATCAAATATCCATGATACACCTGAGGCATTTTGCAAGTACCAATTCTAATACCTTGGCCAAATTTCACCTTTGAGAAGGTACCCTGGTTAATTATTCAGTCATTTTACTTTGAAAGTAGTATTCTTGCTTTAGGCTCAGGCCACTTTCCCCTAGCACAATATATAAATGTCCCCAGATGCCAGGAGGCTGGGTGGAGTTTCTATAAGTGAAAAAAAATCTTTAAAAATGATGAAGTTCCACTCAGATCTCACTATTAGAGCATGATTAACTTTTCCAGGTCACATTTGCCTTCTGAAAAGTAAAAAACAGAGTACGTTAACCAATGATTCACAGAGTCCAAGTTCAATGTCCTCTGGGGACTCACCTCCTAGTCTGAGCATTCAGA
Organism: Redunca redunca; assembly: GCA_006410935.1. Lineage (NCBI taxonomy): Eukaryota > Metazoa > Chordata > Mammalia > Artiodactyla > Bovidae > Redunca > Redunca redunca. The sequence continues at coordinate 222,500 of SJYQ01093307.1, forward strand.
ACAAGGGAGAACAAGGGTCATTACAAGAATCCAGTGGTCCAGGCGAAATGGCTTGGCTTTGTCTTTCAGTCTCTTCTCTTTCTGAGTTTTAATGTAAAAATAGAAGACTAAATTACCTGACCTCTAGGCAAATGAAACACCCTGTATAAATTTCAACTGAAAACCACTTAGAGCAATTTTATATTTATATGCTGTCCTTGTGAGAGCTTACATTTATGTATCCCTTATTATGCCAGACATCTTTCTAGGTGTTTTATAAAAATTATCATTTTTAAGAAGGCTGAGTGCCGAAGAATTGATGCTTTGGAACTGTGGTGTTGGAGAAGACTCTTGAGAGTCCCTTGGACTGCAAGGACATCCAACCAGTCCATTCTGAAGGAGATCAGCCCTGGGATTTCTTTGGAAGGAATGATGCTAAAGCTGAAACTCCAGTACTTTGGCCACCTCATGGGAAGAGTTGACTCATTGGAAAAGACTCTGACGCTGGGAGGGATTGGGGGCAGGAGGAGAAGGGGACGACCCAGGATGAGATGGCTGGATGGCATCACTGACTCGATGGACGTGAGTCTGAGTGAACTCCGGGAGTTGGTGATGGACAGGGAGGCCTGGCGTGCTGCAATTCATGGGGTCGCAAAGAGTCGGACACGACTGAGCGACTGAACTGAACTGAATCCTTATGATAAGGCTTTTTTTTTTTTGCATGAAACGACAGGTTCTAAGAATTTAAGTGACTTGTTCAAGGTCACCCAATATGGAAGCTGAACATCCGTCTCCCCAGCCCGTGTTCTTTCTACAAAAGTTACTCTGCATGTACAGGTATTGATTCTCCACCAACTCTGCCTTATCTGGAGCTTAGAAACTCTCTACCAAAACTTTTTTCTTCATCTAGTATCGCATTTCTCACTCCATGTCAACTCCCTACTCTCCTTAGAATTCTCTCTGCCTTGGTTTCCTCCGTTAACCCATGTGGCTTCTGACCTCCTGACGAAACAGACTACTCTTCCTTCCCTCCTTCCTCAGCCATGTTGATATCAACTCCTTCTCTCATCCACCCTGTTTGAACATCCACTCTGTGTACTCTGCCTGCCACCGAGAACACAAAAATACATAATATAATCTCATTCCCCTAAGGCATCTCAAAGTCTACTTGGGAGACAGGCAAGGAAAGAAACCATTTGAAGGCAATGGAACATTACTATAAGACAGATCATGCTTAGAAAACTGCAGGAACACATTTATTGAATACCTGCTGTTATCTCCTTGCATCTGGTCTTATTATCGTCAGATCATCGGAACTTTAAAGATGAGGAAGCTGAGGCTTGGAGAGTTAAGATAATTTTCCCAAAGTCCAACATCTTGGAAGTGAGAAAGTAGAATGACCAGCTCAAGACTATCTGATAACGAACTCACCCTCTTTCCCGTCCACAAGCACTAATGCAGTTCTACTCTACACTCGAATGCAAGCTTTTTTCTTAAGACGGTTTCCAGTTCGGCCCCTTCCTCTTGTCCACAAGCACCCAGTGCCAACAGGGCCTTCATGGTGCCCTTGATGCTCTTCTGCAATGTCTCGCCGTGCTCTTTGCCTCAGGAGGAGCCCTGTCACTCTGGAGGGTCTACAGAACAAAGAGGGAAAACCTGTGTTTGCTGGGGTGCTAGTTAGGCTTGCTGCAAACTACCCCACAACTCTGAGGGTTAAAACAATAATGTTCTATTGTCTCTCATGCTTCTGAGGGTTGCCTGGGCTCAGCTGGAAGTTTCTTGCTCAGGCTCTCTCATGCAGCTGTAGTCAGGTGCTGGCTGGGACGGGAATCATTAGGAGGCCTCCCCTCACTCATGTTCCTGGTGTCTGGACTCAGATGGCTGGAACAAGTGGGAATTGGTCAAGACCGTCCATGGGTTCCCTCTGGCCACCTCTCAGCATGGCAGACTCGGAGGAGTGCTGGGCTTCTCACGTGGCAAATGGCTGCCCCCAAAACATGTATCCTAAAAGGCTGGGGAGAAAGCTTTAGACTTCTTTTGATCTAGCCATGGGCTTCCCAGGCAGCACTAGTGAGAAAAAAATAAATAAATAAAAACCAGCTAGCAATGCAGGTAGATTTAAGAGACGCAGTTTCATCCCTGGGTCAGAAAGATCCCCTGGAGGAGGGGGCATGGCAACCCACTCCAGTATTCTTGCCTGGGAAATCCCATGGACAGAGGAGCCTGGCAGGCTGTAGTCCACGGGGCTGCAAAACATAGGACACAACTGAAGGAACTTAGTGAAATCTAACCTTGTAAATTCTAGAATGTTAGGTCTGCTCAATTGAGATAAGTCTAAGTCCAAAGCATCAGTCCAGATTCCAGGAGAGGCAAATTGGACTGTAGTTTTCAATGAAAGAAGTGACAAAACAAAAAATCGATGACTTGATCTGGGTTCAAGTCCCAGCTTTGCCATTTACTAGCCAGGTGGCCTTAAGCCAGTGGCTTAGCCTCTCTGAAACAGTGTTAAAGAGTATCTATCTCATTGGGTTGCTGTGAGAATCAAACAAAATCTAGTATATAAAGTGCCAAGTACCAGGCAGGTAGGTGCTCTGTAAACGTTAATCTCTCTGGGTTGGTGGGGGCAGTATGGGCTCCACAACTGGACACCAAATCTCCATCCTAAAACCAACCCACTTCCTTCCTTTTATTTGTGGCACAACCACCTCCCAGTTCCCGAAGTATAAGACTTCAGAGTCAGCCTCTCCCTTTTGGTCCCATTTTCTAAGCCCCAGTGTTTCTAATTCATCATTTTATCTCAAATCCACTACGTCGACTCAATCCCAGGGTCTCACTCAGTCCTCAGCACCACTCATCCACACACCTTAATAATTCTCCCTGCACCCAGCCTCTCTCCCATTTCAACCTGTCTTCCAAGGTCCCCAGAGTTAGGCATTTGATGATACCAACCCTGTTTAAAAGTCTCCCACTCCTTTCAGATAGAATGCACAGCTACTAGCACTCATAGAAGATTCTTTTACCCTCTGACCTCTGACCCCAACCCACATGTCCACTTCCCTTCCCACCTCTCCCTCTGAGACACCTTACACTGAAGTCACGCAGGGGTGCCACCGTGCTTGACACACACATTCTGGATTCATGTGACTTTATGCCTTTGCAGGTCCTTGGGGCTCCGACAGGATTGCTCAAGGCAGGAGACGCCTCTTCTCACAGCAGAGATTCTCCCTGAAAGCACCAGCCACACGCCGATACTGATTTCCGCAGGGAGACTCTCACCTGTGTGAGGACCACCTGCCTGCCCACTGACGTCCTCCACGCCTGCCGCAGTGCCTTTCCGTGACGGGGACCCCGTTCGTGGGTGCTCCCTGCCTCCTCCCCGCTGCTCCTCACAGCCCCTCTGGGCCACCCTCTATCTCCCACCCCTCAGAACCTGCTTTCTGAGGTGACCATGCCCCTGGCCATTTGGCTGAGGGTCCAGCAGGACAGTCTGCAGCCGAATTAGAAGACAGTTGGCACCTTGAACTTAACCAGAGGCAGAAACACGGGAGGCAGCCCAACTGGGGACTCTCTCTCTCCCCTTAGTAGAATGCATTTCCTTGTGTTGCTGTTGTGGCGGGTTGAATAGAGAAGAGCTGCAGCCCTCAGGGGACGGGGGAAACCAGGCACTTTTCCTCACCACTGTGTCGTCCCGTGCTTTCTCTTCAGCTAGTCAGTTACGGATTCCAACAGAGCACAGCAGTGGCCCCCGCCCAGCCCCAGACCTAGAGGCTGGAGTCTCAGCAGCCTGGCTGGTATGTCCACATCTCTTTCTGGCCCTCAGAGTCAATGGAACACTCCCCCAAAGCAGAGACAGCATCAGATCACAGGTTCAAGAAGGGAGTAATGAATTGCTCAGAAACCAAAACTCTGAAAGAGGAAATTATAAGATAAATTGCCCCAAATAAGTCATACAGAAACTCAAGCATGTTCACACAAATTGGTGTTAAAAAGTAAGCTTAAAAATTGGCCCCCTGACTACTGAGTACCAAGTGAATATCAAAGGCTGCATTCACAGACTGTTTTATCATAGTAAAGCCTTTTGTTTTTGTAAAAGTTGTTTAATAATTTGAATTGTAAAATATGTGAGTCGAACAGGGAGGGGATATGTGTACACGTACGGCTGATTCACTTCTTTGTACAGCAGAAACTAACAGAACATTGTAAAGCAAATACACCTCAATAAGCAGAGCACACCATCCGAAATGCTGGGCTGGATGAGTCATAAGCTGGAATCAAGACTGCAGAGAGAAATATCAACAACCCCAGATAGGCAGATGATACTACTCTAATGGCAGAAAGCAAAGAGGAACTAAAGAGCCTCTTGATGAGGGTGAAAGAGGAGAATAAAACCAAACTGGCTTAAAACTCAACATTCAAAAAAAGAAGATCATGGCATCCAGTCCCATCACTTCACGGCAAATAGATGGGGAAACAATGGAAACAGTGTTTTCTTGGGCTCCAAAATCACTGCAGATGGGGACTGCAGCCACAAAATTGAAAGACACTTACTCCTTGGAAGAAAAGCTATAACAAACCTAGACAGCATATTAAAAAGCAGAGACATCACTTTGTCGACAAAGATCCGTATAGTCAAAGGTATGGTTTTTCCAGTAGTCAAGTATGGATGTGAGGATTGAACCATAAAGAAAGCTGAGCACTAGAGAATTGATGCTTCTGAACTGTGATGCTGGAGAAGAATCTTAAGAGTCCCTTGGACTGCAAGAAGATCAAACCAGTCAAGCCTAAAGGAAATCAACCATGGACATTCACTGGAAGGACTGATGCTGAAGCTCCAATAGTTTGACTACCTGATGGGAAGAGCTGACTCATTGGAAAAGACCCGATGCTGGAGAAGAAGGAGATGGGGGTGGCAGAGGATGAGATGGTTAGAGAGCATCACTGACTTAATAAACATGAACCTGAGCAAACTCTGGGAGATAGCGAATGCCAGGGAGGCCTGGTGTGCTTCAGTTCATGGGGTGGACAAGAGTCAGACACAACTTAGTGAATGAACAACAATAGCAAAAAAGAAAAAAAATAAAGCATATGAGAATTTCCCTCTAATCCTAGTTTTTTTGTTTGTTTGTTTTTTATGTATATTATCTCTTCTCCTAAATTTTTCTTATTCTTCAAAACTCATAAGGCCAACAATGGTGGTGGAGGGGCAGAGTTTGGCACAAAATTTCTAGAGACCAGTGCTTACACGTGGGGCCCGAATCTACTGCATGTCAGTAAAATTCCTTCCTTGTTGACAAGCACAAAATTTTTTCCACTGGGACTTAAACCTGTTCCCCATGATCCTAGTAACACCTGAAGTGGTTTATACCCAAAGCAGAAATTCAGTGACTAGTAAACCCTAGCATTGTTTTGGGGCTTCCCTGGTGGCTCAGAGGGCTTCCCTGATAGCTCAGTTGGTAAAGAATCCGCCTGCAATGCAAGAGACCCTGGTTCGATTCCTGGGTTGGGAAGATCTGCCAGAGAAGGGATAGGCTACCCACTCCAGTATTCCTGGGCTTCCCTTGTGGCTCAGCTGGTAAAGAAACCACCTGCAATGTGGGAGACCTGGGTTCGATCCCTGGGTTAGGAAGATCCCGTGGAGAAGGGAAAGGCTACCCACTCCAGTATTCTGGCCTGGAGAATTCCATGGACTGTATAGACCACGGGGTCACAAAGAGTCAGACACGACTGAGCAACTTTCACTTTCACAGGTGGCTCAGAACATAAAGAATCTGCCTGCAATGCAGGAGATCTGGGTTCAATCCCTGGGTCTGGAAGATGCCCTTGAAAAGGGAATAGCTACTTGCTCCAGCATTCTTGCCTGGGAAATCCCATGGACAGAGGAGCCTGGCTGGCTTTTAGGCTACAATTTTCTTAAAGTTTTTTAAATCAAATATTATAAGCATGCCAATGTCAAAAGCAACTAATACTAAGAATCAAAATCACAAATACTACTTTCTTTTTATTTCAACAGGTTTTACATTTGATCTTTGGAGAGCAGTAAAGTTTCCCCTTTTTTGTTGTCATTCTCCAACAACAACAACAACAAAAAACCTGATATTTGCATCCGAGTTAGCAGCTGATAACAGAAAGATTATGAAAATTCTGGCTAAAATTAAAATGCCAAAACTGGGTCTTCTGGATAATGAGAAACTGATTGCCTCTATTACTGAAGAGGAAAGGAAAACAGCAATAGAGAAATTTGCAAGTAGCAAGCCTCCCGTGGTGATGAGTACCAATTGGAAGAGGATAAAGCGTTTGAGGGAGAATCAAAAAATCTGCTATGCAGGATTTATAAGCACTGTCTACTTAGGAGACTCATGGAAGCCCCAATGCAAGAGCCTTTGTTCTTGTAATCTGTCAAAAGCACCAACATTGCTCCTGTTTGCTTAATTAATTGCACTGGAAAAAAAGCCCTCCGGGTAGAAACGGGATGAAATGATCCAGCTTGAGATGGGCGGTGGTTTCTTGCATGGCTGCACATCCCGCACATGCAAAATTTCTAATTTGCAAAAAAGAGGCCAGACCTCCCTTCCACAGCAGCTGATGCATTCGCACAGAAGCCTCTAGCATGTGGAAGAGAGGTATTTACAAAGGCTTTTAAATAAATTTCATTTTCAAGAACTTTAGTAAATGAAATGTAAAACCTGAATACCTTTGTGACTCCAGCAGTTACCAGTAAGAGTGCTTCTTTCTCTCTGGGAAGAAACATGTGGGACCTAGACATCTTCTCACTTCATTTCATCTGTTGACAGAAGAAGTTTATGTTCAATTCAATAGTGAAGTGATTCAAGGTAAAAGTTAAAAGTCAACCATCCTTGGTAGCTGTGTACTTCATTTCGCAGTAATGTGTTCATTCCACTTTTCAAATTACCTTTAAAACCTGCTCTCATCAAAACCACCAGAATCTGCAAGTAAACACTTTTAAAAAAAGAAGGAAAAAGTCAAAGAGAAAAAGTAACTTTGCTTAACAGCACTCAACAAGCAGTAAAGACTAAACTCCAAATCTCTCCAGCTAAAGGCAACTTTTGTTGACAGACACCATTTAAGCAATCCTTAAAACTTTCGAGACTGATCATTTATTTATTCCCTTTGTGTTTCCTCAGATGATAGCCCCACACCCTCTGTTGAGTGAAGGAAAGGAAATTTCGTGCTATTTCAGTTGCTTCTGAAATCATCCTACAAAACATCACAAGCACCCGTCATCTTGCCCACCCCTCATTCTCAGCACCTTTTATTTCTGCTTGGCCTGAAAGGCCCTCATTGCAAGTCAATGACTCAGAGTGCAGATTGTACTTAAGGCAAGATTTTCCATACTGGGAGTTTATTTGACTCAAGATGTTTATTTCCTTTCTTTTTTGTACAAGTATAAGGAAAGTGTACTTCCCAGTGAAGTAGGGTAACTATAGTACGTTAGAGAGTGAGGAATTATACCCCAATGTTCATTGCAGCATTATTTACATAGCCAAGACATCGAATCTCAGCATCCACTGATGGATGAGTGGATAAAGAAAATGTAGCACGTATCGTATATTGTCGTTCAGATGCTAAGTCATGTCCAGCTCTTTGAGATCCCACGGACTGTAGTATGCCAGACTTCCCTGTCTTTCACTATCTCGCAGTTTGTTCAAACTCATGTCCATTGAGTCAGTGATGCCACCCAACCATTTCATCCTCTGTCATCCCCTTCTCCTCTTCCCCTCAATCTTTCCCAACATCAGGGTCTTTTCCAATGAGTCAGCTCTTCGTATCAGGTGGCCAAAGCATTACAGCTTCAGCATCACTCTTTCCAATGAATATCCAGGGTTGATTTCCTTTAGGATTGACTGGTTTGATCTCCTTGGAGTACAAGGGACTCTCAAGAGTCTTCTCTAGCACCACAATTCAAAAGCATCAATTCTTTGGTGCTAAGCCTTCTCTGTGGTCCAACTCTCAAGTCTGTATATGACTACTGGAAAAATCATAGCTCTGACTGTACAGACCTTTGTCGACAAAGTGATGTCTCTGCTTTTTAATACACTGTCTAGATTTGTCATATATATATTTCAAAAGATGATTGTGCCATTTGTGACAGCTTGGATGTACCTGAATGTACCTTAAGGCCATTATGCTAAATTAAGTAAGTCAGATACAGAAAGACAAATGATTTCACTTATATGTGGAATCTAAAAACAAACAAACAGACCAAAGTTCATAGAGAACAGATTGGCAGTTGCCAAAGGCAGGGAGTAGGAGTGAATGAAAAGGAAATCAAAAAGTACAAACTTCTGGTTATAAAGTAAATAAACATGGTGACTACGGTTAGTAATATTGTGCTGTATATTTGAAAGTTGCTAAGAGAGTAAATCTTAAAAGTTCTCATCACAAGAAAAAAAAATGTGTAACTATGTGTGGGGATGGATGTTAACTAGCCTCAATTGTGGTCATTTTGCAAAATATACATACATCGAATCACTATGTTATACATCTGAAACTAATATAATGTTACACATCAATTATATCTCAATAAAAAAATGTCAGGAATTAGTAAACCTAGGTATACTTAAGGGTACTTACTAAAAGGATCTTTTAAAATCTTAACAGCTTTGTTACAATACATATTTGACTCATAAACTGATTTCTACGGCATTTTCTTACCCTCTGTTTGTGTGTGAAATTAATATCTCTATTTTTCAAATATCAAAACCAGGCTAACTAAAGAATATTGTAGATTTTTACGATTATAAGAATATATTGTTATTGCATTTTGCCAAAACTATTGCACATTACTGGAGAAGTCATAAAAAGAAACAAGTGGCTGAGGAAGCTATTAACAATTTAGCATTTCCAGCCCATATGGAAATACCAGTATTATGTATTCATGAGGATGAGATGGCTGGATGGCATCACAGACTCGATGGACATGAGTCTGAGTGAACTCCAGGAGATGGTGATGGACAGGGAGGCCTGGCGTGCTGCGATTCATGGGGTCGCAAAGAGTCGGACACTGAGCGACTGAACTGAACTGAACTGGACTGATGATAGGTACATTTAGCATGAAATTAATATTCTCTCAGTTGAATGGTTGGGGTTTTATTGTTTTGCTTTTGCTTTTAGCATTTTGACCAAATTCGCATGATTACCAGTATCTCTCAAATTTAGCACAGGTAGGTCTTTCTCAGGATACATCTGTAATGAGGAGACTGCACTTCAGAACAACTTATTATGCTCATGATAGAGATTTCAACAGCTTGTCTGACCCATCTAATAAGGAGTATGCCAGACTTTGAATGGTAAGGAGGCGTTGCTCAAGGGGTGGGTGGCTCAGTTCAGTTCAGTTCAGTCACTCAGTCACGTCTAACTCTTTGTGACCCCATGGACTACAGCACACCAGGCCTCCCCGTCCATCACCAACTCCCAGAGTTTACTCAAATTCATGTCCATTGTGTTGGTAATGCCATCCGATCTTCTCATTCTGTGTCATCCCCTTCTCCTCCTGCCTTCAATCTTTCCCAGCAGCGGGGTCTTTTCAAATCAGTCACTCTTCGCATCAGGTGGCCAAAGTTTTAGAGTTTCAGCTTCAGCATCAGTCCTTCTAATGAATATTCAGCACTGATATCTTTTAGAATGGACTGGTTGGATCTCCTTGCAGTCCAAGGGACTCTCAAGAGTCTTCTCCAACACCACAGTTCAAAAGCATCAATTCTTCGGCACTCAGCTTTTTTTATAATCCAACTCTCACATCCATACATGACTACTGGAAAAACATAGCTTTGACCACACAGACCTTTGTTGGCAAAGTAATGTCTTTTTAATATGCTGTCTAGGTTGGTCATAGCTTTTCTTCCAAGGAGCAAGCGTCTTTTAATTTCATGGCTGCAGTCCCCATCTACAGTGATTCTGGAGCCCAAAAAAATAAGGTCTGTCACTGTTTCCATTGTTTCCCCATCTATTTGCCATGAAGTGATGGAACTGGATGCCATGATGTTAGTTTTCTGAATGTTGAGCTTTAAGCCAAATTTTTCACTCTCTTCTTTCACTTTCATCAAGAGCCTCTTTAGTTCACATTCTGCCATAAGGGTGGTATCATCTGCATATATGAGGTTATTGATATTTCTCCCAGCAATCTTGATTCAAGCTTGTGCTTCATCCAGCCCAGCGTTTCTCATGATGTACTCTGCATATAAGTTAAATAAGCAGGGTGACAATATACAGCCTTGACGCACTCCTTTTCCTATTTGGAACCAGTCTGTTGTTCCAGTTCTAACTGTTGCTTCCTGACCTGCATAGAGGTTTCTCAAGAGGCAGGTCAGGTGGTCTGGTATTCCCATCTCTCTCAGAATTTTCCACAGTTTATTGTGATCCACACAGTCAAAGGCTTTGGCATAGTCAATAAAGCAGAAGTAGATGTTTTTCTGGAACTCTCTTGCTTTTTTTATGATCCAGCAGATGTTGGCAATTTGATCTCTGGTTCCTCTGCCTTTTCTAAAACCAGCTTGAATATGAGGAAGTTCATGGTTCACGTATTGCTGAAGCCTGGCTTGGAGAATTTTGAGCATTACTTTACTAGTATGTGAGATGAGTGCAATTGTGCGGTAGTTTGAGCATTCTTTGGCATTGCCTTTCTTTGGGATTGGAAT
>SJYQ01093307.1:245097-311381 GCA_006410935.1 Redunca redunca
GTTTGGCATTTTTCTGAGGCTGACATAGATTAGAAATATAAAGAAAAACACTTTTAGGGAAAATAAGTTTTCTAGTTGAGCAGCCTTTATCAAAAGAGGGTCATAAAATGTTCACAGGCCTCCAAGGCCAGAAGATACTGTACACAACATCTTCTGTGGGAAAGGTATGCAAAAAAATCATGGTTTCGATAAGGGCAACACTGCTGGAATGTTGGGCTGACTCTGTATGACCTTGCGTCTTTCATTTCCTCTCTGTACGAAAAAGGTATATAAGTCCCATGTAAAAATAAAGCTATGGATCTTGCTCATCAAAGCAGCTTGATCTCCTCGTGTCAATCATTTTCTTCTTCTTCTTACTCTTTCAGGCTAGTTCCCATCTGGAGTACAGAAGTCCGCCGTGTCTACTTATTTGCCTGGGTTTCTAAGACCTGAACCGGCACTCCCTCAGGAGGCCGGGAGGGCACCTGCAGCCTCACGTAGACAGTGCAAGTCTCTTGTCTTGAGACTTTATTGACTTTCTGTATCAACCAAGCCTCTGTATCAACATCAGCCTCTTTTCTTCTCTCCTCTATTTTCTTATCTACAACATTCTTAACTATCTCTCTCTCTAAATCAATCTCAATCGCCGACGCCGTTTCTCCTTCGGGTTTCCCTGGATCCTGCGGGGGCTGGACCCCGGCACGCAAAGAGTCAGACACAACTGAGCAACCAAACCGAACCAATGCACCTACTCCTGTGTACTCTAAATCATCTCTAGGTTTCTTACGATACCTCATGCAAGACAAATGCTATGTAAGTGGTCGTCAGCATGCAGCAAACTCAAGTTTTACTTTTTGAAATTTTTTGGAATTTTTTTTTTCTGGATATTTTCAACCAGAGGTTGGTTGAACCTGCAGATGAAGAACCCACATATACAACTGCAATCTTCTTTAGCCTAAACAGTGTTTTTTCACTTAAGGCCCCTGTTGCTGGTGACTAATACAGTTAAACTAACTTTCTTTTGGTTAATATTTAGCTGGTACATCTCTCTCTACCACTTAATTTCCAACCGTTATATCCTTATATTTTAGATAGGTCCCTGGTAAATACGGGGACATACATACAGCTGGCTTGGTGTTTTTATAACTGCCTCTTGCTTGTAAAGAATTTTTAATCTATTTCAATAATCTCTGCATAACAAATGAGAAATGTAATGCAACTACATTTATTGTGCTTATTTCTGCCATCTTACTGTATGCCTTCTTTTCATCTTTTTTCTACAGTTGTTCCTCCTTGCCTGCTTTCTATTGGTTTCATCAAGTTTTATTTATCCCTTTGCTCTCCTCTGTTCATTTGGAAGTTACAAGTTCTATTTCTATTCTCTTAGTGTTTAGTGTTTTGGTATTTTGACAAGATTGTCCCCATTTCTTAGTACACAAAAAGTAGGGCAGCTCAGTTGGGATGATGGGGATGGTACCTAGACCAAGTATGAGGGCAGAAGTGAGGTCTTCCCCATCCAAGCCTGGCCATACTCGTCCTGTCTGATGCTCCACTGTCCTCCCCTCTGTGTGTTCAGAAGCCACGTGCTAAAGGCAGGGTGTCCCCAAATAAAAGAGATCTGGATTGCCGAGCCATCACTTCAACGACAGTCACCCTGAAATTTCAGGGCTTGTTCACCACCTTAGCATAGTCAAAAGCATAATTAAGGTTCAAAGATAATCAGTGCATCTAACCTGAGGTCTTCTTAGATACCCCTTTCCCGCCTTACACGATGATACAGCAATTGTGCTCGTCCTGTTTTTACCCCTCCAAAGTCACTGCCATCAGGGTTACTTTACTTAGTTCATGCTTATTTGTATTTACCCACATGCCTATCATTCTTTCTTACATCTCATTCCTTTCTTCTGGGTTCAGTTTTCTTTTGCTAGAGGTAAATCCGATCAGTTCAGTTCAGTTCAGTTCAGTCGCTCAGTCGTGTCGGACTCTTTGCGACCCCATGAACTGCAGCACGCCAGGCCTCCCTGTCCGTCACCAACTCCCGGAGTCTACCCAAACTCACGCCCATTGAATTGGTGATGCCATCCAACCATCTCAGCCTCTGTTGTACCCTTCTCCTCTGCCCTCAATCTTTCCCAGCATCAGGGTCTTTTCAAATGAGTCAGCTCTTTGTATCAGGTGGCCAAAGAAATCTATATCAATGTTTTTAATCAGTTTTGTTGGTAATCAGTCTTTCTTTATGTCTAACTGTCTTGATTTTGCCCTGCCTCTTGACATACAGTTTTTAACTGAATATAGAATTTTACTAACTATTACTGTCCCTTGGCACTTTGAAAATATCACGCCATTACATTCTCACATCTATTCTTGCCAGTGACAAGTCTTGGCGGTTTAGCAGTTATTCTTTTGTAGGTGAGCTATATCTTTTTCTCCGGTTGCTTTTGAGATCTGTTTGCCTTTGGTGCTTTGAAACTTAATCAGGATATGTCTAGGTGTGGATTTATTCAGATCAGGATACACTGAATTTCCTAATGTGAAGACATATGTCTTTAATCATTTTTTTCAAACTTTCAGTCACTAACTCTTCAACGTTTCCCTTTCCATTCTTTCTTTTCTCTCACTCTGGAATTTCTACTAGAAATATGCTGGGCCTTTGAAATCTGTTCTCCATTTCTCTAAACTTCGCCTACTGTATTTCTATTTCCTAATCTTTCGGTGCTACCTTCTTGATCATTTTCGTAGATTGATCTTCCAGTTCATCAATTCTCTCTTCATCTGTTCACTAACTCTCTTTAGCTCAATTTGGACCTTATTTGCCTAACCCACTGGGATTTTTTATTTCAATGAGCATGCTTTTTTATTTTTAGAAATTGCATTTGGTTCTTTGTCAAATGCATCTGGATCATTTTGGTAAAGTCTTGCTCTCATTTTAATAACTTATTTTGTACATTCACTCATGTTGTACTCACTGTCGGATACTTCTATCACCTGGTTTGCTTGGAACCTAGGCCCATTGTTTGTCTTCTCTGCTGACTCCTTCAGGAGGAACTATTTTCTTCTAGGCTTGCTTCCCAGTTCTGTAGATGAACAGGCATATTATCTTGGGTAAACTACCCAACTAAATTCAGCTTCTTAGCCTGTAAAATGGAGTTAGGGATTAAAGCATCTAATTGTATTGTTGCAAGTGTTAAACGAGATTATATGTACACAGCCTTTAGCATAGAGACTCAGCTCCAAACACACAGCTTCTGTTACTAGTGACTGGCTATTGATTCTCTCTGTTACTTACCACAGCACCTGCCACTTTTTGTTACTCAGTGAATATTTGATGAAAAAACAAAAGGGTATATTAAAACACTGAAAGTTAAATCAGTTATGTTAATATAGTAAATTTTACTCTAAGGAATTATCCAAATACTCATATTCCTTGGGCTATAAATGCCTAACTTATAAATACCTCAAACATTCATTCATTCATTCTCTATAAAAAACAGCCACTGTTCTAGTTATGTCGTAAATGACAATGAATGATACAAAGTAACTGTTTTAATGGGGGCTGCACTCCAGCGGGGAGGATCTGACTTTAGATAGAGCATTTGTTAGATATATGACAGATAGACAGACTAATGACATTTAGGAAGGACGGGAGTTAGGGAGAAGGGGAAGGAGAAAGGAAATAGATCCTGATTAAGGCTTATTCAGAGAATTAAACTAAAGTAATGCATGGGGAAGTGGTTGGGTGAACACTTTAGATTTGAACGGACTTATTCTATAATGACACTGATCTGAAATCTGAAGGACAAAAGAGAACCAGCCATTTGAAGACATGAATAAAAGCACCCAGGCAAAGGGGACAGTGAATGCGATGGCTCCTAGGGAGCAGGTTGTGCTCTTTCAAAAATCGCAGAGGCCCGTGTGTCTAGAAAGCAGCCTGATAAGAGGACGATGGGCTGAGACAAGATCAGAGAAGTAGTTGCTGTGTTATTCTTCAATCGCTACGTCGTGTCCCCACCAGGCTCCTCTGTCCATGGGATTTCCCAGGCAAGAATACTGGAATGGGTAGCCATTTCCATCTCCAAGGGATCTTCCTGGACCAGGGGTCAAACCTGCATCTCCTGCGTTGGCAGGCGGGTTCTTTACCACTGAGTCACCTGGGAAGCCCCAGGGGGTAGACACGGGCCATATTGTGCAGGGCCTTGTAAACCAGGGGAAAGAGTCTCGAGCTTATTCCACCAGTGGTGGGAAGCCACTGGAGAGTTTTGAGCAACAAAATGTCATCACTGGAGTTCCATTTCCAAAAACCACCCTGACTGATCAGTGTCTGTGATGGAGAACTGTTTGAGGAAATGCAGTTGAAAAGAGAGCCAGGCTTCTGGCATTTTTTCTGCCTGATCCCCAATCCACCCTGAAACTGCTGTTTCCGCCACCACCAGGGTCCACACACAAAGCTCTGGTCTCAGACGGCCATCTGGTGGCCAGCATGGGAACTGCTTGATCCTGGAGCCTCTGCAAAGACCCACCTCTTCCCAGAAAATCCCCCAAGATCTTCTAACTTCTCCAATCAAACTCTTTTCAGGCTTACACTGAAAGGCATCTGTTATTCAATTTAGCTATTTTCTTTCTCTTTCCTAACAAATATAAGAGCAATAAGATCTTTTATTATTTTTCACTGTAAGTAAAACAAAGTCTGGACTAGATAATCTTATGAGGCTATAATTTTATTAGTGAAATTTAGTACTAATCACAATAGGTTTCATGGGGGGAAATGAGCATGAAGTTATTCCCCTCCTTACACATCATTTACAAACACTTCTGGAACATAACTAAGGGGTAAATAATATAATTTATGATATTGTTTTACTGAAAAGGTTGGCAGTCAATCTCCTGTATGTATTTTTAGTTCAGAATGTGATCCTAAATGTGTAATCATAACATCTGGAACAGCTGGTGGGCCCTGAAAGAAGCTCATGATTTTTTTTCTTCGCTTAAGATAGTAGCAATTTGAAAGATGAAGCTTTGTTTCAAAGAGGAAAGCTATTTATAACTGGCAGTTGGCAATTGTTAGAGCTAGTTTGGGCTGGAATATACATATATGAAACAAACTGCCTTTTTCAGTGGTATAATGGTCAAATCAGAAAACTCTCAACTTTCTCTTGGCTAATACAAAGCAGCTCTACACTAATTTACACTAATTTTTACACTAATTTAAAAACATGACAGCAGGGCCATCAATCTCCTATGAGGGGACTTTTTCACTTGCAATAATGTGGCTAATTGCGATGATGTAAGGAGACCTGCTTCTTCGCTGCACTGATCTTTTCTTGTCCATCAAATGGGAAGATCTCAAAAGCCATGCTTACTCACTCAACTTCATGCAGGAAACGCACACGTTAGAGCAAGTCTGTTAAAAATGTCTTTCCCTGGGCATAAAGACTTCCTGCTGTCTTGCTAGGCAGAGCTGAAGCAGTGAATTTGTCACCCCAGACATTATTAGATTGACTCTTACTTTGGGGATTCTTTTGGGTCCTCTAACATCAAAGCAAGATCTGGAAAAGAAGTAGTAAAATTCCTCTTTCTGGGAAAATTAATTAAAAGTGTGATTTTTAGTATCTGTTAGTGGAGGATAATGAGACAGGCCTGTTGAAAAGCACGGGGCTCTTGGTAATGATCTTCTTTTGCGCGGCCCAGCCTTCCTGCTATCTTATCCCAAAGCACCTCCTCTCGTGGGCATCCTCTCTATGAAATGAGTTAGGGGTCTCAGCCCCCTTCTGAGCCGAGACTTGTCACAGAATCTTTCACCAGTATCGGCAGCAATTAGCACTAATTGGTACCCTGGGCAGCCCTGGAACAGAAAGGTCAGTGATGGAGTGAGGAGGCAGGACGAACTACCCTCTCGCCTCTGGAAGTGAACTTATCGGATCTGCTGCACAGCTGCTCTGTTCCAGCTGCCCCTACAGGGCCTGCGAGGTAGATGAAGGAGGAATTTATTCTCTGGGGCTGTCAAACAAGAGTACTGGGGAAGGTCAGGTCACGGAGCAGGCCAAACAAAGCTGCTGAGTTATGACCACTAAAGAGCCATCAATAGGCCTCCCCGCCTTCACCCCAAATCACCTCAGCCCTTCCCACCTCTCTCTCCTCCTTGAAGTTTCTTCCTATAATATTATAAACCCAGTCACGGCGAGTGCCCCGTCAGCAGTTTTCTCTTCTCGCCCCAGAGCCCTCACTGTTTATCCTCGCTGCCGTACAACCAGATCGCTCGGCGGCTGCGAAGAGAGGTGCTCATTTGTCTTAGCTTTGCTGCCCTATATATTCATCCTCCTGCTTCAGCAGATGTGATGGGGGGATGGTGTAAAAGTCAGGCCAGGAAGACCTGTGCAATATACAGTAAGGTACGTAAATGGATAGCGAGTGGAAATTTGCTGTATGTCTCAGGGAACTCAGACTGGGGCTCTGTAAGAATCTAGAGGGGCGGGCAAGGGTGGGAGGGAGACTCAAGAGGGAGGGGGCATATGTACCCCTATGGTTAATTCATGTTGTCGTATGACAAATCAAACCAATATTACAAAGCAATCATCAGTCAATTAAAAATAAATAAGTATAATTATTATTTTTTTAAAGACCTGTGCAAAACTTTCTCTTTGTGTAATGTTCACGCTACTAAGTGCCCTTGTGCTTAATCATCGTGATATCTCCTCCATAGCTACTTGAAGTCAGCGGTTTGAGAATCCTTGAGAGAATTGTCAGGGAATAATTAATAACGCTTTGCTCGGCTACAAGTAGCCACCAGATGACTTGGCATCACTCACAAGACAACAGAAGGCGAAGGAATGTTGGCATCCTGCCACCTCACAAAACTCGCCCCTCCCTCTCACTTAACTCAGATGCCAGTGCTTTGCTGAAGGCTGGGCAGACAGAAAGAGAAAAGGGAGTGGGCACTTGATTAGCAAAATCACAACAAATAAACCAGAGGACCAGTGTGTAAGTCAGTGTCCTTCCATCTTCCCCAAAAGAGCAATGCGACTGCAACTCAACCACAGCAACTCACTTTCCACCTTGGGTACATAGAAAATACCTCTTATCTGAGGTTTTAAGCATTTGCTTGGAGAGAAGAACCAAGAAGAAATGGTTGACCTAGAAATAATTCAGCCTTGCAGGGACTGGCTGAGCCCAGACGTCAGCCAAAGCCAAGAGGGACCTTTCAGGACCATTTATAACTGGATCAATATGTCAACTGGCCTGCCCTCAACTTGCTCCAGCTTTTGTTGGAACTGAAAGATTAGCCCAGAAAAGAAACTGCCAGAAGAAACACGCAGGAGACAAATTTGTTCTGCTTGGTCTTCATTTGCCTTCCTCGAAGGAATCCAAAATGAAATTAATGATATATCTGGCCTAGACAACTTTTGTTCTCATTGACTGACAATAGAAAATATTCCACTGTATTTTTGATATGAAAGAATGGGTAAATATCAGGATGGTCATTTTAAAGGCTAGTAAAGGAACACACTTTATAACAACAACAACAACAACAAATGAGCTCGTTCATTCAGCAAACTGATGTTCTTGGCCAAAGTCCAGAATTAAAGTGCCTGGAGCAAATGAAAAATCAGCGACACTAGCTAGAGGGTGACAGCATTTCATTTATTCAATTAACAAACACTTATCAACACTTAGGGTCTGTTGGCCCCTCCACTAGGCACTTGGGCACAAAGATATAAAAAGCAGAGACTCTGCCTCGGTCAGAGTTCAGTTTAGTTGAGAGGGGACAAAGAAAATGAAAGTGAAAGTCACTCAGTTGTGTCCGACTCTTTGCGACCTCATGGACTATACAGTCCATGGAATTCTCCAGGTCAGAAAACTGGAATGGGTAGCCTTTCCCTTCTCCAGGGGGTCTTCCCAACCCAGGGATCGAACCCAGGTTTCCCGCACTGCAAGTGGATTCTATACGACCTGAGCCACAGGGGAAGCCCAAGAATACTGGAGTGGGTAGCCTACCCCTTCTCCAGGGGATCTTCCCGACCCAGGAATCAAACCGGGGTCTCCTGCATTACAGGCGGATTCTTTACCAACTGAGCTATCAGGGCAACCCTGAGAGGATATAACCAATAATGAAAAACCAATGAGGCAAGGGTGGGACGAATTGGGAGAGTAGGACCGACACATATACACTACCGTGTGCAAAATAGCCAGCCAGAGGGACGCTGTTGTATAACGGAGGGAGCTCTGTGGTGCTCTGCGGTGACCTAGAGGGCTGGGACGGGGGCCTGGGGTGGGAGAGAGGCTCAAGAGGAAGGAGGCATGCATATTTACGGCTGACCCACATTTGTGCACCGCAGAAACCAACACAACATTGTAAAGAAACTAGTCTGCAATTAAAAATAAATTTTTTTTAAACAGCAGTGTGGAATCCTCTCCGAGGCTACATCATCGGGAGGGCCCCGGGGAAGGCGGCTAACAGCCCTGGGGAGGTGACAGAGGAAGGAGCGTTTGGAGAGTGAGCAGGAAGAGAGATGGGAAAGGGATGTTTTGCGGGCTGAGGGAACAGGCCGAAGAGAAGGAAGGGGCCCCTGGGGGAGAGGACGCAGTTGTGTCGGATTCATAAGGAAATGAACAGAGTAGAGAAGAGGCAGAAAATGTGGAGAGAGAGAAAGAAAAGTGATAGAGACTAAGAAAGCGCGTGGAGTGGGGTGTGGGGTAACCAGGGCCTGTGTGCTACCAAGTAACAAGCTTGGACTTTAGTCTGCGGGCCACAAGGTACCACGGAAAGAGCAAAGTAGGGGAGTTTCCTGCTCAAATGGGCTGGAGGACAATTTCCCTAATTCCATCAGCTGAGTCAGTGTTCCCTTGTTCTCGTTCACTTCCTGGGTGTCCTTCTAAAGCTTTGAAGAGTCAGTGTTTGCAGAGAGATTGTTTTTTAAAAAACAACACAGTATGGGAAATAGATCGGAGTAGAAGAAAAAGTCAGAAAGACTGTTTAGGGCTGTTTTAAGGGCAATATTTAGGAGGTAAAATTGACAAGGGCTTCCCAGGTAGCTCAGCGGTAAAGAACCTGCCTGCCAATGCAGGAGACATGGGTTCCATGCCCGGGTCGGGAAGACCCCCTGCAGGAGGGAATGGCAAATTATTCCCTTCATTCTTGCATCCTTGCCTGACAAATTCCAGGGACAGAGTAGCCTGGGGGCTACAGCTCGTGGGTTGCAAAAGAGTCAGACAGGACTGAGCGACAACCACAAAATCAATAAGCCTTGATGACTAAGTGATCCAAGGATTCAGAGAGAAAATGGACTTGAAGATGATTCTGAGGCTTCTTGTGCGGCACCGGAATGGTTGAAGAAATGCTTATCCGAAGAAGACCAGAACCTCTATTTTCCACTTCAAAAAAGAGGCACTGCACTCTCAACACAGACTCGGCATTTTCATCGCTGTGTTGAACTATGACATGCTTAAAGGCATGGGCCAAAGGCAGGTTTCTTACCTCTGCCAGAAAATAGCAAGAAATACTTTAATCCTGACAAGCCTTCCAGAGATCAAGGAAAGTATTATCTTAAACTATTGCAGTTCAGCAAAGGCAGAGCTTTTGTTTTCTGTTGCCTACGGTGCATGAGAAAGCAAAGGCGACTTTGGAATTAAGGACGAAAATGCATTTCCGTGATAAAGCAGCACATTCATTCATTCCTAACTTCTGGAGTTTAAATGCAATCTCAGTTTTACCTCCCCTGAGAAGAGCCCCTGCGTTGGTTTTCCTTATTAACACTGGAGATCAAAAACCTGCTCGAGGTTCAGAAACAAGAACAGGACTAGGAAAGTGAGCCACATTTAGTATGAATATGAGACAGACAGAGGCGGTGGCTTGTCTGGGCTGGGGTGGCCCCTCCTGCAGCCTCCCAGACATTTGTCTCCCCCCGCCCAGGCCTTCAGGGACCCAGATCTGTGCATTATTCATTCTGCCTTTGGCGCCCAGAGCACACGCTCTCAAATATGTGGACAGATGGATGGACACCGCTATGCAAATAGTCTCGTCCTGGTTGCAAAATGTACGTGGAAATCACATTTTCCCCAGCTTCCCCTCAGGCATTTTAAATACTCAAAACCAGGTAAATTTTTCCATTTCCAGTGAAGTTAGCAACCACTCCACTCTGCAAGTTTCACTCAACTCCAAAAGGAGAGGGTATTAGCACTTGTTTTTAAGTTATAAGCCACTTAATAGAGTTTTGCACAATAAGTTATTTCATTCAGTTTTTACTCTGTATCAAAACAACACCATAAAATTATTACTACTTCCTAGATGGTTCTAGCCAAGGTTTTATTTTTTTCTTCTTATTCTTTCTTTTCTCTTACAAACCCAGGAATTCAAGGCTGAAATGTCTATTAACAATGTTTATGTTACAAATGTAAACACAAGGAGGTCAGAAAATAGTTTAATAGAGGTCTCAAAGTCATTATAATTCATTCAAGCTATTCTAGAGTGGGTAGTCATTCCCTTCTCCAAGGGATCTTTCCAAGCCAGGGATCCAACCCAGATCTCCTGCATTGAAGGCAGATTTTTTACTGTCTCAGCCACCAGGGAAGCCCTTTTAACAACGTTTGTGTTACAAATGTAAACATAAGGAGGTCTGAAATAGTTTAATAAGGGTCTCAAAGTCATTATAATTCATCCAAGCTGTTCTCATGCAAAATTGTATATTCTTGTCCTGTTTTCTAACTGTGTAGTTTACTGAGGAATGGATAAGTACGGGTAAACCTTCCTTCTTACTTTTGTTGATGCACATGTGTCAACCAAACAAACTGAATGACTGAATTGTCTTACTCATGCTCACAGGGATGTCTTCATTTTCTTACTGTATTGTTTTGGTAACACCTATCTAGACAGCTAACCGAATTGACTTTTCATAATCTACTCTGACTCCTCAAAGCCATGTTCCTTCTCCTCTTTGATTTACTATTTGAAATATACCAAAGATGACCTGAAGCATGAATGAATTTAAATCCCATACGAATTATGCCAGCGCCGATATTTCGCCGCTACATTCAAGAAGAGCTTTTCCTGACAACTTCTCTTCGTTTTAGCTTTTCCTGGAGCAGAGCTGCTTTACAATGGCGTGTTAGTTTCTACGGAGCCGCAGAGTGAATCAGCTGTGCGTGTACGCGCGCACCCCCTTGGTTTTGGATTCCCCTCTCCTTTAGGTCGCCACAGAGCACTGAGCAGAGTTCCCTGCGCTCTGCCGTGGGTTCTCATTAGCTATGCATTTTACACCTGGTATCAACAGTCTGCTGCACTTAGTTCCTCGGTCCTGTCCAACTCTTCGCGACCCCATGGACTGTAGCCCAGCAGGCTCCTCTGTCCATGGGATTTTTCAGGCAAAAATGCTGGAGTGGGTTGCCATTTCTTCCCCCAGGGATCTTCCCAACCCAGAGACTGAACCCAAGTCTCCTTGTCTCCTGCGCTGGTAGGTGGATTCTTTACCTGCTGAGCCCTTGGGGAAGCCCTATCTATAGTATACACACGTCAGTCCCAATACTGTCTGAAGAAAACAGAAAGATGTGCCAAACCCAGCCTCCTGCAGAGCGCCCTCTAGCGAAACACTGTGGATGCGACCTTTTGACTTGGTTCTGCCCGGACAGGTTCTGTGGCAAACCATCCTCTCTTCCTGGAGAAGGAAATGGCAACTCCAGTATTCTTGTCTGGAAAATCCCATGGACAGAGGAGCCTGGCGGGCTACAGTCCATGGGGTCACAAAGAGTTGGACACAACTGAGCACACACACATCTCCTCTTCCTGCACAAAACATGTCAAGGATCTGAATCCAGGGCAACAGATTTCTTGACATCTAATCACAGCTGCCTGGTTGTATTGCTGGTACTCTATTAAAATTCCAAATCAGCTTGTTAATGTATGCATTTCTTCAGTGAATAAAAACAAGAATTCTAATAGAACTCACTTCGAGTCAGTAACAAAGCTGGAAATCATCGAAAATGACAAGGCACTAAAACCTGGAGAATTCATCTCTAAGTTGATATCAAAGGAAAGAGAACCCCCAAAATGTGGCGGTCATTCGCGGTAGCAACAGCCTCTCCTAATAAAAACCAAAATGCCACGGGTGCAGGTATTGACCAAGACAAAGGACCAAAGTTATCTCTAAGCGAAGCTAAGTCACTTCAGTCGTGTCCGACTCTGTGCAACCCCATAGATGGCAGCCCACCAGGCTCCCCCATCCCTGGGATTCTCCAGGCAAGAACACTGGAGTGGGTTGCCATTTCCTTTTCCAATGCATGAAAGTGAAAAGTGAAAGTGAAGTCGCTCAGTCGTATCCGACTCTTAGCGACCCCGTGGACTGCAGCCTACCAGGCTCCTCCATCCATGGGATTTTCCAGGCAAGAGTACTGGAATGGGGCACCATTGCCTTCTCCGAAGTTATGTCTAGCAAAGGTTTTTCATCTAAGAGGCCATGTCCATTTGACAACCATTAGAACTGTGAGAAAGATAGGTAAATTGAAGGTTTCACTCTGTATGAGCCTGTTGCCAAAAAGACCTGAAGGTTTGAAGTCGTTTACTTGTTTGTTTGTTTGACTGCTCAGCACAGCATGCAGGATGTTAGTTTCCCAGCCAGGGATCGAACCCATACCCCCTGTACTGGGAGGCAGAGCCTTAACCACTGGATCGACAAGGAATTCCCTTGAAATAGTTTAAAACAAGGTAGTATGGTAAGGTGATCTATCAATAGAAATCATTTCTGTAGAAGGAATTAAATTTAGAAAATAAAAGATTTTCCCCGGTGACATCGGAAGGGCCTGTGTGCTGCATGAAAGCTACGTTGTTGATGGAAATACGGCCACGAGAGAAGCCTGCAAAGCACTCAACACAGAGCACAGACCTCCCCAGGCGAGGGCTTCCCTGGCTCCCTGGGAGACGTGGACACTTCTGAAATCCATCAGGAGAAGCAGAGCCCCATGGATTTCCAGGAGTCACATATGGATGTGAGAGTTGGACCATAAAGGAGGCTGAGCGCCGAAGAATTGATGCTTTTGAACTGCGGTGTTGGAGAAGACTTGAGAGTTTCTTGGACTGCAAGGAGATCAAACCAGTCAGTCCTAAAGGCAATCAATCCTGAATATTCATTGGAAGGACTGATTTTGAAGCTGAAGCTCCAATACTTTGGCCACCTCATGTGAAGAGCCAACTCATTGGAAAAGAGCCTGATGCTGGGAAAGGTTGAGGGCAGGAGGAAAAGGGGGTGACAGAGGATGAGATGGTTGGATGGCATCACCGACTCGATGCACACGAGTTTGAGCAAGCTCCAGGAGAGAGTGAAGGACAGGGAAGCCTGGCATACTGCAATCCTTGGGGTCACAAAGAGTCAGACATTACTTAACGACTGAACAACACGTGATGAAAAAGCACCATATGCTTCATTATAACCGTATCAGCTGCCCTGGACCAAAAACCCTTCCAGTTTTTCAAGACCAAGCAAACCTCTGGAGTTCTTGAACAATCCAAAGAGCAGAACAATCCTGAGACTAATACTAATACAATATTCTTCTGCTAACCCTAAAGACTGGAGAATGCCAACGTGTTCTTAATCTTCATTAAATTGAGAAGTATAATTGTGACACCAATGTTGTGGTTCATGTCAGTTTCAATAGTAAAATATAAACCGACCTAGGAAATTCAACTCCATTTAAAAGTGGGCTAAACATGCCAACTCTAGTGGTCAACAGAGTTGTCTTTGGCTAAATGCGATTTTGAAATGATCAGGCTGCGTTGAATGGTAAGTAGGAATTCTTTCAATGCGGAACATTTCAAAGGAGGTTTATTGTTATGACTTAACTTGAGCTTTCTGAAGAAAACATTAGTGGTTTTAAGACAATATTGAATGTGGCTTTCAAACTCCCTAAATGAGTCCACGTACATACGAAAATGTTTAATGTCGAATACGAAAATCATATTCCTTCTTGACCCTTCAGCTGGGAGCCAAGTTCAGGTAGGTGCTTACAATTTCCCAGCTCCTTCAAGTGGATGACTGCTCCCTCTTACCTATTACCCCGCCCCAGCATGCATTTGAGTAATTTCATCAGCTAGCAAAAGGGAAGCCCTGGACTCTGATCTTGCAAAGCAAATAATTCTGAGTTTATAGAGGGTAGGAATTTCCACAGGAAATCCCTCACTCTCCCTGGGTGGACCCGGACATGCACAGCAGTGCATTTAACTAGTACATTTCCTGCAGGCCTGAAGTCTGAAGTCGGATTCCTAGAAGCATAACATCTTGATTCCTTCCGTATCTATGAAGGATGGCCACTGCCTTCATCCCACTGTCAAAGTATCACGTTCAGAAAAAGCGTTCTCCATCTAGGTCAGACCACCTCTGCAGCACGGGCTCATTTTGAAGGCCACAATTTAAGAGGAGACATTGAGTAACTGGAATGTCTCCAAGGAATGCAGTCAAGACTCCCAAAGTAATGTCAAATGACATACCATTGAAAAAGAACTGGAGACGTCTGGCTTGAAAAGGACAGACTGTTTTATACTTCTCTCATTGCAGTGTTAGATGGGGAAAGGCTTGTTTTGTGTAGACAAAGTTTATTTTCTGTTGGATCTAAGAGGCAAGCAGATTTCAGCTCCATATAAGAAAGTACTTTTTCAAAATTAGAACATACTGCATTCTCAGAAAATGACTTCATACTAAACAAGAGGTCAGACTCCTAATCTCAAAGGTAGCTTAAAATTCCAGGTTCCTGAGAGTCTATATGGTTGCTTAGTTCTTTAAAAAACAAATTTTTTGCCCGAGAATTCTGATTCATTTCTGTAGTCAATAGTTTCTTCTATAGCAGCTGAATCAGACAAAAATCCCAGTGGGTACGAGTCCCATTACCTCACAGATGGGGTAGTAGGTAAAACCAAGAAAGTAGGGATTTTATGTTTGACTTAAGTTCAAATTGTACTCCACTATTTATAGACTTCTGTGACCCTAGGCAAGTCTCTTAACCTCACTAAGCTTTCATTTCCTCATCTGTAAAATGGGATAATACTATTTAGCTATGAGACTATTATAAAGAAATTACATGAGATAACGAACATAGCATGCATGCTCAGTTGCTGGGTCATGTCCCACTCTTTGTGACCCCATGGACTGTAGCCCACCAGGTTCCTCTGTCCAGGGGATTTCCCAGGCAGGAATACAGGCGTGGGTTGCCATTTCCTTCTCCAGAGGATCTTCCTGACTCAGGGATCCAACCCGCATCTCCTGCTTTAGCAGCTGGATGCTTTACCACTGGAGCCACTTGGGCTTCCCAGTGAATATAAGAAGCTTAGCAAAGTTCCTGACCCAAAGAAATCCTTCAGGGCGGGCGGGGGCGGGGGGGGCGGTGAACACTGTGATTATTAGACAGCTCAGAGTCCTTCAACTGCCCCTGCACCCCTGGCTCTGCTCTGTTGGAACATTTTCTGTTGCATCCTAGACATCCATAAACACAGGAAGGTGGGTGGGGAAAGGGAAGGACAAAAAGTTTTGTGTGCATCATCTGTACACAAATAAATACATCTGAACACACACATCTCACGTTTCACATCTGTGGGTTCACGTGCAGCCGTAAGAAAGAACAGAGAGGCATCTGAGGAGGTCTTCACACTTTACATACCTTTTGTGTCGCGTATTTTCTTACGATGTTAGGCACTGTTGTCAGCCGTTTTTCCCTCCATCCCACATACTGACACAAAGTGAATGTGAAAGTCGCTCAGTCGTGTCTGACTCTTTGTGACCCCATGGACTGTCCATGGGGTTCTCCAGGCCAGAATACTGGAGTGGGGAGCCTTTCCCTTCTCCAGGGCATCTTCCCAACCCAGGGATCGAACCCAGGTCTCCCGCATTGCTGGTGGATTCTTTACCAGCTGAGCCACCAGGGAAGCAAAACGTGGAAATAATAAATGCTGCTGAAAGCACTGACAACCTGAGTGAGTGCCCTCGCTTGGAGC
Organism: Redunca redunca; assembly: GCA_006410935.1. NCBI lineage: Eukaryota > Metazoa > Chordata > Mammalia > Artiodactyla > Bovidae > Redunca > Redunca redunca. The sequence goes on from SJYQ01093307.1 coordinate 261,038, forward strand.
CCATGAGTCATTCTCTGTTTCCCTTTTCTCAGCACATCTTGCCCCTGGCTGAGTCTTCTTTTTCACTGCCTTGGGAAAAGTAGAAACCCACTCCACTATTCTTGCCTGGAGAACCCCATGGACAGAGGAGCCTGGTGGGCTATAGTCCATGGGGTCACAAAGAGTCGGACATGACTGAAGCGACTTAGCACGCACGCATGCTGTTCTAGGAGGCAGAGCTTCTGGGGCTCTTGGAAAATGGTGATTTTGTGGCTCATTGAGCAAAGTACTTGGTAGGTGTTGAACATGGTAATATTCCAATTTCTATTGATTAATCAGTTAATACTCCGGTGCTGAGGTGAGCAAGTATGTTTTTGTTCCTCCCAAAACAATTAATTAATGTGAACTGACTGAGCTCTGGGGAAAATGTATATTCTAGGACATATCTGAAGCTGGTTTCAATATAGTTGGAGGCTTTCAAGTGGAAAATTCTCTATTTAGCAATTACATGCAATGAGAAAACTCAGAATTCATCAGTGATTCAGTCACTGGCAAGTCATGAGAGTGCAAGAGAAGGCACGAGAGGATGCCTTGTCACGTACACCAAACCAGCGGTGGTGGTTCAGTCACTAAGTCGTGTCTGAGTCTTGCCACCCCTTGGATTGTAGCCCACCACGCTCTTCTGTCCATGGGATTTCCCCCCAAATGACTAAGTAACAGGATCTTGTGGGGAGATTTATAAAAATATATATTCCTGCACCAAAATGCACCCCACCAACCCTGAGTGTTCTACTTCACGGGTAAAGGTAGGACCAGGGAAACCCTATTTTCTCTAAAGGTTCTGCTCGTCAGCCGGGCTTGAGAACCACCACTCTGAGTCAGTGGATTTCAATATGATGCTTGCGCATTCATACAAGAAACAGCGAACAAACACTTGCCTCCAACCCCACCTTCAGAATATTCTGATTACTTCTATTTTTTCATTATTTTTTATGACAAGGCTGAGGAATTCCAGTTTTTCAAATTAATTCATAGATATCATCCAGTTAAAAGTATGACTATGCCAGTTTCCTGGGAGAATGTGGCTCTGATTCATCACATGTGTGGAAAGAGAAAAAAATGCTACACCCCAATGCCAGAAAAATTCACTTGTGGCTAAAAAAAAGTCACCAATGCCAATATCCTCAAGCTAGGGAGTCCCCAACTTCTGGGACCCAGTGCCTGATGATCTGAGGTGGAGTTGGTGTCATAATAATAAAATAAAGTGTACAATAAATGCAATGTGCCTAAATCATCTACAAACCATTCCCCCACACCCGCCCCCTACCGCAGAAAAACTTATCTCCCACAAAACTGGTCTTTGGGACCAAAAGGGTTGGGCAATACAGTCTAATTATTAGGCAGGTGATGAAGGCAGGTGACAAATGGGGTGCTTGCCCACTGACGGGATGCTTCTAGAGTGATAAAACCAAGGACTTCCCCACCCCAAGCCTGACAAAGTCCTGTGCACCACCACAGACCCCGCCCCCAAGGCCATCACTCTTGTGTGTGTCGGAACTTCCCCTCTAAAGATGGGACAAGACTTGGGAGTTAAATCTCTAGTACTAGGAGCATCCACACATATTTTAATTAAAAGCCCACTTGAATGTGGAGCAGTAAAATTAAACAGTGTCACCGTCTATTCTTTAATAGCTTACAAGCCTTTTGTATTCACAGTCCCCAAGCTAGAGTTTCAAGAAATATCCCTTTAGATTTGATTGTGAAATAATCTCAGGACAGTTTTTCTTCCCCCCTCTTCACTTCATAGGCTATTTATAATTTGGCTTAACAGACTCAAGATGAACATAAATGGACCCCATGGACTGCAGCGCACCAGGCTCCTCTGTCCTCCACCATGAATTTGAGTTTGCTCAAATTCATGTCCGTTGAGCCAGTGATGCCATCCAACCATCTCATCCTCTGTTGTCCCCTTCTCCTTCAGTCTTTCCCAGCATCAGGGTCTTTTCTGGTGAGTTGGCTGTTCACATCAGGTGACCAACGTATTGGAGTTTCAGCTTCAGCATCAGTCCTTCCAATGAACACCCAGGACTGATCTCCTTTAGGATGGACTGGTTGGATCCCCTTGCAGTCCAGGGGACTCTCCAGAGTCTTCTCCAACACCACAGTTCAAAAGCATCAATTCTTCGGTGCTCAGCCTTCTTTATGTTCCAGCTCTCACATCTGTACATGACTACTGGAAGAACCATAGCTTTGGCTATACAGACCTTTGTCGGCAAAGTGATGTCTCTGTTTTGCTAGTGAAGTTGCCTTCCCATCCACTTAGAAAGGATGGAGCCTATGGGAATGTAGGTAGGGGTTTCAGGGACGGTCACACGGAGGAGGTGTGTTGATTGGAGGAAGACGGTGCCCTTTAAGATGTGGATATCAGACACAGAATAGGGACATGGTGGAACAGTTAGAAGGCGGCATCTCCTTTGTTTGCCCAAATGCCCTAGTTTCGAGTGATTAACTCCCAAGGTTGAAGTGTCATGTATGACAACAGCGGTTCTCAAAGTGTGACCCCTGGGCCAAGGAACCTGTTAGAAATGCAAATTCTCAGGCCACCCAGATCTGCTGAACGGGCTGGGGACCCAGCTAGTTGTATTCCACAAGCTCTGCAGGTGACTCTGGCTCGGTCTGGAGAACCACTGCGTCACAAGAGTGGCTTCCCAGGTGGCGCTGGTGTTAAGGAACCCGCCTGCCAGTGTAGGAGACATAAGAGACACGGGTTCAGTCCCTGGGTCTGGAAGATCCCCTGGAGGAGGGCATGGCAACCCACTCCAGTATTCTTGCTCGGAGAATCCCATGGACAGAGGAGCCTGGCGGGCTACAGCCCATGGGGTCAACGAGAGTCAGACACAACTGAAGCCGCTTAGCACAGCACGGTGTCACAAGAAAGCATGATCAATATTTATACACTTTTCCCTCCCCTCCTCTCCCCACTCACACACGCACACAAACACACACGCAGCCGTGGACGCGTGTATAGTGTTCAAAGACCTGGAAAACAGCCCTTGTTTTCCCTTTTCCTGGAGTTTCTTTCTTTTAGTGTGCAGGGCGCTGAGGCAGGGGTGGAATTTAAACAATCCCTAATGAAGGCAGCCGGCTCCACATATTTATCACATTACACTGTGCTGTATTTACCCCTTACCGCTTTGGGTGTATTTGCATATAATCTTTCATAATTCAATTCACTCGTTTAAATCATTTCTTTTATTTTCACTTATTTATTCAGATGGGAAAAGTTCATTGTACAGATCACTGGGGCCCCCCAGTGGCAGCCTTTGGTACTGCCAGCCTCGGATTTAAAACCTGGAGTTTTGCGGGAATGGTACCCACTCAAATCCTTAGCTTTTCACCCGGTTGGTAGAAGCAAAAGGTAGCATCAATTCACGCTTTGTATCTGAGGAGGATTTTATCGGCATTCGAGCTGAAATGTCCCCAGATGATCTGGCTTCCCCTTCTTGCATCTATGAGACTCCACACTCGCGCACTTGCTGAGTAGGTCAGCGGTCTTCAGTACCTACCGGTCAGTACACACACAAGCCAGGAATGGACGCAATAAACAGACAGCAGAAGAGACAAACTTGTCCTGAGATTCCTCTTCCTCCATAACCCTAGAGTTTCTCCTCCTACCATCCCTCCTTTGAAGTTGTCACTGCCCAGAGAAGCTAAGTCCTGCCGGGAGTTTAGATACAGCCTTCTCCTTCCTCTGTTTTCTGGAACATTCTGTGTTCAGCAGCGACGGGCAGGGTCCTCAAGGCAGAGCTCTCAGGGACAGCCCCCGACAGCTGCCCTCCGCGGACGTCACAGAAGCAGCGCCCCCACCCCCGCCCCGTCCGCATCTCCTGACGTCCCATCACCGGTCCAGGCCTCCAGCCAGATGTGGGGCTTGCTTCCTCACAGGGTCGCCCTCCCGGAAACTGCAGGGCCTGGTGTCGGGGGAACCGCAGGCCAGTGGACAACGGAGGCCGTTTCCACTTACCCAGGCACTTTGATATCCGTCCAGTCTCCCCGGCACGGCCCCTGTGCGCTCTGCTTGGGCTGCAGAAGCCACGCTGCCTGGGAAGACTGCGGAAAGGTGCTTTCCCGGACCCTGTGTGCGCGCCTCACCCCCGGCTCCGATGGTGCTGGTGCAGTGAGGCTGGATCAGCGGTGACCCCCGCCCCCAGTGACAGCCCGTAAACACTGGTGTCACTGACAGATCGGGTGATGCTCTCAAGTTCAGCCCCACCCCCTTGGCCTTTCCTCGCTCGAGGAGTCATCCGAGGGCACCCACTGCCTTGCCTTCAGTCCGCCTGAGCTGTTTTTGTCAGAAAGAAAAACACCAATACACTATATTAACGCATATATATATGGAATTTAGAAAGATGGTAACGATGACCCTATATGCAAGAGAGCAAAAGGGACGAAGATATAAAGAATAGACTTTTGGACGCTGTGGGAGAAGGCGAGGGTGGGATGATTTGAGAGAATAACACTGAAACATGTATATTACCATATGTGAAACAGATCACCAGTCCAAGTTCAATGTGTGAACAGGGCACTCAAAGCTGGTGCACTTGGACGACCCTGAGGGATGGGACGGGGAAGAAGGTGGGAGGCGGGTTCAGGATGGGGGGACACATGTACACCCGTGGCAGATTCATGTCACTGTTTGGCAAAAACCACCACAATGTTGTAAAGTAATTAGCCTCCAAGTAAAATAAATAAATAATTTTTAAACAATTTTTAAAAAATCAATACCCATGTTTAAGTTAATTGATGTAACATTTGTATGATATTTCTTGCAAAGAAAAATGTAAGCCTTTACTGGGTATATACACATACATTTGTAAAAGCATTCTTTGTGAGGTTCTGTGAAAAGGAGTTCACAATGCAGGCACACCTCAATAGTACCCCACTTACACTAATTGGCTCAGGAGGCAAATAAGGACTGCTAAGTCACTTCTGTCGTGTCCAACTCTGTGCAACCCCATAGACAGCAGCCCACCAACCCCATAGACGGCAGCCCACCAGGCTCCGCTGTCCCTGGGATTCTCCAGGCAAGAACACTAGAGTGGGTTGCCATTTCCTTCTCCAAAGCATGAAAGTGAAAAGTGAAAGTAAAGTCGATCAGTCGTGTCTGATTCTTCCAGACCCCATGGACTGCAGCCTACCAGGCTCCTCCGTCCATGGGATTTTCCAGGCAAGAGTACTGGAGTGGGTTGCCATTGTCTTAGATTGCTCCAAACTAGCTAGATTAAAATTCAAATTCAGGATTTCTGTGCCCATCTCAGAATGGAACATGAACACAGGGCAGTGCCCAAAAAGAGCACAAACTTCGGTGCCTTAGAGACTGAGGTCCCCATCCCAACCAGACACAGATGAGTACCCTCGGAGAGACAGCTCACCCTCAGTGAGCCTCAGTTTCCTCCTTTGTAAAATGGGCTAATGCCAGCAGGGTATTTATTAGAGGTGATTAATGAGAGGCTCTACCTAAAACATCTAAAACCAGAGCCCAAAGCATGAGGGCGCCATAAACGGAGTTGGTCCAGCACGGGTTACCCGAAGCCACAATTTTTCCAGCAAGTAGCTCAAAGGGGTCACTCTCAGCTGCCCAGAAAGCCCCCCCTGCCTCCAACTCCTTTCCCAGCTGCAAGTTATTCCTCCCGGAAGCCCTTCCTGATGCCCCATTGGTCGACTGGCTCTCCTCCTATCAGCACGCCCGACACTGCTCTGAAAGCGCGTGTTTCCCGCCATGCGTGGACTTCGTGGCATCTGCCCGTCTGCACTGAACTTGACGCTTCCAGGAGGGCTGGGCGTCTCCCTTGTTCACTATGCGTCTCCAGCCCCTGCTCAGCATATTATGGGATTTCCGTAAATACTGAATAAATGAGTGAATGAATGACAGCCTTATTAGATGACTACCTAGAGAAGAAAAAAATATCAGGAAAGTAAAACTTTTGCATTCTTATAATTGCCTTTAAACTTCTTTGAATTACCTTCAAAATGTAGGAAATCTGAGCTTCCAAAAGCTCTAGCATTTTCCTCCCCTCATTATAAGAATGTGCTGCTGGGGCTGCTAAGTCGCTTCAGTCGTGTCCGACTCTGTGCAACCCCATAGACAGCAGCCCACCAGGCTCCCCCATCCCTGGGATTCTCCAGGCAAGAACACTGGAGTGGGTTGCCATTTCCTTCTCCAATGCAAGAAAGTGAAAAGTGAAAGTGAAGTCGCTCAGTCGTGTCCGACTCTTAGTGACCTCATGGACTGTAGCCCACCAGGCTCCTCCGTCCATGGGATTTTCCAGGCAGGAGTACTGGAGTGGGGTGCCATTGCTTTCTCCAATAAGAATGTGCACATTTTTATTATTAACATATTATATTTATTAGAATAATTGTATAATTATTCCAACAAATTATAATCATATTCGTTATTCCCAATTCCTCTTTTGAATACATGACTATAAAATGTGTTTATCATGTTTGACACCTTTCTAATTCTTAAATTGACTATGTATTAGTCACACAGACCTTACGGAAGAAGGAAATCCTTGGCAGAAAAGTGTTAATAATTTACTAGTTGCAAACTGTACTTTTACCTCCAAACACCAGGTGGGTACAAAAAATATTGCTCATGTTTTTTAATCTACGAATTTCTTACATTTTTATGGCCTGTTCTTTGGGCTTATTTATGATGGTTTGGGACAAAGAGACAACCTTTGCCATTATGATTTATGCTCTTCCAACAAAGGAAACACAGAAAGAGATAAGACATCCAAATTAAATCATAGCACTAGATAAGAAAATCCAAATTAAATTATGACACTAAAGAAAAAAAAAAAACCATGAAGGTAAGGGGCTGAAAATTTAAAATCAAAACAAAGAGGAGTACAGACAGACTGTAGACAAAGAAAACAGGAAAATTTCAAAAACCTAAGCTACAAAATCTAGCACTTACCAAATAAAAGTTTTCAGATGCCTTGTGTTCTGCATTTGTGACATTATGAACTAATGCCTACCCACTAAAATATTTTTATATGCCTTATTTTAATCTTACTCAGCTTGTGTTGTTGTTTAGAAAGCCTAAAAATATATTTTGTTATGGTAAAATGTTAGCAATTAGCAGCAGATAGCCAATATTTTCCTCCCCCCCCCATTAATGCCACTTATTTAAAAAACAAATGATCTGGACATCTGTTTTCATTTTTAGTGATGCTTTTAAGCTCCTTGATGGTTGAGTACCAGTTCTAAAACTTGATTGGATTTCAAGGAAAGACAACTGCCTTAGAAACAAAGAAATTGAGAGAATTGAGAAGAAAAGTTTCTGCCTTTGAGCCTTCTCGGTATAAGCACTGTTGATAGAGGCCAAAGGTTAGTTCAATAGTACAGGCAGGCTGTGGGGTGAGCACAGCAATCTAACCATAATACAGCTATACACAGGCTGAGTAAACACTCCTGTCCAGCCCAGGAACTTAGTAAGAGGAGTTAATATGAGCACAGAACTAACTGGCGCTAAGACCCCTAAGACACACTGTCCCATTAATATGACCACAAAATCATACAGAACGCTGACTTGGATTATGTATGAAACTTGGAAGCAGAGCACATACTGACACTGGACTTGCAGGTAAGTATTCTAGACTTAGTTTCACATCACAAAGTCACAAAAGCCAAAACCAAGATGAGGAAATCATTTGTGAACTATTTCTGGCCTCCATAAAGAAGACATAGAGAACTGAGTACACTCACAAACACACTCGTAAATATTTATGACACTTTTACATTTCGCTTTGCTCATATCCCCTACATTTTGTGAAAGCATTTACTTGCCACACTCCCAGTTTTGTTTAGTATTGCCTTATAATTTGCTGGCAAAAAAAATGTACACATTTGACAATTTTTTATTTCTTCCACATGAACTAAGTTACAATGGAGTTAAGAAAAGAGGCACAGCATGATTAATTTTCTTCCAAATGTTTCATTAAGCTTACTTATCTGATCTACTTCAATTTGATGTGAATTCTTTTATATCTAGAAGCCAAGGTCCCCAGATTGTTTTCAAAATTACTACATGTAAATCTTTTCTTGTATCAAAATCTTACCCAGTGGACATAGTTTACTACCAAAGGCTATTCAGAAATTATTTATCTGTGTTGCTTAAAGCAAGTTGGACATGGTCTCTGTAGAGGCCAGACATTCACAGAGAACACCAAGCTCCTGGAATCTGAGGACTTAAAGAGGGGCAAAAAAGGAACATTCCATTCAGTTGTGTTTCCTCATCTTTTTTCGTTCTGCTATGGCTCCAGCTTTCTTAGGAAGTTACCCAATGCCACAATTCTTTATCCACAAAAGAGAACAAAATATTAATACAAAATGAACACCAATGTTTTAAAAATCCTAGTGGACAAAAATTAGTACAAATGAAATAAGGTGGATCGGTAAATTCTAAGACAGAGATTTGAGTACAGTATTTAGTTTCCTAAAGTCAGCTGGTACAGTCTGGGGATAAGAACTTTTCTGGTTACATGCATATAACAGAACTTTTAAGCTGCATAGTACTACCAGCAAGTTAGTATGTCTACTGTGAAGCAATAATGACTCTCTGATAACCTCTATTAAAACCTTGACAGCATTTTCCTCCTATTAGAAACCCAGAAAGTTACTGCAAGCATTAATAAAGGTTTTAAGTAACATAGTTTAACATGTCAAAAAGGAGAGAGAGAGAAAGAGAGAAAAACAGAACAAAGGGAAGTAAAGGCAAAATTCACAGTAAACTCCCTTGGATTAAAATTAACAAATCAATTCCTAGACAGAAAAAAAAAAAAAACTGTAAGAAAAAAACCCACTCAAATTACATCTTTTGGAATTCAATTATTATAAAATTGAATTTAGAAAAGTGTGAAGAAACAACAGCAAAGAGATAAAAGTAGACAAACACACAGAATGGAGTGAAGCAAGAGCGACAGGGTATGTGGGTGGGTGTTAAAATTTGCAAGTGAGTGCTATAAACAGAATAAAACAATGGATATTGAGCATTGTGTTTGACAGATTGACACTTAAAGAAAAAAGAACTGTTAGGAGCCATATGGTAGGTTGGGTTCTAACAGTCTTTGAAAGGACACTTTATCTATTCTATCTAAAAATAGCTTAGCAGTGATATACAAACATTTTTTTGAGCAGAACAGTTTTTTTCACCTGCGACCCCAAGATTCATGCTGTGGCACCTAAAACCTTCCTCGAAGCCTCTGAGACAGCTTTTAGGAACCTTGGAACTCTGCTGACCAGTGCAAAGGCCACAGTGGCAGCAAATTCTTTTGGAGTCAACAGATCCTAATACAATTGGGAGGAAGGAGGCCAGAACCTAAAAACACCTATCCCAGATGCCACTGTGCCTGATTTCGGCCTGGCCGCCTTGGGGCTGGGTCCTTATTTCACCCTGGGTTCACTGTCATTCCCTGTGTGAGCATCATAAACCACCTCCCAGCCCACAGCTCGGACACTGTGTCCATCAGCCCGGACCAAAAATGTCAGAGTCAGCATCGCGTCCTATCCAGCTCGGGGAGGCCGGCTGGCCTCAGGCTCCAGTGTGAGCTCTAACACTGTCGTCCGACTCTCTGTGTCCCCATGGACTGTACCCACCAGGCTGCTCTGTGCACGGGATTCTCCAGGCAAGGATATTGGAGTAGGGGGCCACACCCTTCTCCAGGGGATCTTCCCAACCCAGGGATCGAACCTGTGTCTCCCGCATTGCAGGCGGATTCTCTCCAGACTCCTCCGGAAATGACCCCTCTCGCCACTTCCAGGCACAGTCCCCGCTGTGAGCAGGCAGCCACCCTCTCACCCCGGGACCTCTCACGCTGGCCCCTGTGTCCTACTCAGTGATCTAGAAACTCCAGTTTCCAGTGATCACTCACACTAGTGATCAACCAGAGTGGTCCTTACACAGAGGGCTGACTGTTTCACTCTACTCCAAACTATCCCCCGACGCTCCACTTGCGCAGAGAAGCCCAGCTTCCACAGTGGCCTTCAGGTGGTGGCCACCCTGACATGCTGCCCGACCTCTCACAGTGACTCATTGCCTCACAGCAGCACTGCTGGCAGAGGACCTGGGCTGGCAACGCCCTGGGCCCTCCAGCATCGCCTAACTCCACTGTCGCCTCCCCAGACCACAGCCTTCCAGGGCCACCCACGTCCAGGGACAGTCCCCAGGTCCAGAGGCCCCGGGGAGTGGGGGGGACGGCTGGGCCTGCACAGCGGCTTGACCTCTGCCACTGCCCTGCCTCCTTCTGCTCCTTCCACACGTCTTTATCCCATCCCGAAAAATGACCTGCCCCCTTTACACCACCTCCAGGCCTACCTCCCGAGGCCCCAGCCTGCCACAAAGGTCCCACACGATCCAGCCCTGCCAGCCTCTCTGATCCCCGACCTTCCTGGTCTCCCCAGTTCACCCCGCTCCAAGCTCACTGGCCTTGGTTTGGTGTTTCCTCTTGAGGACCGGTGAGCTCCTGCACGAAGGTCTTGGCACAGCTGTTCCTTCACCTCCTTCCAACTCTGCTTAAGTATCACCTTAAACACATGCATGCCTTTGCTTACCTGTCTGGGTGTTGATTTCACTTGGAAGAAATGACTTCACATACAAAAGAGTGTGAAAATGACTTTTTTAAATACATGAAGGCCCAGTAATGGGACCCAACCCTGAGCCCCAGTGCCCAGCACCGCCCCCTCCAGCTGTGTGGCTTTGGGGCAGGGGCCACAGTCCTAGCAGCCGAGGCCCCCTGATGGTGGGGAGACTGATTTCACAGAGACTCTTAGAAAGGCCCCTGAGAATCAGTCGTGAAAACAATAAAGGGCATGTAAATCCTGGTAATTCTGAAGAGATGACCCCGTGAAACTCGCATACCAAAAAAACCCACTGGGAGTACACTTGCATCTTGGTTTAAGGTCAGAGTCCTAGGAAGTCAGCTTTTTGGCTCTACTCAACCATGAATAGACTGAGAACTTCCAGTGAAGTAGAAAGGGCTGGACGATAGCATTCCCAGGGCAAAGAGCTAGCCCAGCAAACATGACCGAGAACCCAGAATGGTTACAACCGCTAGTCTTGTTACGTGGTACAAAATCCTAATATTTTCCTCTTCTTGCACTGACTTTAATTACTTCAGACTTTATCCTAATCTCTAAGGACCTGGCAGGGGGTGGGGGGTGGGGGGAAAGCACATAGGATTTCAAATATCTAGGCCTCTGTATGTTCATCAGAAAAGCTTTAAATGTTAAAAACAGCCATATGTCTGGTTATTTGAGATTAGAGACTGAAATCTTTTCATGTGTATCTTCAACTCAAACCTTTATATTTACTTCTGTTCTTGTGATACAGAGTATCTGTACTTGGCTTAAAAATAAAACATAACTCCCCCAAAATCTCAGCTGTTTTTATGTGTTCTTCCATTCATTTTTCATTTACTGGAGTGAAATGTCCTTGCCCATAACCTCAAATCCACCAGCTTGGTTGATTTCAGGGGGCGTGTTGGAGACCCACCCTGCCGAGCATAGAAGACAGACCACCTGTAGGCTGGCACTAACGAAGCCACAGTAATTTCACACCGACCATCACATCCTATGTTCACCTTTTCTGATTTATTTGTGAGCTCACTAGAGTCCATTTCTTTATTTCTAAAGAGAGAATCACGTAAGCTTATGTTAGAGACACCATTATTAAAAACCATTGTTCACTAAAAACCATTGTTCAAGTTATACCTTAACAATGACTGCACCATGTATTAAGATGATAATAATTAAAGATGGTGCTATAGAAAGATAAGGAAAGCAGGTCTTGTCCTAATCAATTAGCACACAATGGCCGTGCTGTTCTCTAGATCCACATGCTACATCTGGGAACATCCCTGCCTGGGGTGAGGCACGTGCACGCACACGCACACGTGTGTGTGTGTGTGTGTGTGTGTGTGTGTGTGTGTGTTTCCCCTTGGGAAAGTCAGTGCTACATCAGATTATCTAGCGTCTTTGTTAGAGCAATAATCTACCAGAAATTGCCTTCGCTTTCCACATCCTCCTTTGAGGATAACACGCATTCTTCTGATTTTTCTTCATCGCTTTATACAACTTAATATTCAAGCTAGGGAAACTAGAAATCTCCTCCAGGTCAAACAACTGCTCAAATCTATCCACAAATTTATTTTCCTTCTCCAGCCTGAATTTCATGACCCAGAGGATGACGGTGGTTTCTTTGCACAGATGGTCAAAGGTAATGAGGAGTTCTTCGAGAAACGGATGAGCATAGACGACGTCGGCCGCCAGGATGTAGTCAAAGTTGGTGGAAGCCCTGGGGAAGTGCTCGTCTAGAGCTACGCCCCAGGAGAGCTCTCTGACCTGAGGCAGATGCTTAGCTTTCATTTTGGTGTTTCGGGAAATATTATACTGCAGGTTTCCAAGTAACTCGGGTAAATCTGTGGCAGTCACGTGTGCGCCTGGGAGACAAAGGACAGCAGGGAGAGAAACCTTCATGGGATGAGGTGAAGCCATTGGTTTGTGAGACAGTGCACTTTGCAATTCAGCACGAAGGCTAGCCTCACGTCAAAGGCACAGTACACACAGGAGGGAAATCCCTTCAGAATGGATGCTAAGGTGGCCTTGCGCCTTCCCTTACTCACAATTAGGTTCTCCAGGTATTGAGGCTTTTACATATGTTGCACTTTTCTGTTCTCCTGGGCTTTTGTTTTTGGTCAGTTTTGTTTTGTTATTCTTGCTGTTATTTTTTATTTATCTACTTACAACATCAAAAGGAAGGGAAATTCAAAGGATTTTGGTATCCTCATTGGATTGAAACAATCAGATGTCACTGTTGAAAGATGAACGGGATCTTCCCTAAAAGAAACCTGAGCTCCAGTCATGTGAGACTAAATGAGTGTACGTAACCCTGAGCACCCCATCACTGACCAGGAAGAGCTTAAGTGTGAGAAGTGGAGGCAGGAGAGACGACTTCTCAGTGTCACTACATTGAAAGTATCATGACACCCAGGTTCATGTCCATGGCTTCAGCTCGACCCCATTACAAGCCTGACTCTTACAACCTGCATCTGGGGCTTCCCAGGTGGCTCAGCAGATAAAGAATCCACCTGCCAATGTAGGAGACGTAGATCCGATTCCTGGGTCAGGAAGATCCCCTGGAGGAGGAAATGGCAGCCCACTCCAGTATTCTCACCTGGGAAATCCCACGGACAGAGGAGCCTGGCAGGCAGCAGTCCGTGGGGTCGAAAAGATGGAGTGACTGAGCATGCTCGCACACACAGCCTGCATAGACAGCTCACACAGCCAAAGAGCACACACACACAGGACAGCATGCTCAGATGAAAAACACATAAAGAAGCCCATAGGTAAAACTGAACACTGGTGGCCATTTTCAGGAGAAAACTGTACACCAAAACTCAATAAAATTTGTCCCCTAACGTGAACTTTAGGCAGTAGGAGAACCTGAAAACAATGTGTAAGTAAGTCTAGAATTGTCTGAATTCTACATCATCAGACAAGGACAGACTCAGGTAAGGGATGAGAAAACAGATCTGGAGGAGAATCCAGTTCACCCCAGACCAGTTTAGAACCCATTTCTCACCCATGATGGCAAATTTCTCTGGCTATTGACTCTATTTCTGGAAACTATTAAAACGGGAGGGAAATAAACATTTCATTGGTAGAATCACGGAGATAAAAATCTCTGCACTCTAGTGTGTGTGTATAGGGTGGGAGGTCTATCAGGTTCACCAAATCTTTTTAAGATCTCAAGATAAGGAATGACTCCTCCCTCCACTCCCCTTCACCCATAGGAATATAAACTATCCGAAGAGGATGAGATGGTTGGATGGCGTCACCAACTCAATGAACATGAGTCTGAGTAAACTCTGGGAGTTGGTAATGGACAGGGAGGCCTGGCATGCTGCAGTCCATGGCGTCACAAAGAGTTGGACACAACTGAGTGACTAAACTAAGGCACTGGGGCTGACTATGAAGAGCTTTGTGTCTAGAGGCAATCACCACCACTGACCAAACCAAGCTTCCATCTTTTGATGCTTGTGTCAAGTCATACAAGCAGACCAAAAGGACTGACTCTTTTTAATGAACAGACAACTTCCCAAAACACAAATTCTGCTCTTAAATGAGGAAGCTTTCAGGGTATAAATCCAATAGGACCTCTGACACTAGCCATACTAAGTGGAATGGTAACTCAAAGCAATGTCAAGACAGAGCGATTTAAAAAAATAAAATATTTGGGGAGGGTTTCAAGGGTCCTATATTTCTCCAGTGTTTTAGAAAGTTGTAAATTGCAACTTCTAAGTCTTGAACTCCTCTCAAGATTTTAGAGTGGCAGGTGTGCACTTCTGAAGATCAAGGAAATCAAGACGGATTTGGGCTGCACACATCAGAGAAGGCAGATAAATTAAGGCTGTGAAATAGATAACAACAACAAAAAAGATTGAAGCAGGCTCAGACACACGTAGAGACCATCACACATTTAGTTGGAAAAGAAGATGCTGGTAAGAGAACAAGCGGTCGCAAAAGAAGAATGGAAATAACTGAGAAAATAAATTCAAGGACACGTGCCTAAACTTAGAAGCAGACGTGATTTCTAACACTCTTTCTCTATTCTAACAGGTGCTTTTACATAAAAGAAAATGACTTCAAAATCCAAAAGGAATATACCAAGTACATGGGGATGTGGAAATGGGGCTGAAATTTAAATAAAGAAGAGAGAGTCCGCAGCAGTCAGCTCTGCCTACGCCTCATATTTCCCAAGTCCTCCAGCAGCCAGAATGCCAGGATATACATGCCGGCTAGAATGCGCTTGTGACCTACACCCCAGGAGAACTAATACAGCTTCCCAGAAAATTCGGAAAGAAACCAGTTAGGTGACTAACATCATTAGAGTTTCTTAATGAAGCCCGTTCAAAGCCTGAAGGGGTTGAGAACAGGCCCTGATTCATGCTGATGAAGAGCAGAAACCAACACAGTATTGTATTGTAAAGCAATTATCCTTCAATAGAAAATACATAAAATTTTTCAAAATAAAACTAGAAATAAATAAATAAAAATAGGAAAAAACTAAAAGATATTCCTTAATATCAGGAATAAGAAGGCAAAAAAGCCCAGGGGAAAAAAAACAGGGTGGGTGGGGGGAAATATATGTACAAAAGGAAAAATACGTAAAAAGACTCAATTATGAGAAACCGGGACCAACTTTCTATCAGGAGGAGAATTTCAAAATAAACTATCATTTATGTATTAAAAAAAAAAAAATAGGCCCAGGTTATAGTAAAATGAAAGTGAAAGTTGCTCAGTCGTGCCCGACTCTTTGCGACCTCGTGGACTATACAGTCCATGGAATTCTCTAGGCATAGTAAATGGAGAGCAAAAGCAACTAATGATATCAGACCATTGGATTCTCTGATCCCACTTGATCTAAAGCAGCTACTTACCAAGTAAACTTGCCACAATGGAGACGAGCCCTGTTCCAGCTCCAATTTCAATCACATTTTTGTCAACCAGGTTATACTGCTTTACATTAGTTTCCAGAAAATAGCACAGAACAAGGGCCTATGAAAATGCAAAAAAAGAGAAAAAACAGTGCTTAGTAAGTAATCACAGAAAGCAATATTAAACTCTGTTAGACAAATACCCCACTACTGCTATAATACATATATCAGCACATGTGAGAGGGGCTCCCCAGGTGGCACAGTGGCAGAGAACCTGCCTGCCAATGCAAGAGACATAGGAGATGTGGGTTCGATCCCTGGATTGGGAAGATCTCTGGGAGGAGGAAATGGCAGCTCACTCCAGTATTCTCGCCTGGGAAATCCCGTGGACAGAGGAGCCTGGCGGGCTACAGTCCACAGGGTCGCAACAGTCAGACACAACTGAGCAGCTGAGCACGCATGCACATGTGAGTGTATGTGTGTATATATGCACACCTCTCTACAGAAAATCATCCACAGGAGTATATTCTCCAATAGGTTCAAATAGGATAGAAAAAGTCTTCAGGGAGAGAAGAGAACTAAGAATATAGGAGTTCAGTTACTCAGGCTTGATTCTCTTTAAAGGAAGCAACTTCTAATAGGGCTTCCCTGGCGGCTCAGAGGGTAAAGTGTCTGCCTGCAATTCAGGAGACTCGAGTTTGATCCCTGGTTCGGGAACATCCCCTGGAGAAGGCAATGGCAACCCACTCCAGTGTTCTTGCCTGGAGAATCCCATGGCTGGAGGAGCCTGGTAGGCTACAGTCCACAGTGTCACAAAGAGTCGGACATGACTGAGCGACTTCAGTTTCATTTTCTAATAATAAGAGTCGTTTTAAAGAACTATATGTTCAAAATTGCGGCAGACAGTAGAGGGGGCTGCAGCCTTCGCAGGATAATTGATAAATGAGTGTGGCCTTTTAGAATATTCTGCATGTTGAGACTGATACAGATTTTATTTTAATTGTTTAACTCAAATAAAGCCCGGTTAAATGGGAGATAAAAATGTGTACAATTCTAAACTTTTCTGACCTATAGTAACCAAAAACTGAATGTGTAAACAACAGCCTTTATTAACCCTACAAGTCAGAAATAGAATTGGTGGAAGCATTTTCCCAATTTCTTGATTTCTAAATTTTACTGTTGCTTGAGGTCACAAAATAGAACTATGGAAACTCTCTTCTCCTTCCAAATGGTATATAATAATAAACAAAATTGTATGAAAAAATAAATTATACCGATGGCCAAACAACAGCACCGTAACAATCCGTGGCTTCATTGATCCGGATCTCATGACCAGCGAAATGAAACCCTTCCCAGGGGATGGTTGTTACAAATGCTGGAACAAAACATCTCCGCATGATCTCTGCAACCACTGTCCTGTCATCGTTGTCTTCTCCGCTCTCTGAAAGGAAAAGAAAAAGGCGGTGGTTGTGGTTGTATCAGTAAAACCATGGCTAAGGAGAAGAATCTACTGGAAATGCAGCATTTCCACTTGTTCTAAGTTGCTTCTGACCAGTCATTGACTTTAGCTGCAACATAATGATAGTAAGGTAAACTATTTGAAAACAGCTCTTAACAGAAGCTGACATTTCATACATTGGGACAACATCTTTCTGATTTTTACTGAGGTTGAAATCAACTGCCAGTCCTTTCTGCAATGCTATATGAAATAAACAATTGATAGACTTTTTAAAAAAAAACATATTTTAAAGGCTAGCAAGCAAAAAAATAAACAAATAAAGGCTACCAATCTAATTCATCTAGAATAAAAGAAAGACTGATGATAGAATCTAAGATTTCTACTATTCATATTAGCTTCACGGTGCAATTCCAGTTATTTCAACGTAGTAGATCCTTTGTGATCTGCCTTAATCCAAACAAAAGACATGTGATACCATCCATCAATTACACTTGTACTATATTATTATTACTTATTTTTATATTATTGTTTGGGGGCAACTCATGACATCTTAACATTGACAATATCGGATAAGTTTCACTGGTAAAAATACAAGATGTTGCTTTCTGGAGAGCAATCTTATGGCATTTTGTTAATTTATATATAAATATCCTACAAGCCAGCAATTCTGCTCCCTCTTCTAAATTTTTACACAAGTCCTTAAGCGGATATGTGTGAAAATATTTGTCAAAGACCTACATCAAACACACTAGAAAGGTTGCCAGGAAGAAGCTGGAAAAGGAAAGGAAGTATGAAATGGGTAAAAAGGATGAATGAAACAAGATACAGACAGATACACATACAACAGGGGAGCCTTGCTGAGATGATGGCATGACATGAAGGGTATGACTCGATCACACCTCTGCCCTGAGAC
Organism: Redunca redunca; assembly: GCA_006410935.1. Taxonomy (NCBI): domain Eukaryota; kingdom Metazoa; phylum Chordata; class Mammalia; order Artiodactyla; family Bovidae; genus Redunca; species Redunca redunca. The sequence goes on from SJYQ01093307.1 coordinate 278,886, forward strand.
CCAAAAACAAGTAAGTAAACAAACAGAAAACAAAAACATTTCCTAGAAATTTGGAGGAAGTACAAAAACTTCTCATTCTGGTCTTCATAGAAAAAGACAAGTTTCTCTTGGGAAATTTATTTCCCAAATCTCGAAAGTTAAAACCTTCACACTTTCCAACCTTGACATCATTCATACTTAAACAGATATGACACTCCAAAGTCAAATGTCATCCAATCCCTGAACGTCAGATGGAAAATACCGCGGCCGCCTCCTGGTCTCAGCTTGCACCTCATCCAGGAAACTCACGTTCCTCTGGGGATGAACAACATGCCCAGCTTGTTCAGCCTCTTTGAATATTTCCATGGAGGGTGAAGTTATTCCTTCACAAGCAGCCCATTCTGCAATTAGAAAATTTGATGATTCACAATTCTCCCTAACTCTAAACCAAAATCTGATACCAGCAATTTTAAAATCTATTCTTCCTAAAGGGAAGCAATTTTCCTCAAAAACGAGCAAACTTTTATCATTAAAACAAGTCCCAAAATTTTAGGAAAGGGGAAACATGCAAAGGTTTTAAAAAAAAATGAGGAGTTTGGCACCAGTCTTAAAAATTCTGGGCTCAAGGCCCCAGGAGATTTTGCAGTTTCTCCATGGCATTGAGGCAAAAACAGGGGTGAGAGGCTGTCTTGAGTCCTTGAGTCCTAAAAGAAGACATACTGAGTTGGCCAAAAGGTTTTTCCATAGCATCTTATTGAAAAACTCGAACAAACTTTCTGAACCACCCAATAGCTGCTAAACTCTGTCCTGGGAGCTCCAGTAACATCATTCTGTAGCATTCTGGGAGCATGTGGCAAGAAGATGATGAAGTTTGCCCTTGTTGGAAGATTCCCTCAGGGGCCACAATCCAGCAGGAACTTGAGACAGGATGATTTCCTGTCCTAAATTCTGTGATCCCTGAACAGACCCAGACAGAACCAAGCACTCTCCGAAGGACTCTAACCTCTCCGCGTTCCACGGCGGGGCCACGACCCCACCCCCTCCACCAGCACTCACACTGACCTTGGCAGAGATGCAAAGAAAACAAGCCAGTGCAAAATGGAGAGTCCTAAGCAAGAGACACCTCTTCTAACATTTCACTGTGTTTCTCCTGAAACAACAGCAGGCTCTCACATTCAGGAAGAGCTCCAGGAACCAAGTAATACTGGTAATAACGTTGCACTTTAACTTTCATTTTGCTAGATTCACTTGCCTTGCTAAGATGGGAGGCTGCGGGGACAGCAGAGGGCTGCAGAAGTTCTTTAGGGGAAAGCTGAGAACTTTAATTGCTTCCTTGACCTTTAGTTGAATGTGCCCACTTGGGCCTCCTTACAAACTCCTTATAAATGCAGCACTTCTTTGACAAGTCACCTAAGGTATCGGGGATTAATAGACCTTAGAGCACACGAAATCCCACGAGCACCCCCTAAGATTCCAGTCTTGGATATAAAAACTTTGCTGGTGAGTATTTACCGCTACCACACTGACATCTCTGACTTTGCACTTTCTTAAAAGAAAGCTTAGTTGACCAGATCAGTGCTGCTGTCCTAACAACTACAGGGCAAGAACAAATGTAAATAAATAGAGCTAGTCATTTTTTTTTTCAAGAATGACCAAATTTTTACTTCTATAAGGAACTGAGATTTAAAATATATATGTAAATATATTATGTAATTTTTAAAATGACTTACACCCCCCAAATTAAAGGATCTTCCAAGAGATTGGAATTTCATAAAATTCCCAAAAACTGTCATGAAACAGCAGCCACTATTAACTGTATGTTGTGGTGGTGGTGGTGGTGGTTTAGTTGTTCAGTCGTGTCTGACCCTTTGTGACCCATGAACTGTATGGAGCCCGCCAGGCTCCTCTGTCCATGGGATTTCCCAGGCAGAAATACTAGAGAGGGTTGCCATTTCCTCTCCAGGGGATCTTCCCAACCCAGGGATCGAACCCAAGACTCCTGGGTCTCCTGCATTGCAGGCGGATCCTTTACCCAGGGATTAATTGCACATACACCCTAAAAGAACACAATCCTATCATTGTACAGGGTCATTTGAAATTAGTTATGCACCTAGGATGATCACATATCCTATAGCAAACACTGTCAGGCTGAAGAAAATTTAACTGACAGTGTTTTATATTAGTATTCTCCTTTGAATTTAAAGACTGTATGAATATCAGTCATTCCATAGAAAGGGACGCTCATAAAAAATATTCCCTAATTGATAGCAGGAAATCAAAATATACTGAATTTGGGTACTTAAAATTATTTGTCCAAATGTAATACATGGGATTTTAGGAGCAAATACACACATACAATTACATCCAGCTTAAAACTTCAGGGACTTCCCTGGTGGTCCAGTGGTTAAGATTCTGGGCTCCTAGTGCAGCAGTTCGATCCCTAGCCTGGGTTTGATCCCTGGGCAGGGAGCTCGATCCCACAAGCAGCAACTTGGACCTGTCCTAGCCAAATAAATTTAAAAAAAAAAAAAAAAACTTTACTGTTTTTTAGCATTAAAGATTTTGAAGTTAAAAAAATTTTTTTTGGCCTCATCTCGAGACTTACAGGGTTTTAGTTTCCTGATCAGGGATTGAACCCAGCCCATGGCAGTGAAATCACCAAGCCTTAAACACTGGACCACCAGGGAACTCCCAGGGCTAATAATTTTAAGAACAGTTATTTAGACAAGAGCTTCCCAAGTGGCACTAGTGGTAAAGAACCTACCTGCCAATGCAGGAGACATAAGAGACACAGGTTCTATCTCTGGGTGGGGAAGATCCACTGGAGAAGGAAACAGCAACCCACTCCAGTGTTCTTGCCTGGAGAGGTCCATGGACAGAGGAGCCTGGCGGGCTAGTCCATAGGGTCGCAAAGAGTCGGATAAGACTGAAGCAGTTTAGCATGGACTAGCACGCACTCAGTGTTTTAGCAATATCACCACCCACTTCAAGGTTGATGACAAGAGCCATTGGGCAGGAATCTAATGGAAAAGCTGCACTTTTACAGGGCATCTCTAACATTCCCTTGTTGTAATAAAAGGGGGAAATCTATGCTCAAAACATAATATGCAAAGAACAGGTCCCCAAAGAGTTTGTTTGGCTATTTGTTGATTATGGGACTGAATCTTGAGAAGGTCAATGAATTAGTGGATATTCTTTGGTTTTTAGGAAAGACGTGAAGAGCACTTTTCTCCAAAAGTTAATAGTCTTATCATACAACAGAATTCTAATTTACACTCCAAAGAACAATTTTCTACACATATTCCTTCCTTGTAATCTAGCACCCAGCCCCAGAACAAATAACTAAAACCAGGAAATGTTATGCAATATGTGGAATTTTGGCTTCCCTACATGAAAAGCAGGAAACTTCTGATATCTATATCTGTGTGCGTTAGTCACTCAGTCATATCCAACTCTTTGCAACTCCATGGACTGTAGCCCAGCAGGCTCCTCTGTCCACGGGATTCTCCAGGCAAGAAGAGTGGAGTGGGTTGCCATTTCCTTCTCCAAGGGATCTTCCCAACCCAGGAATCGAACCCAGGTCTCCTGCACTGCAGGCAGATTCCTCACCACCTGGGCCCCCAGGGAAGTGCTATACCTGTAGTTAAAGCTATCTACCCTAATCTTAGAGTATTATTATTAATGAATTTAATATGGAAACAAATATTAAAACAAATTGTAAATAAAACATAATCAAGAAACCATTAAAATTATGTTGCAATTTTAGGCTTATCTGTCTTAACGCTTTTGATACAACAAAGGCTTAACACCATTTTCCTGCTATTAAATCTTTGCTGATCGTGAATAAAATCTACCAGGTGCTCTTGTCCTCTGGAGAACGAAAGTGGTTTCAATTACAAAGTAAAAATTAGCAAGATTCTGCCACGTTACAATGATGATTTTCTTAAGAGGAAAATTCAACAGTGAATTGACTTTCAAGGCTGGATTGCAACAAGCCTTCAAAAACGCAGGTTCTGTCTGCATTCTCCTCTTTTATACTTTTAAGGTCAATAACAGCAATAATAGATGGAAGGGTCAGATCACAGAAATACATGGGAAAAAAAAATTCTTTAACACCTATGACAAGTGAATTTAAGCTTCCATTTGAGGGCTGTCATGAAGACCTGTCAGCAAAATTTAAAGTAAAAACCCTTCAACTAAATGAAAGAGACTGTCATTCAATAGAATCTTCTGTTCAAAGATGAATGTCATGTGCTTCTTAGAAATACCTAGAGAGTTTTTTTAAAGATGTTAAAGATATTTTCAGATTAGTGAATGGTCACAGGCAAACCTGAAAACTAGAATTCTGTAAGGCTCAGCAATGTCAAGTTCTCAGGCCCTTATGTTAAAGCTGATTCCTTTATGCTGTTTTCACAAAATTTTTTTTTTTTTTGTCTAGATGTCTGCTTAGTTTCAAGAATATATAGAGGCTGTAATTTTTTTTTTTTGCCAGAATGTATTTTTTAATTGGAGGATAACTGCTTTACAATGCTGTTAGTTTCTGCTGTACAACAATGTGAATCAGTTGTGTGTGTGTGTGTGTGTGTGTGTGTGTGTGGTGGGTCGGGAGGCTTCCCAGGTGGTGCTAGTGGTAAAGAACCCTCCTGCCAATGCAAGAAACGTGGGTTCAAACCCTGGGTTGGGAAGATCCCCTGGAGAAGAGAATGGCAACCCACTCCAGTATTCTTGCCTGGAGAATCCCATGGACAGAGGAGCCTGGCAGGCTACAGTTCATAGGGTCACTAAGAGTCGGACACAACTAACCAACTTAGCACACACGTGTGTATATACACATATATGTCCCCTCCCTCTTGAACCTCCCTCCCACCCTACCCCCATCCCACCCAGCTGGGTCATCACAGAGCTGAGCTCCCTGTGTTATACAAGAGGCTGTAACTTTCATTAAGTGGCTCAAATGATAACTATCAATACATTTGCCAAAGAAAGAAAATTCACTTTTTACTGAGACTGCTCAGGTTGCAATCGGGGGGGAAAAAATAAAAAAGAACCAAATTTAGTTGTACTCAGAGCATGCTACTGGAATAGTACCAACGTGGGATAAAAGAAATACTTCAGAAGAGCGATGGGAAGCCCCGCGCTTGGCCGGATCAGGAGGAGCATCCTCAGGAGGAGACATCTGAGCTGCGGCAGAGGGAAGACGAGGGCTGCCAGGCAGGGAAGGGCGGACGGGAGGTCAGGGGAGACAGACGCAGCCTCCGCCGGGGCGTGGAGGCGGGCTCGGCGAACCGGGAGGACCGCGAGCTGGTGTACAGGCTGGTTTCCAAAACGAGACGGAAGAGGCAGGCGGGGATGACCCGAGGGCAGTGCTGACCTTTCCTCTACAGGGTGAGCAGGAGCCAGTGACTATCATGAGGATGAGAACTGACCCCATCGAATTTGATATTTGAGAATTTCCTTCTGGCGGCAGCAGCGGAGGCTACGTTAGAAGCGAACCGGAAGCCGTAATCATCTAGACAAAAGACGCCGGAGTCTGCAGAGAGGCAGCAAGCCTTGGGTCTAGGAGCCAAGTGTGACTTTGTGGGCTCCAGAGGCAGTGGCCAACTCCTCCCTGGAGGGCAACAAGTGACGTTCAAACTTGACATTCAACTCTGAGTTTTGAAGATATCCGAGGCAGATTACCTTGTTTAAGGGTTATTATTCAATATGTGGAACACTGATTTGTCTTATCTAGCAGATATTTATCCAGATTACTTTTTAAACACGTAAAATGTGTTGATAGATGATTCTCCCATTAGTAACTCTGTGTACTCTGATACTCCAGTTAGTATATTAACATTAATTCAGACTACAGTTTGGCATGTTTCTTAAACAGCAATGGAATTACTCAAAATTTCTTCTTCCTATGTTAAGCCAGTATTGCTTATGATGGGAATTGCACTCAGCCGTGTCCAACTCTTTGCCACCCCATGACAATAGCTGGCCAGGCTCCTCTGTCCGTGGGATTCTCGAGGCAAGAATACTGGAGTGGGAGGCCATTGCCTTCTCCAGGGGCTCTTCCCGACTTGGGGATTGAACCCGAATCTCCTGTGTCTCCTGCCTTGGCAGGTGGGATTCTTTACCACCAGTGCCACCTGGGATGGGAAGGCTCTTCGCAAACATCCCCTGTAAATCTCGGGCATGTTTAGTCCCATCCTGGCATCCACCTCTTGAAACCGCAACGCAAGGCAGAACAGAGGACATCAGGTAGGCAGCTGGACGGGCAGGTTTGGGAGTCACTGTGCACAGGCATCACAGAGCCTCGGGTTAGGATGGACCTGATCCAAGGCTGTGCACCCTGAGAGCAGCCTTTATAGCACGTGGCTACTTGTGCTAACAGCTGGAGAGCAGCTGTTGACAAGGGTAGGCCACCTGAGATTTGGCACAGTCAACACAGATGTGGTTTTAGACGGCTTAGATTATAATGCAGCGTTAGAAACCGTTCATTGTTGTTCAGTCACTAAGTCATGTCTGACTCTTGCGACCCCATGGACTGCAGTTCACCAGGCTCCTCTGTCCGTGGGATTTCCCAGGCAAGAATACTGGAATTGGTTACCATTTCTTTCTCCAGGGGATTTTCTTGACCCAGGGATCGAACCCACGTCTCCTTAGAAACCAAACACAGAGGAATTTTCAGCATTCACTATAGTCCTAACTAAGTGCTTCCTTGGATCTTCAGGCCAGTGTTGAGTTAGAAGCACTGGGCTATGGGCTTGCTCCATCCTTTCCAAGCACAAGATAACCAAGTATAAAAGAGCTAGATGGGGAAGAGCCAATATCCTTCAGTACTCGAGAACTGAGTGTTCTACTGCTTACTGAAAGCTTTTCCAACAAAATGCCCTGTGACTCAGTCCATCGGCACATCCTTAATCCCCTCAGCACCATGCCTGTGAATGTATTTTGAAAGCTTCAGTCGGCTATGTGGATGATTATTATGGGCTGTGTTTGTTCACATTGTAAAATACTTTCATACTAGTTCTGTCTGCACCTTACCTTGAACTTCTTCCATATCTTTTGTAATTCACCTAATTACCATAGGCACAATGGAAACCAGGCTTTGTTACTAATGGTAATGATAGTGATGAGATTTTATTCCTAAACTGCAGAGAAATCTCATCTTCATTCAAATCATCTAAATGGTTGGATTCTCTAAAGTGATTATGACTTTACATGTTTAGATTTGTGAAAATTACTACAGTTAAACCATTCACGTTTAAGCCACGTAGGCTGCCAACACTGGGCATACACCCAGCTCTCTTGGCCTAACGATGCTCACCCAGGCAGAGGCCACCTGGTACACCTAAAAAAGGGAGGAAGAAAAACAGGACTATAGTCGTTAGAAAATATCCAAAGTATGTAGATAAAACAGAGAGAGAAAGAAATCTATGTAATTTAAGTTTGTACAACTGTTCTACAGATATATGGTAGTAATTCTGCTAGTCTATGTCAAGAGCATATGGCTGCGTGTTTTCCTTTTTACTTACTTGTGGCTGCACTAGGTCTTAGTTGCTGCATGCAGGATCTTCGATTGCCATTGCAGCCTGCAGGGTCTTTAGTTGCAGTGGGCAGGAGCTTCTAGCTGCGGCATGTGGAATTTTTAGTGGCAGCACATGGGATCTACCCACCTGACCAGGGATCGAACCTGGGGCCCCGAATTGATAGTTTGGAGTCTTAGCACTGGACTTACCAGGGAAGTCCCATCTGCACTTTTTATCCCAAGGCAATGGGAACAGTTATATTACATAGGCTATGAAAAATCATTCTTGATATTTAGGATGATATTAAAAAAAAACAGTGGCTCAAATCCAAATAACTCCACTGGAGGTGGAATTTGACCTTAAATTCTCCTTACCACAAGAGATCAAAAGAGGTCAAATTACACTATGTTTGCCTCTAATTAATACATCAGAGAGACCATAAACATAAGCTAGACATATTTTATAGGCTAAAATCAACTTTCATGGAAGCAATTGTAAAAACCATAAGACTATCTTTAATCTCTCTTCCTATCTGAAAAGAAATAACTAAGAAATCACAATCATGTACTTAGCATGTAAGCATCTGGGGAAATTTTTTATTCCACTTTTGCAGATTAAAAGAAAAAACTCTATTAATACCTAGCAAGTCTATATACTTGATGTATTACCTGTCAGAATTATCTCTAATGTATCATCAGGTATAGCAGGAGATAATAAACATTGTTAGAGATAGTTACAGGTGAGCAAACACAAGCACAGATATATATGCAATTGATAAGAAGTCCCAGCTCTCTTTATGACATCAGTGAACACTGTAAAGCTTAGCATTTATATTGTTAGTTGTTTTGTCTTCTTAGAATTGGTCAAATTACATGAAGAAACATAAAATAGTTTACCTTTTTGAACTTCTGGATCCATTAAGTGATTAGCTAATGGATGGCGATACAGTGATGCTTTCTTGATCATTTCTTGAAAACTAGACAAATAATACATTAAGATATCAAAAGGTAATAATTAACTCAAAATGTGCTTTAAGTGCTCTCATAGTTACCTAATAAAATTTAACACCAAATACAATAGAGAAAATTATATTAAAATATCTTATTAAGAAATCATGATTCTTAAAAAGAGCATTAAAACACAATCTATCTAGTACCAACTAAAATTCAGAGTCAGAAATTTTAGAAGTTCTTGGAAGAAGAAAACACATTCTTCACCAGAGCCACCTCAGCTATCACAAAGAAAGCCATCATCTTCATACTAACTAGTCAGACAGCAATCCTGAAACTTAAGAGGTGATTAAAACATTGGTTCCACTCAGTGTAGTGAACACCATTAATCCAAAACAAACCTCCCTACATAGCAACAGATGCAAAGATCCTGCCACCCATGGTTATCAGCCTGTACCCAGGGTCAAATAGCCCAACCGCCAAACACTTTCTTTTTTGAGTAGCTCCTTCTTTAAAAAAAAAAATCCATACCATTTCAGCAAAGATATTTAAAAGGAAAGGAATTCAAGTATTGTATGCCTCTCAAACAAAGCATATCTTGTGAATGAATGAGCTTAAGTAAGCTGTAGTCCCAACTTTGGAAAACAACGATTTGACATTTCAAGCATCGGTGTTTGAATCCTTTAATAATCACTGTACTGCCATGAATTAACATTCACTCCTTTCCTACCTGGCTCCTAAAACACATGTCACAGCCACATCGTTCTTTAAAATATGCCTCAGTAAATTAGGAGACAGATTGTTTTCCTTACAGTTTACAAAGGAGGAAAATCAAAGGTTATATTACACCCCTGAGGTCACAGGGCTGAACAATAGCCAAAGTGGTCACCCGGTTTGTTCCCAATTTAGTTTCTCTTCCATTAAAGGGACGCGGTCTTTACGACACCTGTCCGCCAGCAGGTCAACATTTATTAAACGTGAAGTCTGGACATACCTATGTACACGAGTTAGCTGAGTTTCTAGAAGGTTAAAAAGGATCATCCACAACCTTGTCTTTGCTGCTGAGACCCTCTGATGGTGCCCGAAAGGCGAGCAACCAAGCTGGGCAGTTGACTACTGTACGCGCTGGCAGCGGGTCTAAGCCTGACAGCTGCGTCTGCACAGCCTCTGAGATTCAGCAGCGAGGCTGGGACGCCCATAAATAAGGGGTCGGAGAAAGTAAGTAGGCACTTTCCATGTGGGCGTCTCGTGCCCAGAGCGAGAGCCAGCGGGAAGGTTTCAACTCCTCCTGCAAACGAGTGAAGGCAATTTGGGCCAAGTGATAACTTTTCACTTGGATGCCAAGGGTTATTTAAGCATCCCCAGCTCTGACGTCCCGTGAAACAGAGGCTGCATGCTTTCCGGGTCACTTTGTCTGGATATGAAGGCCATTTTTAGCCTCAGACAACTGCCCCAGAAGGTTTGGGAGTGCGTGTGCTGCAGCGCTCTGCCCGCAGGGATCAGGTGACCGCAGTTCCTTCCTACTGGGAGTGAAGAGGCAGGCGGAGGGCATCTGTAGCCTGTACACCTGCTCACGTGCATGTCGGACTGTATTAACTCCCGCGACCGCTGAAATAGCCTGAATAAGAAGTTATTAACAGGTAATGAAACCCAGCAATATTGCAAAGTTAAACTTAGGAGTGTGGGTACAGCCTCTAAGAAATACTTCACATATTATGATGGATGGAGCTTACCATAGTGGATAGGACAGGACTAGTGGTCTGGGAGCCTGATTTTAATCACTCCTGTCAATAATTGGCCTGTGCTTTTAGGCACTGACTTAGCATGTTTCTTGGCTTCCTCATCTGTAAAACANAACAATCTGAACAGACACAATTACAATGATTATTTTGGTTATACTGAACTGTTTTGGAAAAAAGAAGTACAGAGAGACTTCTGCCTCCAGCTCTAAGTAGCTTATAGCAACACAGCACTGATTCTTTACTCAAGATTTGCTTAGAAAGATGTTTAGGGCAAGAGGCTAACTTTCCAAGCACAAAGTGGCTAAAAACAGAACAAAATTCAAAAGAAGAACTATCCCACTTGGTGCCTGTGGAAAACTACTTTTTAGGGATGAAGGAAAACTACGAGATGGAGTCTGACAAACTGCAAACCAGCTCTGAATCCACTCAGCCCTGGTGAAAGTAAGGTGACCTTCCCCTCTGCTTCCCGCCAGAATACCTTCTGGAATCCTCTCCAGAGGAGGACTCACAACATCTACAATTTTTATACACAATGTCCAGCATTCACTCAAAGTTTACTAGTCATACCAAGAAACAGACAACAAACTCACAGGTAACCTAGATACCAGGACTGTTTGACACAGACTTCAAAGTAACTGCGATTAAGATATTACAAAAAAACAGACAAAAAGAATTACACCAGAGAACTTAAATCTATAAAAATGAATCAAATAGAATAAATGAAATAAAAAGCTCTATAGTGGGTTTAACTGCAAATGTAGAGAAAGATAAGTTGAAATATAAATTTACAGAAAAAGTACAGGATGGTCACCATGCTCAGTAAGTTACAGGTATCCCAACTTGCTTTGAAAAATGATAAATTTGTTATGCTGCTGTTTGTCTTAAATAGGTAACTTTTTTTATAGGTAAAAGAGCTCCCTGAATTCTGAAGTAGAAGATTTGGGTTCAGGTCACAATGTTTTCCTATTAGATGCGTGAATTTGGTAAACTCAGTTATAATAACATCTTGAAACTTGTTTCTTCCCTTATAAAGGATCTACCTTGGTCACAGGGTTTAGAGGGGAAAAAAGAACATAATCTCAAATTGTCCTGTAAATGCTGTACTTAACGGCATAATAATGGTGTTTGGTTTTTATTTTTTGTCTTTTTTTTTTCCCCCAGACTTCTATATTGGTATGGAGCTTCCCAGGGGCTCAGTAGTAAAGAATCTGCCTGCCAGTACAGGAGACGCAGGAGACATGGGTTCAGTCCCTGGGTCAGGAAGATCCCCCTGGAGAAGGAAATGGCAACGCACTCCAGTATTCTTGCCAGGACAATCCCATGGACAGAGGAGTCTGATGGGCTACAGTCCACGGGGTCACAAAGAGCCAAGTACAAACTGAGCATGCACACATCTTAATTAGCATATGGACTGAGTAAACAGGCTTTTTGCAAACATATTTAAGTCATCTACTAATAGCAGAAAATGAAGAGGAACTAAAAAGCTGCTTGATGACCAGTGAAAGAGGAGAGTGAAAAACTTGGCTTAAAGCTCAACATTCAGAAAACTAACATCATGGCATCTGGTCCCATCACTTCATGAGAAATAGATGGGGAAACAGTGGAAACAGTGTCAGACTTTATTTTTTGGGCTCCAAAATCACTGCAGATGGTGACTGCAGCCATGAAATTAAAAGATGCTTACTCCTTGGAAGAAAAGTTATGACCAACCTAGATAGTATATTCAAAAGCAGAGACATTACTTTGCCAACAAAGGTCTGTCTAGTCAAGGCTATGGTTTTTCCAGTAGTCATGTATGGATGTGAGAGTTGGAATGTGAAAAAAGCTGAGCACCAAATTGATGCTTTTGAATTGTGGTTTTGGAGAAGACTCTTGAGAGTCCCCTGGACTGTAAGAAGACCCAACCAGTCCATCCTACAGGAGATCAGTCCTGGGTGTTCATTGGAAGGACTGATGCTGAGGCTGAACTCCAATACTTTGGCCAGCTCATGCAAAGAGTTGACTCATTGGAAAAGACTCTAATGCTGGGAGGGATTGGGAGCAGAAGAAGGGAACAACAGAGGATGAGATGGCTGGATGGCATCACTAACTCGATGGACGTGAGTCTGAGTGAACTCTGGGAGTTGGTGAAGGACAGGGAGGCCTGGCATGCTGTGATTCATAGGGTCACAAAGAGTCGGACACAACTGAGCAACTGAACCGAACTGAACCAAACTAATAGTTCTGGATATCCATTTTTTCCTCCTTCTGGATACACAGCCCAGGTAGAGATTACATTTCTGAGTATGTCAAGTATACACTGAAGAATATTGTCAGTTCAGTTCAACAGGATAGGAACAGGAAGTGATTTTTCTAGTCACCTTTAACGTAAGACATCCTGCTCATCCAGGACTACGGTTCTTTCCTCTTTGAGGAGCTTCAACTGCAGAAACAGCCATGACCGGTATAGACAGCTGAAGCGGCACAGTACCCAGGGGATGGCTGAACCTGGACCCTGCATGACCTCAAGGTGCTCACCTGCCTCACCAGCCCAGACTGGCTTGACTGCTGAGGAAGAGCTGGTGTCTCAGCTTACTTCAAAGTACAAGTGTTTGTCACTCAGGTGTGTCTAACTCTTTGAGACCCCATGGACTGTAGCCCAGCAGGCTCCTCAGTCCATGGGATTCTCCAGGCAAGAATACTGGAGTGGGTTGCCATTTCCTTCTCCAGGGAATCTTCCTGGCCCAGGGATCGAACCTGGGTCTCCTGCATTGCAGGTGGGTTCTTTTACTATCTGAGCCACCAGGGAAACAGTGGTTCACAGGGTATAGGAACACGTCTTGGTTACAGCAGCTTAGCCTTCACTCCAGCTACTGCAGTGCAGGACAAATGTAAGTTATCAAGGCAACAAAATTACATTTTAGCAAAACTACTGCTATTTTACCTACAAACACATATGCAGAAACTCTCAATTTTACATAGCTTGGAGAAATTAGAGAATAACATGAAAAAGTTAATGTCTCTCTTCCCAACCCTTCCCCAAAACTGTTCTATATAAAATATCTCCAGAGAAGAGAAGTATTAAAGAAAGATTTTATTTTGGAATCTAGAAAAATGATACTGAAGAATTTACTTACAGGGCAGCAGTGGAAAAACAGACATAGAGAATAGACTTATGGCCATGGGGAGAGGGGAGGAGAGGGTGAGATGTATGGAAAGAGTAACATGGAAATTTACATTACCATTTGTAAAATAGATAGGCAACGGGAATTTGCTGTGTGGCTCAGGAAACTCAAACAGGGGCTCTGTATCAACCTAGAGAGGTGGGATGGGGAGGGAGACGGGAGGGAGGTTCAAAAGGGAAAAAATATATGTATATGGCTCATTCATGTTGAGGTTTTACAGAAAACAACAAAATTCTGTAAAGCAATTATCCTTTAATTAAAAAAAATAAATTTAAAGAAATCACACACAAAAGAAGAAAAGATTTTGTTTATGTGGAAGTCAGTGTTGATTTTAGAAGAAAGCTTTTAGAGAAGGCTGAAGCAGAAGATGTATTTCAAATTAGGAAGAAAGAAATAATGAGCAAAGAAATGCAGCAGCTATAGTCCAAGTATTTGAGAGGCTGCACTGGAATGTAAACATAAATGAACGCAAATATAAAACATAAAAATACTTATAGATGGGGTTTCCCAGGTGGTGCTAGTGGTAAAGAACCCACCTCCCAATGCAAGAGACATAAGAGACGCAGGTTCCATCCTGGGTCGGGAAGATCCCCTGGAGGAGGGCATGGCAACACACTCCAGTATTCTTGCCTGCAGAATCCCATGCATGTGGGAGCCTGGGCTACGGTCCAGGGTCGCAGAGAGTCAGACACGACTGAGGCCACTCAGCATGCATGCACATACATAACGCTTACATAAATGAAATAGATATAAAGATAAATATAGTTTATTCTCATCTAGGTTGGAAAATCAGAGGGAACATACACTGAGAGTAAGTACTGATCAACAGAAGCCCCTTTTCCCTTTCTAATGTTAGAAAGCATCGACATTGCATAATACTGGAAAAATACACAGATGAGGCCTGTGCATACAAAGGAATATTCAATGAAGTGGAAAGCACTAGAAAAAGGAAACATCTTAAAGAAAATAAGTAGCTGTCCGGCTTAACGTCCATATTTTTAAAAGCCGCACAACAAAGACTGTGCAAATGCTGTGAATTTTATTATTTCCCCACAACAAATTCATCACAAAACATTAAGCTATGCCCAATTACAGAGGCTGCATGGGTATTCAGGTTTTCCACTTCCTTCCTCTCGTGCCTCTCCGTCTCCTCTTTTTCTTCCCAAACACAGGCCTGGCGGTCACCAGGACGGGCTTCGCCGTCCCTCCATCGTCGTCATCGCTGGAGCTGCTCGTGGTGGTCCCGCAGTCCCTCCGGGAAGCAGGCTGTGCTGTGCTCCGTGCCTCTGACAAGCGGGCTCTGGACCCCCCGGGTGCTTTCACCCTTTGCATGCCCATCGCAGGGAAGTACTCTGCATCCTCACTTGAAGAGGCCTCGGATGACTGCGAGAGGTAGGCCTCCCCCAAAAACCCACCACTTTCGTTCCCTCCTTTAGAATCCGAAAGCCTCTTTCTTTTCGGGCTGGATGGCTCTTTCCATCTATTTGCTGTGCCTCTCTTCTGGGTTTTTCCTTTCGCCTCATCAAGGAACTCGGACTCTTTCTCCATGGCAACAGAAGCTGCTTCTATTTCACTGGCTGCTGCTTCTCTTTCTTTTCTCAGCATACATGTCACAGCTCTGTTAAGTCTCTGGCTCTTAATACCCTTAGCCTCCTGTTTCTCCTGTTGGGCTAATCTAAAGAAAGAATCAATTCGGAGCTGTGTCTAAAAAAATGAAATAATCATCGATCAGACAAGGAAGTAAACTTTACAAAGCAAATCAAAGAATTCCACCTTATATTTGTGCCATTGGATGACTCTTTCAGAAAATACTAATTCATCCTTTTCCAAAAGGGTAAGCCTATGGCTGATTCATGTTGATGTACAGCAAAAACCCAACATAACATTGTAAAGCAATTATCCTCCAATTAAAAATAAAATTTTTTTTAAAAGGGAAGAGAATGCAAAAACAAAAAGTCCATCTCCCAAATGAATGCTGGCAGTAAATTCTACTTTCAACATCATACTTGAAGTGCCAACTCTGTCAACTAATCCTTCTGCCCACATATCAAGTAAGAAATCCCTTCGTAAGCATTCAAAGAGAGTTAAATATTTTTCAGGGACAAAATCATCTTCTTTTATAGCAACACGATATCATGGAGTCTGTTTCTAAATTCTACTCTTTCCTTTTAAAAACACTGTCATCCTGATTCCTTTAGGAAGCAACTTCACAGTATTATATATTAGGAGTCGTAAGAAATATTCTTGACTTGTTCTAAAACTCCACTTTCAGGAAGTCAGTCCTTAAAAAGTTGTTTGAGAAAAAGTTATATGCCTGATGTCCATCACAGCATTACATACGAAAACCTGAAAATTCAAGGTCCACTATGGGAAGTGAACCAATTAAGTTAAATCTCTTTGATGAAATGATGTAATCTGGTCATTTAAAATGAAAGCTATGCGAAACACACTCTAAAAAAAGCTTACCCTGACAGTGGATGGGGGACTATTTATATCACATTGCAGTTCTGTCTGGTAACAAATATATGTGGGAAGGAGGGGAAAAGTAAGAGAAAACAGACCTAAATGTTAACCTCTATGTTGGAGGAAGCAAACAACGAGTAATTTTAATTCATTTTTTTCACTTTCTAATTTTGGAGAGATAAACTTATGTTAACTTCTACAATGAAAAAGGAGAAAAGTATTACAACAAAATTTATCTGAAATTAAGCAGTAATCAGTTACTAAGCCAACTAGCTTTCTTGTTGGTGGGCATACAAGGCGTCCAGCACAGAAAGTCACCAAACAAACAACACAAAACTTTCTGGAAAGGCGGTCTACTTCAGCTTTACGTTTTCTTTTTTTCAAGGTTAACCCAACCTAACTGAAAAGAATTTAATCTGAACGTGTATCTTGCAGGATTTGATCTGAATTCTGAAGAATGATTTACCTGTGTGTACATCCTATGGGCTGTCTCTGGGGTGAGAGGAGGTTCCTGTGTGGGCAGGAACACACTCGTGGATAAAACAAGATGCAGTTACCTACCCAAGGGAACTGAGGGCCACACAGAGGCCTCTTTTTACAGTCGCTTAGTCATGTCTGACTCTTTGCGACCCCATGGACTGTAGCCTGCCAGGCTCCTCTGTCCATGGAATTCTCCGGCAAGAATGCTGGAATGGGTAGCCATCCTCCTCACCAGGGGATCTTCCTGACCTAGGGATCGAACCCAGGTCTCCTGCATTGCAGGCAGATTCCTTACTGTCTGAGCCACCAGGGAAGCCCCACAAAGTAAAAGTAACAGGTCTTTAACAACTGGCCATCACAGCCTTCCTAACTTTATTCTCTATCCTGAACTTGGGAAAAGAGCTGTCACAATTACCTGATGGACATTCAGTTGCTTTAATACAGGAAACAGAGATTCATCTGTCTTCGTCCTGTTCCAGCCAAAATACCGCTGACAAAATATGCAGGCAGTTAAGACTTATACTGTTTTTACAGATATTTACAAGTGATAAGTAAAAAGGTCCAAAAAACCCACCCTTGACTCCACTTCCCATATCTCCAAAGATTTTCAAATTTATAAAGATTAAAATGGTAAAAGAAGATAACAAATTACTCCAACATAATGGCAGTATGTTCTTAAAAATATCCTCTAAGATAAAAGATATCCAACTCTCATTTTAGGACACCCAAGACAAGTGACTGAAAAAAAGGCTAATCTAGGATAAAAACAAATTTCTGATATCATATATATTTCTTTGAGAGAAAATGATGTAGTTAGATTAATACTACTGCAAACTTTAAAATATCTATCCAAGTGATTATTTAAATATGCAGAAAAGGACAGTAATAAAAAGAACAAACCTAATCATCTTTTCTATTCTTTCAGAATAAATACTTAAATATGATTGCTTATCACTATTTATTTCAAATAAAGATCCTCCTTAAAACTAAAGAGATGATTCACAATAACTAAAACATGGAAGGGACCCAAGTGTCCATCGACAGATGAATGGATAAACACAATGTGATACTACATACAATGGAACAGTATTCAGCCTTTAAAAGGAAGGAGAGTCTGCCACATGCTACAATTAGATGAACCTTGAGGATATTATGCTAAGTGAAATAAGCCA
Organism: Redunca redunca; assembly: GCA_006410935.1. NCBI lineage: Eukaryota > Metazoa > Chordata > Mammalia > Artiodactyla > Bovidae > Redunca > Redunca redunca. The sequence goes on from SJYQ01093307.1 coordinate 296,350, forward strand.
GTCACGAGGAGATCTATACAGTATGGTGTAACTTACGTGATGAACATACATGGAGTGGTCAAAGCCACAAAGACAGAAAGCAGATGGCAGTGGCCAGGGTCGGGAGGGAGACAGGGGGCTCGGGTGTAATAGGTACAGAGCTTTAGTTTCAGAAGATGAGAAGAATATGGGGGTGAATACACAATAATGGGAAAGTACGTCATAATCGCTGAACAGTACACTTAAGATCGTTAAAATGGTAACATTTTATGTTATGTGTACTTAACTCCCAAAAAACAAATGGAAAGAAAGGAGTGGAAAAGAGCATCTTAGCTAAAGCAATATTAAGAAAAAAGTGATCCAAGTTCATGTTTCGTAGGTTCTAAACCAACATACACATTTGCCTTGATGTTCCCCGTGTCTGAGGGAGGGAAAGGATACTCTCTGATCTTGTCTAGGTCGGGTTTGCCCCACAGAAATGAGCCCTTGGACTCGTCCACCACAGGCTTGAGGTAAGCATCCGCCACAGCCGGGTTAGGGAAGCCAGGCGTGAGTTGCAACTTGCGCAACTTTTTTTTCACTTTGGTGTCATATGGATTCGGCCTTATCTTCTTATTCTCCTGGGCTTCATGCCACCACTCTCTACAAGGCAAAGGAAACCAGTCTTCATGAAGCAGTGAGACCTTGTAGCTGATGCACCACAGACAAAGAGCTAAACTTAGTTTAGCCACAACACCTCTGTGTCTTTCCCAGTGGTAAAACGAAATAATGTATGCGCATGCATGCACTCGGTAGTGTCAGACTCTGCAGTCCCATGATCTGAGCCTACCAGGTTCCTCTATCCATGGAATTTTCCAGGCAGGAATACTGGAGTGGGTTGCCATTTCCTTCTCCAGGGGATCTTCCCAACCCAGGGTTCGAACCTGCGTCTCTTGCATCTCCATCACTGCCAGGCGGATTCTTTACTGGCTGAGCCACCAGGAAAGCCCAAGTTGAAGTAATGTTATCTATATTATTTACTTCAAGTCAACTACAATAAGGAACCCAAAAATATTTAATAAAATGTAAAAACACCATAAAGACTGTCAAATTTTAAAAATGCAGAATACAACCCTACGTCAAATATGATCCCAATACCGGGGAAAATACATATATGTGGAGAAAGAGAGAATAAGTACATAGGGGTATTTACAACAATAAAAAAACACTAACAGCTATTCTTTTATCCTGTGCTAGGCAATGTCCTAAGTGAGGATACAGCTATTAATTTTCTTTATGTTTTATTCCTTATTCAATTTTTCCATTGTGAGTACGAATCACTGTGGTGGGTTAGAGCCCATGTTGGCCCCTCTGCCCAACAAGAAGCAGGGTCCCATGCTCCTCTCCTTGGGCCAGGCAGGCTCTGGGGCCAAGGAAGTGACTCTGCCAGGCCTTCAGAGACTGCAGTCTCCACTTCCTGTCTCTTAGACTGTTTGCCTTGAAAGCTGCCAACGTGCTGTGAGGGGGTCCAATGGAGAGGGTCCAGGCCCCCGATCCACTCTGCTGGCTGAGCTCTGCTGACAGCTCCACTCACCAGGTAGGAGCGAGCCATCTCGAGCGGCCCCCCAGCCCAGCTCAGGTGCCCCTGACACACCTGGAATCAGCCAAGACATCCCCATGCAGCCTGATCAAACTGCAGATTCACGAGCAAGATCTGTGACTATTGCTGCGTGAAGTCACTGAGACTTAAGGCAGCTTGTAATGCAGCCAGCAGCCAGAAATTTTTATATAGTTAGGATAAATAAATAGCATGAAAATTCAGAAATGTAAATATAACCCTTTCCAATATATTCATTCAATGGAACCTAAAAAACTCACAATCACTGCTTCAATACTGAGTCCTAGAACTGACAGACTTGGTCTCCGCCAGGGCGGCCCCTCACCAAGGCAGCAGCGCCCTCTAGTGCTAAGAAAGACCAACTGCAGTCTTTGTGCAGGATCAAAATTCGAAAAGGGAAAAAAAAAAAAAAGATCTATCTTCATCAGTTCTATAATACTGTCCAAGAGGGCAATGGGAGAATACCTCTATGTCTCCCTTACTGGCCTGTGAATTTTCAGCTTCGACACAGTAATCATGACTGCCACTAGGAAGAGCGGCACAGCAAACTCATCAAACCAAAAGGATCACCCCTCCTTAAAACAAGCAGCCCAGGCACTTAACACAAACATGAAAGACGGCTATGATGACCTGCCCACCAGCTGAGCTCCAGGGGGACAACAGGGGGTGGCAGCGACTGAGATATAAAACTGAAGGGGCCGTGCCCTGACCACCCCAGTGGAGTGGAATTGCTCTTCTGTGCTTTGGGACTATTTGGGAATCTGGACTCAGCACTTTCAGGTCTCATTTCCCTTCCTCCAAAATTTTCTGTGAAATCTCCCCCAATTTCAATGTTGGTAGCCAACTCCAAATGAAAGAAGAACATGCTGTGTAGGTCAAACCAAACACAGCTGGGCTGCATTCAGCCCGTAGACTGGGAGTAGCTCTGCTCCGGGGCGGGGAGTGATCCAGCAGGGTCTGGGTAGAAGGGAAAGCAGAGAAGAACGCAAGGCGACACTCTGTCTTCCTGCTCTTCACCCTTTCCATGCCCTTTTCTATCTGCCATTGATGAGCTAAGACATATATTCCCACTCCCCGGTGTGGCCGATCTCCCTCGGCACACTCAGACACAGAAGCACCAGTACACGCACGCTTCCCCTGGCCCCAGCATGCGGCAGCTCTAAGCGTACCGCCTGTGACTCGGCCATCTTTCCTGTTCCAGCCCAGCACACTGTCTGGCACATAATGGCCTCTCAAAAAATACGTGAAGGAATGAAAAGGTAACTTCTACGCTCCCAGGAAATCCTACAGGACTGGCTACGTATCCTTTAGCTCAGATAAAAAATATAAACTAAACAGAATCTTCTCTGATTTCCTCAAACACCAGAAAAGGGAAAACAAGCCTTAGAACCCCAACTGTTACCTCCTCCTCCATTCCCAAAGAAGAATGATCTATAACATATAACAGTTCATGATGCAAGTAATAGTCCTGTTTAATTTGGGTGTTTATACACAAACACTGGAACTAAGGAAATTAAGAGAGGACTTACGAGAATTTCCGGAGTGGTTCCAGGCCGTGTCCAGGGAATTCGTTGAGAATTTCCATGGCGGTAACACAACCCACAGTTGGTATTCCTTCTGTATAATCACTTCCAAGCAAATAGGCCAAATTTATTAATTTGTTCCGGTCCAATCCTGTAAGAGTAAAAATTATTATACATTTTTACATCTTTTGTTTTATACACATTACATAAGATTTATAACTATTTTATTATAACAATAATATACGTGTGTGTATATCCTCATCCAATGTCCAAAGATATCTGTTTCATTATCTGAAATAGGATTCTTTTTTGTAAATGACATTATGTTAGGATTTTTAAAGTTTCATCCATCCTGTTTTCAATGTCCCATAACCTGTGACCCCCAAAATGCAGCTCTCTCCCTAAGACCTCTTCTCTGAACCACAGCCACACATAATCAAGGGTCCGTCAGGATGTCACATGGGCGTCTCAGAAACAACACAGTCAGGCCTAGATCTTCACTGTTCCCCAACCTGCTCCCTACCGTTCCGCCTCCTCATTCAAGGCAAGTCCACTCTATATGCATGAATTCTGGGGAGACAAAATTCAGCCCAAAACCACCTCCATGCTTCTTAAGAACACACCAAGCAGGCTTCTTTCTGCCTTAGGGCCTTTGCACATGCCAGCCCCTCTGTCTGACCTGCCCACCCCAAGGTACCTGTAGCTCCTGCTTCCTCTCTCCTTTAGCTCCAGCCACAAAGGTACGATTAGTAAAGCCTTGTTTGACCACAAAGGACACATACTTCCTGTGACTGCAGGACACTCTTGCCTCTCTTTGGTGGCTTTATTTTTCTATTTGTCTCACACTGCTGTCAAATTATGATTTATGTGTTTTTTAATCATCTGTGTCTCCTGCTGGACTGTTTTATTCTCTGCTGTTTCCCCACTTCCCAATACCAAGAACAACAACTGGCTTATAGGAATCATTCAGTATTTGCTGAAGGAATGGGACGATGAGGGATCACTGCCAGAAATAATACAGGACCCTGAGGCTCATGGTTCCAGCGGGAGTGACTCGAATTGGCCTCCCCTCTCTGCCACCTCCGGTTTACTCTGGAGAGTGCGGGTAACTAATCGAGTGTAACCAGATCTGATGACTGAAACTGCAGAAAACATCTGAACACGTCAAGGGCTTTAATTTCTTCATTCTGAGTTTACAACCCTATTCTGGACTTCCCTGGTAGTATGGCGGATAAGAACCTGTCTGTCAACGCAGGGGACACGGGTTTGACCCCTGGCCTGGGAAGATCGCACATGCTGCAGAGCACTAAGCCCAGGGGCCACAGCCGCGGAAGCCCGCGCACCTAGAGCCTATGCTCTGCACTGAGAGAAGCGACCGCAGCGAGAAGCCCATGCACCGCAGTGAACAGCAGCCCCAGTCACCTATCTAGAGAAAGCCTGCACTCAGCTTCCCGCAAAGACCCCGTGCAACTAAAATGAAGCAATAAAACCCTATTCTCCAGAAGCAAAAGACCATCATACGAAAACATGCATGTGAAAGGGTTAGCCACTCACTCGTGTCTAACCCTTTGCAACTCCATGGACTGTAGCCCTCCAGGTTCCTCTGTTCATGGCATACTCCAGGCAAAAACACTGGAGTGGGTTGCCATTTCCTGCTCCAGGGAATCTTTCCGACCCAGGGATTGGATCTGGTCTCCCCCTACCATTTCTATCAATACACCAACTAGTCCCTTGGAAAGAAAGAATTCATAATATAAATTCCTAAGGTAAATTTCAAAAAGTAATTGTACTCTGAAGTCTTACCTAATTGGTTGTGAAAGTCCACATACTGATAATATTCTATAAACTTGTTTTTATTGAAGAAGTTTTTGTAGACATGCCGCGCCCCGAACAGCCAAATATCACTGTCGTCAGTGATGGTTCCGGAAGTCTGGTCGGTCAGATCCAGGATGGCGCACTGGGCCTCTGCTTCCATGGGAGCCTCGATGTAGGGGATGCCGAAGAGGCGGAGCAGTTCCTGAAGAGTGAGACACTCCATGAGCCCTGCTGAGGAGCGGGACCTGTGCTCCCCCTGGAAGTGGGGGCCGTCACCCGGAAGTGGGGGCCGTCACCCGGAAGTGGGGGCCGTCACCCGGAAGTGGGGGCCGTCACCCGGAAGTGGAGGCCGTCACCCAGAAGTGGGGGCCGTCACCCGGAAGTGGGGGCCGTGCCCCGGAAGTGGGGGCCGTGCCTAAACGTGTCATTCAGTGCACGTTCCCTCGGGGGGTCTTATTCAGAAGTTATTCAGTAGAGACACGGCAGGTGTTGTTCAAGGAGGCCCCGGCTGTACACCCACCTGGCTTTCCAAGAACATCTGCCCCGTCACAGTAGCGGCCACCCGCTCTTGCTGCTGTTTTTGAGCTTTCAGTGAATTCTGCTGGGTTAAGAGGTTGCTCTCCAGAGCTTCCAGCTCATCCTGTAAAATAATTTCATTTGTAGACAATTACACTAATAACCCAGTTAAGCTCACTGGTTCTAAAAGTCTGCATTTAGTCTGACTAAAGTTACCAATAAGCGTTTCTCCTTACGAAGCTTTCCACTTGGGTTTCTGAGCAAGGCTGTAAAACCTTTAGTGTTCCCTCACTGCCTCCCACAGGGAACAGACACTGTCCCCGCCGGCAACCTAGCGAGAAAGGCGCCGTCAGGAGGAGCAAGAAGATGCGTAGGAGCAGCTAGTAAGGATTCAACCCGCAACTCCTGGGAAACCCGAAAGCTACTTAACTTGGCTTCCTTAGCAATGAGTGAAAGCGTGACATCACGTTATTACCAGATCGATGTCTTGCCACTCGTGGAGCGAATCCTCCGCATCTTTCTCAGTCTCTTCGCGTCTCTCAATAGCCACGGCCTCACTCTCAGAAATTTCTCTTGGGAGGCCCTCGGAGTCACTGGTGGCTTCTTCCTTCTCAGTTCCTGTCGGTTCCTCCTCACCTTGTCCAGAGGGAGGTCTGGAAGCTTCCTGTAACTCGGCTTGAAGTTCATCACTGCTATTTATACTCTGCACTTCAATGAAACTTCCTGCGTCAAAATAATGAGGTCATTTTGTCTACAAGTGAAATATTAAAGTTATCCTGAAATCAAGAGCTTTCCAAAAGAATCCGGAAAAGTGTTTTACCCTAAAAAGGAAAGACCTAAAAGTAACAGAAAACACATAACCATAGTATATTATTATTAGATTTAGTAATAAGTGTCTATAACTTCAAAATAAGCCTCTTCAACTAGATATACCGACACTGTTTGAAATTAGGAACTGGGCTTTCAATACTTACACATCTGCTTTATACAAAAATGTTCTCTAACTTACATTGTCTTAAAATTAAAAAAGAACTATCAGGGTATGTACACAATTATGGAGGTTGTTGAAAATGTTTTTATGCTGTTTCACTATGAACACAGCAAAGAAAAAAGCTGTGACTTAGAGAAAGAGCCCTGGAGAAAGACGGGAGAAACAGCTCTTCAGTCTTCCACGTCCCTTCCCTCTTCTCTCAACATTTCTTCTTCTCTTTAAAAAGCATCTATGGATTAATTCCCTTCCTCCATTTTAGGTGGAGGAGGCTGAGTCTGAAGACATACTCAAGACAGAGGGCTTGGGGCTCAGGGCTGGGGGCTGGGGCCAAGGAGACAGCCGTCCTCCAAGGAGGTGGCCAGGGAAACCAGGAGGTAGTTACAGAGAATGACTCAATATGTAAATACACTGAAGACAGTGGAAGGTCCTTCACTGTCAGCCAGGGAAGTTACAGAGAGGTCAGAGCGTGGAGTGAGAGCTGTGATGCTGGAGAGGAAGTACAGACATGAGTGTGAGTTCACGGGTGTTTGCACGGCCCCATGAACAGGTGCGGGGCTGGGATTCCAGCCCCATCTGATGGCCCCAGAGCTGGAGCTTCCTAGGCTACACTGCACCAGTCTCCACCCTCTGGTCACCTCTGCAGGGGAGTGGGACCAAGAAGACGGAGTGTCTCCCACTCAACCTCAGCTGGGAACAGTGTGGTCACTCAAGTTTTTGGTCATTCTGCACGTCTGCAGATGACTGCAAAGACACCACTGTGAGGACAGATTCTGAGCTAAGAAATAAATTTCACTGAGTAGGCAATTTCACAAATATAAAATCTGTGAAAAATAAGGTTTGACTGTACATAAATGTGTATAGATATATAATATACATGTGTATATATTAAAAAGCAGAGACATTACTTTGTCAACAAAGGTCCATCTAGTCGAGGCTATTGTTTCTCCTGGTCTACACTGCACCAGTCTCCACCCTCTGGTCACCTCTGCAGGGGGGCGGAGTCACGTATGGATGTGAGAGTTGGACTATAAAGCAAGCTGAGTGCCGAAGAACTGATGCTTTTGAACTGTAGTGTTGGAGAAGACTCTTGAACTGCAAGGAGATCCAAATAGTCCATCCTAAAGGAGATCAGTCCTGGGTATTCATTGGAAGGACTGATGTTGAAACTGAAACCCCAGTACTTTGGCCACCTGATGTGAAGAGCTGACTCATTTGAAAAGACCTTGATGCTGGGAAAGATTGAGGGCAGGAAGAGAAGGGAACGACAGAGGATGAGATGGTTGGATGGCATCACCGACTCAATGGACATGGGTTTGGGTGGACTCTGGGAGTTGGTGATGGACAGGGAGGCCTGGTGAGCTGCGGTTCATGGGGTCACAAAGAGTCGGACATGACTGAGCGACTTAATTGAACTGAACATATATATATATATATATAGAGAGAGAGAGAGAGAGATACGGAAAAACCAATGTGGTAAAATGCCAGTAATGAGGTTCTAGCTGAGGGAAATACGTTTTGAAGTATTTTTTTCAACATTTTAAACTTTCTAATTATTTCAGAACTAAAAACTAAAAAATTAAAGGGAAACTCACCTTTACCTTCTCCAACTAGGGCACTTCCTCCCTAATTTAAATACAACAAAAAGAGTACCCACCAGGAAAAGTCAAGGTCGCATTATGAGCTATGTGTCCCTGGCAAAGCCACTGGACCTTTCTGGGTCTCTAGTTCATCAGCTGAACAATGTGGACCTGGACCATGCTCAGGTGTGAAATCCTGCTTTTCTTTATCTCTTAGGAAAGCACAAGCACCTACCATCAGATTCACTGTCTTCGGAGTCTACTTCAGTTGGTTCCGTGGACTCTGGCACCAAAATCAAACCCTGGCGTGCAGATTCAACGGACTCGTGTTCTTGGATGGTTTTCAAGAAATTCTCATGCTCTGGGGCACTAATAGGTGCCTCATTTCCTAAGTCACTTACTGTGTCTATAGCGACACTCAGGGTGTTACTCGATTCTTGCAAACTGGCGGTGCCAACGATGTCAGGGGCAGGATTTTTTTCGGATTCTGCTTCGTCATCACTTGAGAGAACAGAAGTGTCATGTTTACTCTCGGGCGGAAGAGCCTGCTGTGGCTCGGACACTCTGGTGTACGTCTCACTCCTTGACCCAGAACTTGGACTTGCCGGAGGTGTTGGTATCTGCTCTGGTCCCCCCAGGAGCCCAGGTGCATCCCCGTGTGGCACCACGGTGCTTTCTAAAGGAACCAGACCTTTTCCATCCTGAGCTGTAGACTCAGCGCTGGTCTGAAAGGGTTCCTTCAACGCGTGCATAGATGGTGTCTGTTCTTTTGGAAAGCTAGACTCGCTGCCTTGACAAAAGACAGTCTGCAGTAAAGGACCTGAGTCTGTCTGCTCTTTTTCATCACTGGTCTTGGTCACATGCTCCTCTGTGAGGGTCACACTGGCGGCATGAGGCGCTGCCGTCAACAGCTCTCGGTCTCCATCTCTCACTTCAGGTTCTTCCACAGCTTCCTCATCAGAACTGCTCACCAGTGGTCTTGGTTTTCTCCTGCCCACCCGCTCTGTCTGCACACCGGCATGCACTTTCAGATCTTCATCGTCGTCATCGAGAGCTCTCTGAATGGCCAAGAGGGTCAGCGGGGACACAGAACCCTCAGGGGCGGGAGCTGGTGGGCTCTTCCCATCGCACGGCCTGCGATGCTCGCCCTCCAGCTCATCTTCTGAGCTACTGCCCAGCAGAGCAGCCTGCATGGCCAGCAAGGTTCTCGGGGAGGGAGGGGAGGTGTCGGGTTCTTTCTTTGGCTTCAGTTTTTCACACGGAGGTGACTTCGTGTCTAAAGCCCCACTATGCTTTTCGCTGCAAGAAGGAAGGGACTCTGAATCCGCTTCTGTGACTTTCTTAACTTGAACACCTTGAGAAAAATTAAAACAGGGTCACTAGGTTGTTCTACAGGGTGACAGCATGCTTCTAGTTAGATGAGTAAGAATATACTTTTTCTCATGATGAAGTTATAAATTCTCATTTAACCAGCAACTAGGAATTAATTAATCTTAAAGTGGGTTGGTACAGTACTAGCTAATACATTAACGGTTGTATAGACCATCATATTAATAATAATTACAGTTAATAAATTAAGTAGGGCTTCATTCATGTTATCTGCAGGTGGGAGTTTACAGAATTCAGAGACACGACATACTTTTGGGTTTTAACCATCAAGTAAGTGATGGTATGTGGTACCTTTTATCAAGATGTAGTGGGACGTGTCCTCGGAGACCACTCTCCTGGACTCCACCTCCTTCAGAAAGCCTCCTTCATCTTCATACTGCCTTTGGATCTGCCCTGAATGTTGTTGATTCATTTCCTTCTCGACGTTTTCTATGTGTTGGTTTAGATAGTTTTTTTTAAGCAAGCCTTTTAGCTGGTACTGTGAAAAGTCATTGGACTCCTAAAACAAAATAAATAAACAGAATGATTTCATATATTAAATACAGGTAGTATTTAATATTTCCATATTTCTACCCTTTTCTCCAAAGGAGATAACTGATTTTTTCCATTGGTGGTATTTTTACACTAGAAAAGTAAAACGTGAATAGCAGGGGAAAGCCATAATTGCCTTGTTAAAGAGTAATCTTTCAAACAAAAAGAATTGGGCAAAAGAAAAGAAATCATGAATCCTGTTTATGATTCAATTATTTACTCAAAAAACATTTATAGAGCATGGGATGCACACCAGGGAGTCTGAAATGTTGACTGTGGCTTAACAGACAGTTTTTTAGAATGCAAGTGAAGTGCTGATCCCTGGTTCATAAAAGACACACGATAAATCATTGTAGTCAGTTATTAATAACACTTAACATTTACAGCACATCTCCTGAGTAAGGCATTCTTCTGAGTGTTTTTACATACATTATCCCATTTTATACTCAACCACCAAGGAGACAGAAGTCATTACCTCCATCCTACAAATGAAGACCCTGAGACTTAAACAGTTTAAGTAACCTCTCTAGAACCGTGTGGTTAGTTACATGGTAGATCTGGGTCAAAACCAGGTTGCTAAGCCTTATACTAAATTATTACCAAGCTATTATCATTACTCATAGTCTCACCAAAATTACTATTATCAATATTGCATTTGCCTAATGTACAGACAATGCCAAGGTCCAACCTGTATGACTCAGAACTTCCCTCAGCTACCAGCATGATAGATCCAATGGGCTGTGCACCATTCTACCCTGGCCGACCCAGCCCAGAGGCTCTGTGTTGGCAGAAAGAGAAGAAATGGAGCAAGGCTTTGGGACTGTCTCTTTTTCTCCCATCTGTTCCACTGTTGTTTACATAATCCAAATTCTATTTCCCCAGGGACAAGCAGAGGTCCTTTCGCACTCAAGAATAGGACGCTTGACTGAGGGCTTCAGAAGGCTTCCCTGGCGGCTTAGGAGTCAAGAATCCACTTTCCAATGCAGGAGAGGCTGGTTCAATCGCTGGTCCAGGAAGATCCCACAGCCCGTGGAACAACTAAGCCGGTGTGCCACAACTACTGAGCCTGTGCTCTAGCGCCCAAGAGCCACAACTACGGAGCCTGCTCGCCCTAGAGCCCACGATCCCAGCAAGAGAAACCACAGCAGTGAGAAGCCCAGGCACGGCAACGAAGAGTAGTTCTCCACGCCCCACAGCCAGAGAAACGCCCGTGCAAAGCAACAAGACCCAGTGCAGCCAAAAATAAATAAATATAAATCTTTTTTCTTTAACGCTTGGTTGATAAACTGAGCACGGATTCGCCCCTCCCCAGAGGTGAAAATAAATTTACTTCTGTCCTTTGTACATCATTTCTGTACACCTTGGCATTTTCCTACATTCATGTGCCTCATGGAAAAGCAGAAAGGAATGATGGGAAAAGAAACAGCTCCTGCCTTTTTCATATTTTTCTTATCAATCTAAGAAACATTCAAAAGTCTATATATAAAAAAAAAAGCTCCACATCCATTCATTAGCAATATTACAAAATTTATAGGTAAAGGTAATGGAGAACGATGTTAGAAAGAACAGGTTGTAGCAGTAGGAAGGAAAACAAGACTCATTCACCAGCTAAACACAGTAATGATGGTGCAGTGAGACCAGGGAACACACTCAACAGAACCCGACTCCATGCACTGCCCCACCTCCCATTTCTGCAGCTGCGAAGCCACCATCAGAGGCTCCAAGCTGAGGAATTTACCACTGAATTCCCTGTTACCACTGTCCAGAAAGAGGAAGAGGGAAGACGGGAGATCAGACTACACTTCTAGCCTTCAGGGGAACAGATACCTGGAATTTCAAGTTAGAACAAACTTCTCCACTATGATTAGGTTCTCTATTACTGCGAATATTCTACAATGTATATGATGGATTAAAATAACTTGCATGAACTAACTTAAGGACTGAACTACTGAGTACCTACCATGTGAAAAACACTGAGCTAAGTGCTGAAAATACAGAAGTGCACGAGGTAGGCACAGCTGGGTGCTAAGAATCTAAGGAGACATCACAGGGAGCTGTGACAACACAGAGCAGGAGACAAGACTTGGTCTTGGTGGAAAGTCAAGACGTATTCTGTCAGTAAGTGTCCGTAAGTTCCAACTTATACAAAATGATGTTGCACAGGATCTGAGATATGCAAAGGCTGTTTATTGAAAACAACAGATCGTGCAAGTAATGTTTATCAAGATTCTCTTATTTTAACAAAAAATTTTGCTGACACTCGTAACTTTATACATTAACATGCTATTGTATATTTCACCTCTGGCATCGCTTCAAATAATGTTCTTCTCCGCTTAGTAAATTCCTTCATATCAGTCAAGATTTCATGCTTTACTTCAAGGGGCAGGCTGTTGAAATCTTCAGACTCAATGTCAACTGCATGAGGATTGTGAAAGAACTCTTCCTGTAAAGAGTGAAACATAATACCATGACATTTACATTTTATACACTTAACTCTAATACCATGCCAGACTTTGTCTGTGTGTGCTTGTATACAGAGTTCTACATAATCTACATTAGGCTAAACACAGTTATACATATCTGCAACAGGCATTAAAGTGAACAGACAGGTGAGGGAATACATCCATTTACTCATATAACAGTACATGAACCAAGAACTTCCAGATGTTCAAGCTGGATTTAGAAAAGGCAGAGGAATCAGAGATCAAATTGCCGATATCTGCTAGATAATAGAAAAAGCAAGAGAATTGCAGAAACATGACTACTTTTGCTTCATTGATGCTAAAGCCTTTGACTGTGTGGGTAACAAGGAACTGTGGAAAATTCTTAAAGAGATGGGAGCATCAGACCACCATACCTGCCTCCTGAGAAACCTGTATACAGGTCAAGAAGCATCAGTTAGAAACCTATGTGGAACAACACACTGGTTCAAAATTGGGAAAGGAGTATGTCAAGGCTGTATATTGTCACCCTGTTTATTTAACTTATATGGAGAGTACATCATGCGAAATGCCAGGGTGGATGAAGCACAAGCTGGAATCAAGATTGCCGGGACAAATATCAATAACCTCAGATATGCAGATGATACTACTCTTAGGGCAAAAAGCGAAGAGGAAGTAAAGAGCCTCTTGATGAAGCTGAAAGAGTGAAAAACCTGGCTTAAAATTCAACATTCAAAAAACTAAGATCATGGCATCTGGTCCCATCACTTCATGGCAAATAGATGGAGAAACAGTGGAAACAATGAGAGCCTATTTTCTTGGGCTCCAAAATCACTGTAGATGGTGACTGCAGCCATGAAATTAAAAGACGCTTGCTCCTTGGAAGAAAAGCTATGACAAACCTAGACAGAATATTAAAAGCAGAGATATTTCTTTGCCGACAAAGGTCCACCTAGTCAAAGCTATGGTTTTTCCAGTAGTCATGTATGGATCTGACAGTTGGGCCATAAAGAAGGCTGAGTGCCAAGAATTGATGCTTCTGAACTGTAGTGTTGGAGAAGACTCTTGAGAGTGCCTTGGACTGCAAGGAGATCCAACCAGTCCATCCTAAAGGAAATCAATCCAAAATATCCACTGGAGGGATTGATGCTGAGGCTGAAACTCCAATACTTTGGCCGTCTGATGCAAAGAACTGCCTCATTGGAAAAGACCCTAATGCTGGGAAACACTAAAGGTAGGAGAAGAAGGGGATACAGAGGATGAGGTGGTTGGATGGCATCACCGACTCAATGGACATGAGTTTGAGCAAGCTCTGGGAGATGGTGATGGACAGGGAGGCCTGGTGTGCTGCAGTCCATGGGGTCACAAAGAGTCGGACAGGACTGAGTGAATGAACAACAACATTAATTAATTTTTTAAAAGAAGAAATACTTACTAGGCATCTCTAATATACCATGTACTGTTCCAGGTGTTAAAGTACTTTAGAGATCATGCCAGATAAACTTCTATTCTCAGGGGAAGAAGAAGACACATGATAAACAAATAAATGAACAAGATAATGATGAGAAAACAAAGCAAGTTAATCTGATAGAGTTGATTAGAAGAATAGAAAGAGAAAAAAAATTTGATAAACAGGAAAGACTCCACAAAAATCAACGACCTGTATTCGACTGACACTATCACAACAATGTTAATCGGCTCTACCCCAGTGCAAAATAAAAAGTAAAAAAAAAAAATAATAATGACCTGTGAGCAGAGACATGAAAGACACCAGAAATCTGCTCAGGGAAGAGCATCCAAGGCTGAAGGGACAGCAAGTGCAAAGGCCCTGAGGCAGAGATGAGCCTTATGAATTTGAATAATACTTACAATTGCTTTATTTAGATACATTTTGTTTTGCTTTTAACCTAGTGGCTCAGCTGGTGAAGAATCTGCCTACAATTCTTTACCTGGGTTTCATCCCTAGGTTGGGAAGAGTCCCTGGAGAAGGAAATGGCAACCCACTCCAGTATTCTTGCCTAGAGAATTCTAGGACAAGAGGACAGAGGAGCCAAGCAGCCTAGAGTCCATGGGGTCGCAAGCAGTCGGACACAAGTGTGCAACTTTCACTTTCTAAAATCAAAAGTGAAATTAACTGTGAGAAATTTCACAGACACGTAAAAGTGTAAAACTTTTCTAAATTTAACATGATTACTGAAATTACTTTTAAAACTCTTCATTAGTTCAGTTCAGTTCAGTCGCTCAGTCGTGTCCAACTCTTTGCGACCCCATGAATCGCAGCACGCCAGGCCTCCCTGTCCATCACCAACTCCCAGAGTTCACTCAGACTCACGTCCACCGAGTCCGTGATGCCATCCAGCCATCTCATCCTCTGTCGTCCCCTTCTCCTCCTGCCCCCAATCCCTCCCAGCATCAGAGTCTCTTCCAATGAGTCAACTCTTCGCATGAGGTGGCCAAAGTACTGGAGCTTCAGCTTCAGCATCATTCCTTCCAAAGAAATCCCAGGGCTGATCCCCTTCAGAATGGACTGGTTGGATCTCCCTGCAGTCCAAGGGACTCTCAAGAGTCTTCTCCAACACCACAGTTCAAAAGCATCAGTTCTTCGTCACTCAGCCTTCTTCACAGTCCAACTCTCACATCCATACATGACTCCTGGAAAAACCATAGCCTTGA
>SJYQ01093307.1:311613-444958 GCA_006410935.1 Redunca redunca
TGGCCACTGCTGAGTTTTCCAAATTTGCTGGCATATTGAGTGCAGCACTTTCACAGCATCATCTTTCAGGATTTAAAATAGCTCAACTGGAATTCCATCACCTCCACTAGCTTTGTTCATAGTGATGCTTTCTAAGGCCCACTTGACTTCACATTCCAGGATGTCTGGCTCTAGATTAGTGATCACACCATCATGATTATCTGGGTCGTGAAGATCTTTTTTGTACAGTTCTTCTGTGTATTTGTGCCACCTCTTCTTAATATCTTCTGCTTCTGTTAGGTCCATACCATTTCTGTCCTTTCGAGCCCATCTTTGCATGAAATGTACCCTTGGTATCTCTAATTTTCTTGAAGAGATCTCTAGTCTTTCCCATTCTGTTCTTTTCCTCTATTTCTTTGCATTGATCACTAAAGAAGGCTTTCTTATGTCTTCTTGCTATTCTTTGGAACTCTGCATTCAGATGCTTATATCTTTCCTTTTCTCCTTTGCTTTTCACTTCTCTTCTTTTCACAGCTATTTGTAAGGCATCCCCAGACAGCCATTTTGCTTTTTTGTATTTCTTTTCCATGGGGATGGTCTTGATCCCTGTTTCCTATACAATGTCATGAACCTCATTCCATAGTTCATCAGGCACTCTATCTTCATTAGTAAAGGAGACAAAATAATACAGTTTGCTTTCTTGTATGTATGTGTGCTGTATGTTTGTAGACCAGCAAGCACTTAAAACAGGCCAGTCATTTTACTCAGAGCTTCCAGTATTCTCCCTCAAGAATGATCTCATCACTCCTACAAGGAGGGCATCAAAAAATTTTTTTAAAAAAAGCACCACGGAGAAGCGAAGTTGCATCTAAGATCTCAAAACTAGTGAGCAATGGAGCCCAGACTTAACTGCAGATCTCTCTGCCCACAGGGTCCTTGGTCGGTCTTCACCAAGTCTGTGCTCTCTTTCTATGTTAATAAGGCAGTATCTTCATGAGATGAAGAACCTTGCAATTTTAGCTCAAACGTCTTCTAACAGACACACTAAAATATTATTATAAACAGACAAGGGAATCAAAGAATGTTACCTGCTTTTCTGAGAAACTTGCAGGAAATTTCAAAAACATGTATCCACAGCACAAGTTCAATTTGTAAGCATGCTATTCATTAGATGATAGAACATGTCCGCAGGTTCTCTGACTCTCTTTTCTGGATGAATTCCCCTCCCATCCAGTAGGTGCTGATCTTACCTGGCAGCCCGTGAACTGCACACTGTGGACAGGAGGCTGTGCATCCCCCAAGGCCGTCAGAAAGGGCAGCACAGGCCCAGCAGTCACTTCCTCCTGGGCTCCTGCCCTGGGAACCCAGCGCCGCTGTGCCCGAGCTCAGGACACACAGGCAGGGATTCTGACGGACTGCCAGCATCAACAGCGGGACACGCAGGAGAGGAGGCCTGAAGGGACTCCAGTCCCAGCTCCAGCCTGACTGCACCCACACAGGAGACACTCAAGGGAACTGCCCCTTGCGCTCATCAACCCCAAGATCAGCGAAGAAGATGATAGTAAAAGAGTGTTGTCACAGCAGTAAGTTACACAGCAATAGATAACCACAGCCTGTGCACCAACATACATCTCCATAAATGTATATGTACCCTTGAAACATATACACATTTCCAAACACACACACACACACACACACACACACAGATACACAATTATACAGGGTGGGAGGGGCATTAACATACAGCAAAATGCTACTAGAAGTTATTCATGGGTGATATGCTTTCATTATTTTTATATAAGCATTAACTATTATATTCATTTACTGGTTAAAAAAGAAAGATGGCTTGTTTTGGATACCTAGATATGCATGATTCCTTATGTTTATGAGCATGTGTATATTTTATATATGCATGCACACATATATATACACAACAAATAAGGTAGTATCTGTCTTTCTTATCAAGAACATACATAAGTCCATACTATTCATTAAAATCATTCATTTTCATGTTATTCATTTCAAATACTAAAAATAGAATAAATCCTACATTCAAAAATTATTTAAATACCTGTAATGCCTGTTTCTGACTCATCCTTTCTTGCCATTCTTTTTCATCCTCCTCTTCTGAACTGAAAGTCAAACACACATTTATAATAACTATGATTTAATGACGACTTACAAAAATATTTCTTGAGTGCAAGGCACTGCTAGTTACAGAAGCTACAGTGGTGAATAAGATGGCAAGAACTGCGCCATTTTTGGTCTCACCGTCTGGTAGGGACACCTGTAAGGGAGCGATCATAACAAGATCTAACATCTTCCATCACCAGCGCAGAGCAGGTTGCCAAAGAGGCAATTAAGAGTCACCTCACTGCAGGAGCTTTCTGAATTCTCTCGCAATTACACTGCTTGGAGAAAAAAGAAGAAACCAGAAAGTGTTTTAAGCAAGGACACAACAGTATCAGATTTGAGTTTTAACAGGTTCTACACAAATCAGAAACGGGGCCTGACAGGAGTTCCTCCAAAAGGGTAAAATCAGAGCTGGAGACAGAAGTAGGCCAGTAACCTCGAGACACGGTGATGGCGGCAGCGGGGATTCAAAAGCTGTGTGGCCTCACGGGAGCCCTGGAAAAGGAATGGGGGTGATCAGGGGGTGTGGGGGGAACAAACGGGCCCTCCACCTGCACTTCAACCAGAGAAGCCGCTGAGGATTATCAGCCAGCAGGAGGAAGAGCGACCAGAGAGGTCCCCGGAGAGCAGGACCATGTGGGCACCACGTCAGCCTGAGAACTGCAAAGCAGCCACTGGATTTAACAGGGAGGACATTGTGTATGCAGACTTCAGTGATGGGGAGAGAGAAAACGCTGGGCTGAGAAGCAGGCTGAGATGGTAGGTGTCAACAAAGAGTCAGAAAAACCAGAATCCACGTCTCCACAAACTCTAAATGAACAGTGCTAACACAGGCTCCTGAGGATGGAGAAAGGAAACCACAACAAACCACTAAAACACAAAGGGAGTCGATAGAAGACGTAGCCTTTAAAAACCAATAAAAGTGTCGAGAATGTGTATTGCAGATGCAGTAATCCAACACACCTGATCATTTAAGTAAAACATAGAGGTTTAAATCTGTCTGAATGCAGCAATAACATTTTTAAATAGTTAAAACATTTACCTGTTTTTCTCTTTCTCTTGTAAAGGTGGCAAAGCGTACATGTCATCTCTCTGAACTTGAGTAAGACTGGGAAGGGTTTCCTCCCTGAAAAGTACACAGAGACTTCACCAGAGATGACAGGAGACAGTATTTTGAGAGTCAGTAATGCTCCCCATTGAACACACAAACCCGGCCGAGAAGGGGAAACCCAGGGGGATCGGTTCTGCCCTCGCTGGCCTGCCTGCCTCCAGGAAGAGGGAACCTGGTCTTGGCATGAGGAAGACTGTTAGGAGGGTAAAATGTACAAGCGATACAACCTAGCGGCTTTTCCTTCTCACTGTCAAAGCTGATTCTCAAAGATCAGAGAACTTTCACAACTTCAATTCACGTGGTCAAATGGACATTCCACTGATTCCTCTCATTAGAGAAAGGGAATCACAGAATTCAGTGCAAACATAAAAAATGTTCATCTTTGAAATGAATGTAATTCTCTGCTTGCCTTTTGCTTTTTAAGGCAGTTTTGATAACCTGTCTTTTCAAAAATGTTTTCAAAAGCTTCTCTGTAGTTGTTTTGGAGTCACTGGTGGCCAAGTCCTTTTTATGCCTTCTCTTAGCCTGTGAGAAGAAAGAATATAGGATTTTATTTCAAGGTATTAGGATGTTAAAAACAATTCTGTGGCTTTTTTCCCCTTAGAATTTGGTTTGTCTTCTGAGTTTTCAGATTATAGCTGTTTTAGTATTTTCTCCTAATTAGCGTACAAGTGAACAGCTTCAGGTTTTTGTTGTGTAAAGGACAGCCAGAGTTTCCAACTAAGTATTAATGAATTACTATACAATGTATTTGGGAAACCATTGTTTCTTTTAAATGTCCTTTAATGTTCCCAAGAGGCCTAAACTTAATACTATATAATTAAGTAAATGCTTCCCTAAAGGGATTATTACATCAATTAACTAGTCTTTAAAATGGTATTAGTTTTTATAAAAACACATTAGTTATATGTAACTCTGCCCGTCCATATCCAAAATGATGTCATAAGAAATCCTAAAATGTACAGATATACCTTTAAGAACTTTCCAAACAGGGAAAAATGAAATAGTCTCTGTGCTTACAGTTGAATATAAGGCAAGACTATCAAAACATTCTTTTTCTTTTTGATATAGTTGCTATACAATACTGTGTAAGTTTAACTGTAGAACACAAGAAGACAATCCAAAGGGAAAACTCTTTACTACAACTACTGTTAACTTTAATAGTTTTATTAAAATTTAAATATTATTGCACCCATGTTATACAATGTTTTCAGAGGTAAACCTCTTTGAAAAGAAATTATCTGCTCATGATAAATTTTTAAAAGTTGAATTAAATTGGATATATGTCAAAGTAAGTCTTGGTTTCCAAAATTTTAAGAAGAAAATTTTAATTTTAGGTCAATTAAAATTTGACCTAAAATTCTAAGAATGCAGAAAGAAAAAAAACTATATATATATAACTCTTACCAATGTCTGTTTCTTCAATAGTGGAGCATCCCCATCAAACACAAAAATAGGACGAATTCGGAAAAATAAGAGTTTGCAGAGTCGGTGGAACAAAGTGAGAAGATGGGCGTTTTCTATCGAGTTCCCGTGGCGATCGCGGACTCCTTTAAGAGCCTGGTTTAACCAGATGCTAATATCTAGAAGAATTGTTCATGGAAAACACTCTGCAAATCCTTCCCTCCCCTTACAAATTCCCAATGTCTGATATTATCGAAACATTGAAACTGAGCACTTGAAACTGAAAAAGGTTCAGCCCTACTGGAATCTCCCTAAAGTGAGTTCACTTTAGCTGGGCTCCTGTCATCACTGTTTACATCCTGAATTGTAAAAACTTACACAGGCACGTCTCCTTTAAAAAGTCTAATTGAAAGGAACTTCTTTAAAAGAAATCAGTGATCTCTATGAAATTTTAGTAAATTAACCAACTCTTTTGGAGAACGATTTAGCAATTCATAGCAAAACACTTTAAAATCTACATTCTCTTTTATGTAAGAATTCCACTGCCACACACTTATCCTCAAGAAGTCATCACAGACTTAAGAGTGACTTATAAGGTGGTTTTGTTTATAATAATGAAAATATGAAGAATGGAAATTTTCCAACTGGTCTTTTTTTAAAATTAGATTATGATATCATGATTTACTTCAATCCAAGCGACCCTTAAAAATGGAAGCTAAGCACATAGAGCAGTCACAAAATATTATTAAAGGAAGAAATAAAACAGGTTACAAAAGTATGGAAAGTATAAATCTATTTTGTAACATATGCTGTATGTTAAATATACTCGAAGCTCACACCTCAAAATACTGGCTTGACGCAAAAGATGGTTCAGGGTTTTCCGTAAGATGTTACAGAAAAACCGGAGAAAACTTTTTGGTCAACACAGCGGTAAGTGTAGTTTATCTTCTGCTGCTGTGATTACAACTGATTGCTTTCTTCTTGGAGTCATCTTCTATTTTTAAATTTCACTAAAGAGTGCTTTTTAACCAACTGTCTTCTATTTGTTCCTAAGAGAGGGACACAGCCCTCTGCTGCATTCCCCGGATCTCTGCCCACTCCCCTGGCCCACCATCAGACTGCTCATTTCCACAGTGGTGGCTCTCAGGCACTCTCCTTTCCTTCTGTCTGCAGTGTCTATCCAGACTACCTCTGCCCCTGCCCCCTGGCAACTGCAGCCCCCAGAGCCCCCCACTCCAGGCACGGACCTCTGCCCCAGAGCTCTCCTGACCCCAGAATGGATAACCGAGTTGTCTCTACCTGCTGCTTCACAGTCACAGCAGACTTGACATGGCAAAAAATGAGATCCATAAAAAAATTAAAATTAAAAAAAGAACAAAACTGAGCTCCCTGTCTTCGCAACAGGCTGCTCACGCCCCAGGGGGATCTTTACAACCCAGGGATCAAATCCAGGTCTCCTGCATTGCAATCAAATTCTTTACTGTCTGAGCCAACAGGGACTACATTAGATGAGGAAGGCCTCTCCAAAGAAGTAACACAGATCTGAGCAAATAAGAGAAGACAGTGAGGCTGGAGGTACAGCCAACACAAATGCCCTCGACCAGAAATGTGTTCCGTTCAAGGACAACGTGGCAGGTGCAAGGGGAGCAGGGAGAGGACATGATGTATCTGTGGTCACTGGAAGGTTGTCACTGAACACTCACCCCTAGTGAGGAGTGAACTATCAATACAATGAAACCTTCTTTAAACTAGTTACAATAGCCTGAGTGAAAGCAGAATGCAGTGGTGAGGACGAGATGTCAGCTAAAGGGTCCATCCTGGAAGTACGATTTGGTGTTGGCTTAGTTCTGTACAGTACTGGGTCAAGATTTCTAATTGGCTTGTTCCGGTTGCTACACCACTGTATTAGATGGAATAAGATTCTAGTTAACTCATTTAGTTGTATGAAGCGTTAAGTCACCCAGTCGTGTCAGACCCTTTGCTACCTCATGGACTATAGCCCACCAGGCTCCTCTGTCCATAGATTTCTCCAGGCAAGAAGACTGGAGTGCGTAGCCATTCCCTTCTTCAGGGGATCTTCCCAACACAGGGACTGAACCTGAGTCTCCAGCACTGCAGGCAGATTCTTTGCGATCTGAGCCACCAGGGAACGAGAAAATCTAATTTCAGATCGGTAGCTCTCAACTCTGCTATCCTTTGGAACTAGATATGAACCTTCTGAAACACAGGCTATTAAACATGCTGTGCTTAGTTGCTTAGTCATGTCTGACTGTGCCACCCCATGGACTGAAGACCACCAGGCTCCTCTGTCCACAGGGATTTTCCAGGCAAGAATGCTGGAATGGGTTGCCATGCCCTCCTCCAAGGGATCTTCCCAACCCAGGAATCAAACCCAGGTCCCCACATTGCAGGTGGGGCCTACACAGAGTGTAATATTTTGTTAATAATAGAGTTAAGTGTATTTTACAAATGCTAAGGTCCATAAAAGACAAAAGTTAAATTATTAATTCTTTATTATTTGACACAAACATTTATATTGTATAAATAAACAAGACACTCAGCTGGAAATGGTAAAAGGACCAAACAATTTATTTCAGGGATTCAAGAATAAATTATGAACCTAGTATGCCAAGGGTAATTTCTTCATTAACAAATAAAACCAAAAAACCTGAATACATTTTACAAATTATTAATTTCTCACATGGGCTGGAATGTAAACTGATATAAACTTTTGCTGACGTTTTAAGGGTTCCTGACACTGAATACTGCTTTCATTCCTATGGATAGATATTAGTAGTTAAATGGAGAAAACCATCAGGAAGCAATGGTTTAAGGAACCACTAGAGGGCGGCCACAACACGTGTACTTAAAAAAACAAACCTTTGCCACAAGGTATCAGGCATAAAACTTATAAGCCAACATTCATTATGGATGTGTTTTAAATTACCCACACTGCAAAAAATATATAATCATTATCATCGTCTTGCTTTACTTAAAAAAAAATTATCACTGTTCCATTACAAATGAATTGTCTCCAACCGAAGTCAATGAAGGGCTCCTCCTGCTGAATCCCCACCCGCTGACAGCGCATTTACCACAGCAATTACTGCAGGACTGTCTTCTCCACACAGCATGGAGCTCCCGGGCTCATACGTCCCAACTTAGGGAACTGGTGGAAGGTACCACCAGCTTCTGGAACAGAACAGACACTCAGAAAAAGAAAAGAAAGATAAAAACAGAAAGATAATGAAGAATGTCTAACGAATAAAAACACCAAAACTTCAGAAACAGCTTTCACTTGTTTCCGTAATTAGGAAATAACATCTAATTCTAAAGACAAAACCTGCCAAACACGCACACAAACAAGTCCATCACAGAGGTTGGGAGGAAAATAACGCACGGTACACCTTTTGAAATCTTTGCGGTGTGGTACCACACGAATTTCCTATTCCAAAAACAGTAACAAAAAAACAGTAAAAGTTACTCTAAAAAAAGAAAATGTAAAACACAGGCCCACAACGTTTTTCTTCCTCTCACAAATATAAACGGGCAAGACTCAGGACGGCTGGCAAAACTACTGGTAGGAAGTCAACTTCATTTTCTCCAGGCTGACCTCCCAGCCAGAATAACACCTTCAGGATGTGCAATATTAACAGTGCCAAACACTATTTCTAAACTCCTTTCATTTAAATATTCCCTTTATTCCTCCCACCAACGCTGTGTGTAGAGACTGTTATCACCTCCACTTCCCAGACGAAAGAACTGTAGATAGGCGCAGAGCGCTGGGCCCAAGACTCCAATCCAGGGAGCCGTGACTGCAAAGCGGGAGACAACGAGACACTTAGAAAGGAACGTCCTGAGGAAGAACCTACAGCTGCTCCTCCCCGGCGTGAGACCCCCACAGGCTGCCCCTCCAACGCCGCTCTGCGCCCCAGGAAAACTGACAGCAAAAAGCCCTGGCGTCTCACGTAGATGTCTGACAGAAAACAACACAATTCTGTAAAGCAGTTATCCTTCGATTAAAAACAACCACCACCACCCTGGCGTCCACCCAGCGTAAAGGATACCCACGGCAAGGATCTTCCCCTCCAGCGTCTCCGGGCTGATCTGCCGCCCGGAGCACTCCAACAGCTTCCAGAGCCCCTGGACTCCCATGAGGGAGCTGTGTCCTCGGCGTCGCGGGCGGCTTCTCACTCCAAGTCTTCCCCGCCCGGCTGCACCGCCGCCTGGGGCCCAGGAAGAGCACTCTCAGCCTCTACTCAGAAAGACGGAAAATTAAGAGCCCGCCGCTGTCCAGGAAAAACCGGCCCCGGCGAAACGGTCAGTTTCCACAAACTGACACGGCCTTGCGGAAGAAAAACGGGACTAGAGAAAACTGGCTACGCTCAGGGGCAAGTCCTCGTCTCCTCCAGCGCTCTGGCCCAAATGTTAGCACTCTTAACGGACGACCAAGGTGAGGGGCCGGCGCAGGCAAGATTTAATAGCCAGAAAAACTTCCTCGGAAAACTCCAGTCTCCTCAAGCTCAGGCGTAAACGCACGGGAAATGAAGCTCACCGGATGCCGTCTAATGCGTCGCCCAGGGCGGAAGTCCAGGCTCCCCCAGATGACGTATATCCGCTGCGCCGATGCATTCCGGAAGTGAGGGGGTGGTTCAGCCCTTGTGTTTACGGCGTGTTGGCCGCCTTACCTCCTCCACGGAGGCATTTATTTCTGTTAAATGTTGAAACCATACGCAAAACATTTTCTTTCAGAAGTTACGGGTTTGTGCGTGCTTTTCTAGCGTCGGTTTCTTCCAAGTCTGCCGCCAGTTGTGAAAATTCTTGATGCTAAGTATTGTTTATCGCGAGAGGCAATAACTGAAAGGTGGGAGTTTTCAGTTCATTTCAGTTGCTCAGTCGTGTCCGACTCTTTGCGACCCCATGGACCGCAGCACGCCAGGCTTCCCTGTCCATCACCAACTCCCGGAGTTCACTCAAACTCATGTCCATTGAGTCGGTGGTGCCATCCAGCCATCTCATCCTCTGTCATCCCCTTCTCCTCCTGCCTTCAATCCCTCCCAGGATCAGGGTCTTTTCAAAGGAGTCAGCTCTTTGCATCAGGTGGCCAAAGTATTGGAGTTTCAGCTTCAACATCAGTCCTTCCAGTGAACACCCAGGCCAGAACTCCTTTAGGATGGACTGGTTGGATCTCCTTGCAGTCCAAGGGACTCTCAAGAGTCTTGGACTCCAACACCATAGTTCAAAAGCATCAATTCTTCAGCGCTCAGCTTTCCTAAAGTCTAACTTTCACATCCACACATGACTAATGGAAAAACCATATCCTTGACTAGATGGACCTTTGTAGGCAAAGTAATGTCTCTGCTTTTTAATATGCTGTCTAGGTTGGTCATAATTTTTCTTCTAAGGAGCAATCCGCTTTTAATTTCATGGCTGCAGTCACCATCTGCAGTGATTTTGGAGCCCAAAAAATAAAGTCGCACTGTTTCCATTGTTTCCCCGTCTATTTCCCATGAAGTGATGGGATCAGATGTCATGATCTTCGTTTTTTGAATGTTGAGCTTTAAGCCAACTTTTTCACTCTCCTCTTTCACTTTCATCAAGAGGCTCTTTAGTTCTACGCTTTCTGCCAGGTGTGTTGTGTCATCTGCATATCTGAGGTTATTGATACTTCTGGAAATCTTTATTCTAGCTTGTGCTTCATCCAGTCTGGCATTTCTCATGATGTACTCTGCATAGAAGTTAAATAAGCAGGGTGACAATATACAGCCTTGATGTACTCCTTTCCCGATTTGGAACCAGTCTGTTGTTCCATGTCCAGGTATAACTGTTGCTTCTTCATCTACATACATATTTCTCAGGAGGCAGGTCAGGTGGTCTGGTATTCTCATCTCTTTAAGAATTTTCCACAGTTTGTTGTGATCCACACAGTCAAAGGCCTTGGCATAGTCAAAACAGAAGTAGGTGGAAGATTTGGTTGATGTTTTTTCATTAATAAGTAGGTAGTTATCTGAAAATTTGTAGTAACCAGATAGTAATATGGTTTAACATCTTAGCCCTTGAAGTACATTTTCCTTCAGCATTTAAGAGACTTGTAGGTCAGAAATAAGAAACGCATTGCCAGAGTAGCTCCTGGAAAGGTGGTAGACTGGACCCTCAGGCTAAGATTCAAACCCCCACTGAACCACTTATGGTGTTTAGCATTGCTCAGATCAGGTTTGTTCAAAACATCTTTCTTCATCTGTAATAGGCGGGCATAGAAGCAGTCTTGCAAACTGTTTCAAGCAAGGATCATAGGTAATGTTTGTGAAGTACTTAGCCACTAGTGGTCAATGAATGGTAGCCTTTTCCTACAAATTTGTTCAGATTTGGACTATTGAAATTAGATTAAAATCAGTGAAAAGAAATGATTGGAAAATAAGTTTTTAGCGAAACTATTTTTTTGCCCAAACAGATGGTTCCCAGTATCCAAGCTTCCTGAACCCGTGTACTCAGTTGCTCAGTCACCTCAGACCCTGTAACCCCATGGACTGTAGCCCACCAGGCTCCTCCGTCCGTGGGATGTTCCAAGCAAGATTACTGGAGTGGGTTGCCACTGCCTTCTCCAGGGGATCTTGCTGACTCAGGGATTGAGCCCCGGTCTCCCGCATTGCAGGCAGATGCTTTGGGTTGCTATTTCCTGCCTTGGAATCTTCCTGACCCAGGGATCTAATCTGCATTTCCTGTATCACATAGATTCTTTACCCCCGCGACCTAGTTACAACTAATTTTCTCTCAGGGCTAATCCTGGTAAAGTACTTATTTGCATTTCCTCCAGATGTAAAATTTTACGCGGAACTTTTGTTCCTAAGTGTATTTTGTGGGAATTAATATGATTACCTATTTGTGTCTCCCTCCACCCAGCAGAGTAGACTGTAAAGTTACCGGCACCAACAACTGTTTTGTTGACTGTTGTATGTGTGTGTGTGTGTGAAGTTGCTCAGTCATCTCTGACTCTTTGCGAACCCGTGGACTGTAGCCCATCAGGCTCCTCTGTCCATGGGATTCTCCAGGCAAGAATACTGGAGCGGGTTGCCATTTCCTTCTCCAGGGGATCGTCCCAACCCAGGAATGGAACCTGGGTCTCCTGCATTGCAGGCAGATGCTTTATCCTCTGAGCCACCAGCTGTTTATATTTAGCAGGAATTCTATAAATATTGTCTAAATGACCACTTTCCCAGCCTCAAATCTAAATCTGCAGGGCATCTTGCACCCTATTGAATTTTCTCACAAGTCTGGCAAATGTTAGTTCAGATCCCATCAGAGCCATGTAATAATCCTGAGGTATGGGCTGAATTGTGTCCTCCAAAGTTCAAATGTTGAAGCGCTAACCCCCAGTATCTCAGAATGTGAACAACTGGAAACTGGGCCTTTTTAAAGTTAAAATGAGGCCATTAGGGTAAGTTAATTAGTTTGACTGGTGTCCTTAGAAAAGGAAATGTGGACACCCAGACACTAAGGCTCTTTGCACAGAGGAAAAAGCAAGTGAGGACACAGGGAAACGCAAACCAAGAAGGTTCAGGAAACCAAATTTCGGATCTTGACTTTTAGCCTCTGGAGCTATGAGAAAATAAATGCTGTGTGAGCTACCAATCGGACATTTCTTTTTGGTAGCCCCAGCAGACACATCTAGGATCCTGGGCACATTTCTTCAGTGTTGAGAATCTGAATAAAGTGGAGATGCCACTTCTTTTTTTGCAGTTTCTCTGAGATCATGAACCACCTAGTAGGTAATGACACCCCCATTAGTTTGTTGAGTGAATGACTGAGGGGGAGAACACCAGGAGCAAAACTGAAATACAGAATGTGACTGAATTGCAGAGCACCTCGCCTGAAACCCTCTGGTGTCCGGGGAAGGCAAGTTGGGGGGATTATAGCTGCTGCACCAGCTTGCCCTAATGATGGGGCATTGTAGCAGGAAAAAGAACACCTTCAAGATTTGATCTAAATGAAGTTACCTGAGAGGTAGGTAAAAACAAGTAGTCAGTGTGAGCATTTGAGTACTGTACGTGCTTGTAAAACCAGAGCAACATTTTCTTGGATACAAAATGTATTTTTGCAGGAACATCAACTGAGGAGCGTTCATTTGATTAGTAAGGAATTGGTTCCTTTGGATGCTGTTTAAAGGGCTTCGCAGGCGGCACTCATGGTGAAGAACTTGCTGCCAATGCAGAAGACATAAGACATGTGGGTTCAGTCCCTGGGTGGGGAAGACCCCCTGCAGGCAGGCACGGCAGCCCACTCCAGTGTTCTTGCCTGGAGAATCCCATGGACAGAGGAGCCTGGTGGGCTACAGTCCATAGGGTCACAAAGAGTCAGACATGACTGAAGTGACTTGGCAATAGCAGCAGCAAAGGGCTCTCTATCAAGATTCTGACAGGAGAATACACATTATATAGGCTAATAATAATAATAATAACAAGCACTTAAATATCAATTCCTATCTAGAAAGCACTGTGCGAAACACTTTACACGTATTAACTTACTTATTCTTCATTAACAGTTTGTAAGATAAGTACTGTTATCTCCATTTTACCCAATGAGGAATTATGCATAAGAAAAACAATCTTAACTTGCCCAAGATGGTGACAGCCAGTTAGTAGCAAGCCAGTAATATGAACTTTCATTACTTCTATGGAGACCCCTAAGAAAAACTGACAAAGAAATTATGACAGGAATGTTACAAATCTTCAAAGAGCAATGTGCAGTCACTTGCTTACAGATTCTGGAAAAGCAGTCCCTATAAACATTAGTGTGCTCCTCATAACTGCCAAACTTGTAAACCAAGTTATTAAGTGATCATGTATATTAAGTGTTTTATAAAACTTGATTATGGCCAATAAGCAATATGTATAAACTCATCCTCTTTTCCTAACTGTCACTGTGTTCCATTTTATGTTGCATTCATCTCCATTCTTTACCAACCTCTTCTCTGAAATTTTGGCTAAGCTATATGAAATCAACAAGATTTTACCTCCAGAAATTAGTTTCATTTGGTTCAAGCTAAAGAATTATGTTTTCTATTTCCTGTTATAGTCTTATAAAAATCTAAAATTATAGACATATGCCTATAGTCTCACTAATTATAAAAGTCAGATATTTCTTATGCTACTCAGGCAGAACTGACAAATTCTGTCATGTACCTCTGTCATATACTTCAAATTATAAGGCCACTCCATCCTTAAAAGTTCAAAACATTCACATGATTAAAAGTAGAAAACAAAACTTTATTGATGAAAACTTCTTAAAAGTTCCAGTATGAAGTAACAAAATCAACAACCTACAAATCTCTTTCAGTCCTTGGCCTTTCAAGCAAAATATTCTCTTCAGAAAAATGCCCGTTTCATAATATCCCCATCTGTAGGCTAGGAGTATCTGAGTGGATACATGGATATAAAATTCAAAGGAGAAGGAAATGAAAATATTTTCAAAATAAAAATCTGAACCCTTTCCTTGAGGTTTATTGCAATATGGTTACCAACATATTCAGCACCTTGTAATAATCAAGTTACTGACTGGAGTCCTGGAACAGCCCCTGGAATGAAAGAACAAGAGATCCTAGTTCTTCATGAGTCACAGGTTGGCAGAAGAAGAAAAACTGACAGCAACTGGACAGGAGCTCAAATACATGAAATCCACACGTTCTGAACGATTACACACTCACTTCAAATAGCTAATAGTCTATATGGTTTTACAAAAGGAAAGAGCTCAGAGCCCGGAATATAGATAGTTGCCCTCTGAGTGACGGGCAGTCCTAACACATCCTTCATGCTTTTGTTTATCAACACATGACTCCATATGGGGGGACCAGTCAAATATCAGATCTCATGTCAAAGGTTACTTTGGGTGTAAAACTTCAGATGCCACTTGTTATTTTGTTGTTTTAGTTGCTAAGTCATATCCGACTCTTTTTGACCCCATGGACTGTAGCCCGCCAGGCTCCTCTGTTCATGAAATTTCCTGGGCAAGAATACTGGAGTGGGTTGCCATTTCCATCTCCAGGGGATCTTCCCAACCCAGGGATCAAACCCATGACTCTTGCATAGGCAGGTGGGTTCTTTACCACTGGGCCATCAGGGAAACCCACCTGTTCATCTACTCTACCTCTAAACCAAGGTTCAAGAATTATAGAAGTCTTTTAAGACCTAAAGTTCTTGTCAATATGTAACAACAACATACCAAGAAAGTCCAGAACACCTAAGTTGATGCAGGAAGTCAGCCATCTGCACCAGCAGAAAAGATCAGTACCTGGAGTCTTTTCTCTTTTGCCTCTTTATTGAGAATCCTGAGAAAGTTAATCAGGAAAAATATGAGGCAGGCAAGTTACCGCTACAAGTAAAAAGGAATTTCTAGACTCACTAAATTATTTGAAATGAGCTTTAACCACAAGAGAAAAACTAGAAGTCAACAGCCCCAATTTTTTTTAAAGGGCAGAGAGAGAGTACCTTAAATTTTGAGTTTAGGAATAAAACTGCAACAAATATCTGGGGGTCAAGTCATGAGATATCCCTTCATGCTTAAGTATTTCAAATCATGATGCTATTGAAGGAAATTGTGTCTGATTTGTTTATATGTAATTTTATTGGACTTTGCAAAACTGTCCAGAATGTTTATATACTCTTAATTTTAAAAGGACAAAAAAAAAATCTGTGCTTATCTGTTTATATGTCTGAAATCACCCATCCTATTCATATACAAGCTTACTTACTGGAGGAACTACAAGGTTATGCTTTGCCCCACAAGATCTGTTCCTATTTAACATAGACTTAAAATCTCACACTGCCTTAATGCAGTCCTTCATCGACCAGCTGTGTGCCATCGTAGGGAGCCAGCGTGGTCAGCCATTCCCCTCGTAATCACTGTAACCATGGCAGCCGCTGTTCCTTCTCTCGTGGATGCTGGACATCTTTTTCCACGTCGAGTCCTGATGGAAACCAGTACTGAAAGACCGGCCCAGGCGCCCGTGCTGCTTCTTGGAGATATTGTCCTCACTCTCAGATTTGGCAATTCCCTGGGCATGTGTTGGAGGCTGTGATTCCTGTCTAATGGTTCCAAAGGGAAAGTTCCAAAGGCCAAATCTTTGCCAGCTAAGTCTCTGGAATGCTATGATGCAATGCAAATTTCCTCCAACCTGAGAAGGGGGAAAAAAAAAAATGTTGGGTTCGGAAAACAAGAGGAAACTAGTTATAATATGTGGGTTCCAATGAATTCTGTTATTTTCCCTCCTTCATGCATACATGGAGAAGGCAATGGCACCCACACTCCAGTACTCTTGCCTGGAAAATCCCATGGACGGAGGAGCCTGGTGGGCTGCGGTCCATGGGGTCGCACAGAGTCGGACATGACTGAGCGACTTCCCTTTCACTTTTCACTTTCATGCATTGAAGAAGGAAATGGCAACCCACTCCAATATTCTTGCCTGGAGAATCCCAGGCACGGGGGAGCCTGATGGGCTGCCGTTTATGGGGTCGCACGGAGTCGGACACGACTGAAGCGTCTTAGCAGCAGCAGCAGCAGCAGCATGCATGCTCAGTTGTACTGTCTTTGCGACCCCGTAGACTGTAGCCAACCAGGCTCCTCTGTCCATGGGATTTTTTTTCCCCGCTGTCATCTACATCTAAATAGTATTTATCCTTTCCAATATCATCAGATCACAATACGCAGCATCTTTCCTGACCAGCTGCCTTTACAAAAATAAAACAATGTCCACAGCAGCCAAGACCCCTTCCCCGTCCCCATGTGCCTCTCTACCTCTCACGCACACGCAGCCCTCCCGCACTGCCTAATCCAAACACCGAGATCGTTCATCTTCCTCTCCCTGCCATGTGTTCTTCACATGTTAGTGGGATTATAGCAATGGGCTGTCTCCTCAACCCACAGAACATACCATTCCCTGAGAACTGCCCCCAGCGGCCTTGTTGGTAAACACGGCTCTGCCCCAAGGCCACAGTTAATGCCCCGGGAGTCAGCACCTGACTCCAGCTGGGCCACAACTACAGAACTGGGCTGGAGGCAGGCCCGTCTCAAGTCTAGACTGTTCTTCTGAAAGGGAGACCTACGTTGAAAGACGATGATCTTCAGGAAGCGAACAGAAAGACAGCTGAGAACAAGACAGACTAGCTCCCTGCCCCTGATAACATTTCTGCCTGGCACCCAGCTGGGCTTCTTGCCTTTTTTACATTTTAATTTTTAATTAGAAGATAATTACTTTACAATATTGTGGTGGTTTCTGCCATACATCAACATGAATCAGCCACAGGTATACATAGGTCCCCTCCCTTCTGAACGTCCCTCCCTTCTCCCACCCACGTCCCACCCCTCCAGGTTGTCACACAGCACTGGCTTTGGGGTCCCTGCATCGTACAGCAAATTCCCACGAGCTATCTACTTTACATATGGTAGTGTATGTGTTTCAGTGCTATTCTCTCAAACCATCCCACCCTCTCCTTCCTCCCTGTGTCCAAAAGTCCTTTCTTTATGTCTGTGTTTGTGGCCTTGCATGTGGAATCATCAGTACTATCTTTCTTTATTCCATATATATGTGTTAGTATGCAATATGTGTCTTTCTCTTTCTGACATACTTTATTCTGTATAATAGGCTCTAGGCTCATCTACTTCATTAGAACCGACTCAAATGCGTTTCTTTTTATAGCTGAGTAATATTCCACTGTGTATATGCACCATATAACTTCATTATCCATTCATCTGTCAATGGACATCTAGATTGCTTCCCTGTCCTAGCTACTGTAAATTTCCTTTTAAAGACACGTGTCCTTGGTTTTCACCTTTCTGTCTAAAATGGTCTGAACTGGGTTTCTGCTATTTACAAGCTAGAGTGCTGAGTAAAATAACTGCATTTTGGCCAGCTGAGAAACACTTTCACACACGGTGGCATTCTTACCTTCTTTGTCTTTCGATACTGCAGTCCCCTTTCTAAGTGCCGGATATCTAGATATTCTGGATTTTGAGTGTTCAGATCAGTAACAATATCTGCCCATCTATTGTTAAGGAAGAATAAAGCACAATTTTCTTTAAGTTTAAAATACTTTTAAAAAGTAATGGAACTTTTCACATGAGCAATTTGCTACAACAGTTCCATGGCAATAATTCTTCCATCAGAGGATTATTTCATCCATTAGGTTTTCATAAATCCTCTTTTAAATGACAGTTCTCTTTATCCAACTGATACCAAGGTTAAAAATGGTTACTCTCCATATGAAATAAAAATATATATCAACCTGTTAAATGACATCCTGCAGGCTAGTGTGGAAACATTCTATATTTTCTTTTTAATTGGAGTCAAGTACATTTTCAAAAATTTTGTAAGTTAGTATGCCTGACTACAAACAACATGACTGATGGTACAGAAAATCCAAAACAATTACAAATTGCTTTGTATTGCAAATCTGTTACTAGAACTAACAACTGAATTTGATAAAGGTGTAAGATTTAAGGCCTATATAGAAAAATCCATTGTATTTTTGTACACTACCAGAAAATAATTGGGAGATAAAATGTTTTAAAAATCAGTTTACAGGAACAATATTCAATATTGTAACAACCTATAATGGGAAATAATTTAAAAAATATATATATATATGTAACTGAATCACTTTACTGTACACCTAAACCTCACACAACATCGTAACTCAACAATTACTTCAACTAAATCAATTTACAATAGCATCAAAAAAATATACACACTTAGGAAAAATTTTTAACAAAATATATATTAAACTCTATGCTGAGAAATACCATTGCCAAGAGAAATTAAAGCTCTAATTAAGTGGAGATACAGTCTATGCTTATAAAGAGAAAACTCCACATTATTCAGATGTAATGCTCCCCAAACTAAACTATGGATTCTATGGATTCTATTCTAATTAAAATTCCAACAGGCTTTTTAGCAGAAATTGAGAAAAAGTGGCAAGGGAAGGGTTAACATACTTTTTACAGTGAATAGCAGGATGTTTTCTACTCGATTCTCCAATTAAGATCCAGTATTCTACTTCCTGTGGCGTGAGGGGACCCCTGCTAGATATAAAATACATTCACAGTAAGCTTCATAAAGTCATTCACTCCCTTGAAAATATTACTTTAATTATATACTGATAAAACATACACTGAGGTTTATGCAGAAATGCATTCATTAGCACTAGAATAGAACTGGAGTTAAGGTTTGAACAAAACTCCAGAGGCCATTAAAGAGGAAGCATAAATTAGGGTAGGGCTTGATCCCTTGTTACAAAATGTTGTTGTTTACTTGCTAAGTCGTGTCTGACTCTCTTGAGACCCTGTGGACTGTAGCCCACCAGATTCCTCTGTCCCTGGTATTCTCCAGGCAAGAATACTAGAGTGGGTTGCCACTTCCTTCTCCAGGGTATCTTCCCAACCCAGGGATGGAAACTGCCTCTCCTGCATTTCAGGCGAATTCTTTACCACTGAGCCACCAGGGAATCCTGAGAAAGGCCTAATAAACCAAACACAATTCTGCAAAAGATTAGGCTATAATGTTTAAAAGGATAGTCTTACTTGATGTAAGGAAAGCAAGTCATCAAGTCTTCCAATGTCTAATAAACCAAATATTTCATAAATGCTTCCAACAATATATTTTTCTGGTGAAACATGCACATAAAATATAAAAATGCTTACCTATATGCTTTATTCGCCTTAACAGGGGTTGCTTCAAAGCCGATTGGACAAAAATAATGATTTTGGCAATGATAGATATAAGCTAACGATTCATCTTTCAGCCCATGAGTTAACTTCGACAAGGCCCCAGATGCTACAGAAAAGCAAAAACAAACCAACTGAGGGACCATAAAGCACTGTCTATGCTTTATACAAACAATTATACAATATGTATATTGTATATTATATATATAATTTTATATATATATATATATATATATACACAAGTAATTATACAAAAATTAGTTAAGGACTCAAAGGCAGAAAAAACATTACTTGGGACAAAGGGACATTGCTGGGGAAAAAATGAATAACTATTGATAGATTTTTTTTTAAATGAATGGATTTCAATCTTTCCCTTTAGACTGAAATTCAGATAAACTGAATAGCAAACTAAATAACTGAAATATGTCCTTCATTACCAAAACCTTCAAATAACACACATGCTTGTCTACAAACATTAATACTTAGTATATATAGCAAGGGTCTCAACTTCTCTGACTGTACACATCTGTCACTAGAAATTTCTAAGTAAGCATGTCCATGATAAGCATGTTTGTTTATAAACTATGTATATTGACTACTAATATAAAAGATACACAAAAATAGGAATTTTAAATTAGATTAAAATGTAGACATTCTAATACATTCTTCCCAGACTACAGTGATCACTCTGCAAAGCTGTCATATGCAAACATCCCAATTTGGAAACCATTGAAATATATGGCCAAATACAAACTCCAAACAATTTCCAAAGATGAAAACTTTCTCCCATTAATACACATTACAATCCTTTCTACAAAAGTCACCCAAATTAGAGGAACAGTTTTCACAAGCCAAGTAGTAACAACACCTTTCTAGATAGAGTCTGGCTGGTGAACCACTGCACCCTCTTATAGCTGCTTCTCCTTGCATCTTTCCGATGGCTGCGTGTATTAGGGGCAAAGTATTTCAAAAGTATTACCTAAGAAACCAGTTTTTAACCACCACTCAAACCTTAAAGCCATTAACTGAAGTTTCATTAACTTGCATCTCCTGGAAGAGGCTACATTATTCATGAACAAACAGCCCCTTAAGACAGGAAATCCTAAAAATGGTTGAAGTAGAAGAAAATTTCCAAGTTATGGCTTCTCTGATGGACTTTCTGGCCACTGAAATAGCTGGAGCCCAAGAACAGCTGGTCAGTGGCTGTAACAGAGCCAAGAAGGCGGGAGCCCACCCGCAACCCCCAGAGATACACACAGTTTGTGAGTTCTGTGGAGACCATAACATTTCTGTCTTAAACTCTTCCTCCAAGGTTTCAGCTAGGAGATTTTTACTCATCGATTCACCATAGATTTTTACTTCATTATGTGCATTCCTGCATGCAAGGCAATCTTTTCTACTCCGATCTCTATTTCATAATGATAAATAAGTCTTTCTGCTGTTTTGGGCTGAGTCCCCAGACAAACTAAAAACCGACACCCAAGGACAGTTCTAAATGAATTCAAAGAACTAAAATTAAGAAGATGCTCAGTATTTCATTTCCATAGCTGAACTTGGTTGTAGATATATTCCAGAATAGTAAGCAAATGTAAATAGATCTGGACTCTTCATAAACCCACGTGTGTAAAGATTCTTACAGATATAACTGGCTTAGGAAGAACTCTTGAAATCTCTGTCAGACTGTGAAAATACCAAGTAAAAAGTTACCCCAGATAGCTAAAACTTCCTGTGAAAGAAATTT
This sequence comes from Redunca redunca, assembly GCA_006410935.1. NCBI lineage: Eukaryota > Metazoa > Chordata > Mammalia > Artiodactyla > Bovidae > Redunca > Redunca redunca. The sequence goes on from SJYQ01093307.1 coordinate 332,694, forward strand.
ATTGTAAGTTTTTAATGGAAATCTTTATTTCACACTTCCCTGCTTAAGTCAAATATAATCCAAAACAGCTGATTTCCTTATTGTGATTATGAATAGGAGTCACATTAATGTCTGGAATATATTCAGAGGCAAATGAGATAGGAATGAAAAATTTGCCATCATTAATATTCATACTATTTCACCTGCTACAAATACTCTTTGACTATGTCCTAGTTTTTTAGAGGACACGAGGTGGGTTTTCTTCTATGAATGATCATGCTACTCGGGTATGTCTTTTGTTATTATTTCAAAGTACATGACCATGTTCTGATGGACTTAGATTGTTGTTGTTCAGTCAGTAAGTTTTATCCAACTCTTTGTGATTCCACAGACTGTAGCCCCCCAGGCTCCTCTGGCCATGGGATTTTCCAGGCAACAATAATGGAGTGGGTTGCCATTTCCTTCTCCAGGGCATCTTCCTGACCCAGGGATCAAACCCAGGTCTCCGGCATCACAAGCAGATCTTTACCATCTGAGCTACCAGGGAAGTCCTGGATCAGGGCACTACCCTTGCTACTACTCAGCTCTGTCGCTGTAGCTGAAAGCAGCCACAAACAGAAATAGCCGTGGGCCATGTGTAAGCAAATGGATATGTCTATGTGCCAATAAAACTTTATTTATAAAATAAAGTGGGCTGTTGTTTGCTGACCTCTAATTCAGATCAGTAATTTTCAGATTTATTTTGACATGGAAAGCTTTCTGCAAGGAAAGTTTACTCGTCAGGCCAGTTCATAAAAAGGATCAAAGCTGTTACTGTGGCCCAAAAGGAGGTAGGGAGTCTACGGGCTCAGCCCTCTCCCCTCAGCAGCCCTGAGGCACCGCCATATAATTTCCAGGACTCAACTGAGCACAGAATGAAAAATCACTGAGCTTCCTATCAATGGAAGACCACACTCCTGATAAAGAAGCGGGATAGCACCTCTTCAGAAAGGTAACAGAGTGTGTACGTGCTAAGTCATCTCATTTGTGTCCGACTCTTTGCGACCCCATTGACTGCAGCCCACCAGGCTCCTCCGTCCATGGGATTCTCCAGGCAAGAGTACTGGAGTGGCTGGCCATGCCCTCCTCCAGGGATCTTCCTGACCCAGGGATCAAACCCGTGTCTCTTACATCTCCTGCATTGGCAGGCTTTGCCATCAGCACCACCTGGGAAGTCCAGAAAGGCCACAGCAGTGGTTCTCAAACCTGAGCAGGAAGGGCTTGTTAAATAACAGACTGCTGATACCTACCCCCTCGGTGACTGACCCAGCAGGTCCGGAGTGGGGACCAACAATTTGCATGTCTAACACGCTACCAGGTGATGCTGATATTCATCCAGGGGTCACATCTCAAAAGCCACAGGTCTAGGGTTAACATGCAATGTTTATTGCACTCAATTCAGGAAACAAATTAATGAACAGCTACCAACTATTGGGTTAGCCAAAAAGTTCGTTCAGGCCTTTCTGTAAGCTGTATCATGACGTTTTCGGTAACAGGAAAACCTGAATTGTTCGGCCAACCCAATCTATCAGGAACCATAAGGAAACAAAAGGCAAGGAATGTGCAGTACCTCAAGCTGCCCTCGTAGAGAAGATAAAAGAGGTGACTTGGACATAGGGTGGAAAAAATGCCAGGAAAAAAAAGGGGGGGATGTAATTCAAAGGAGAAAGAGCACCTCGGATTTAAGGAATCAAGAAGGGGGTGGCATTCAGGACAGAACAAAACCAAGTGGCAGGATTCTGAGAACCCAGAGGAAGGAGCATGTGGAGAAAACCACACTACTGCATGGGAGGGAGAGAGTCAGGGAAGAGCACGTCGTCTGGTCCAGAATGGAGGGCACGCAGAGAGGCCTCTCGCAGGGCAGCCCCAGAATCTCAGGGTAAGGTCAGAAAAAGATCACCTTCCGAAATAAAACACACCGCAGTAAACACACCACTTAGTACATCAAGGCAGTCATCCAAGACAGTGATGCTACATAGGAGAAGACAAATGAATGCATTACAGATGGAAACTAAATTCAGACTGACGTGGAGTCTAAACCAGAGGACATCGAGAATCTGAAACTTCAGCGACACAGCAGCCACTACCAAATGCAGAGCCATGATGCGGATGGTGCAGAGAAAGCAGATCAAAAATACCAGAATGTGCTGGCCCCCTGTTCCCCGAGGAGCGCGGTGTGTCCTGAGCAGCCGTCAAGGGAATGCTGGTGCCTTTGATACTGTATTTCTCACTCTCAGTTAATATATTAGCATTCTGATATTCTGTGAGCCTGCTGAATCAGAGTCTATTCTATAGGAACAGAACTCCAGAGAACTCTAAAAGAACTTATCAAAATGTATTTTTATACCTTCAAAGACAAGAACTGGATTTTGTAATCTAGCAACACAGTATCATCCTGCAAGGTTCTTAGACCCTCCAATCTTCTAAATTCAACTGGTACATGCAGGACAGCATTGAAAGACCAATCTGCTCTCGCCTGGAATGGTGCGAAGGACTTGACGCTTTCAGCAAGTTACACAGCGTCCCCAAATTAGGAAAGGATATATTAGTGCCACACACGGAAAAGATTTATTTGATCTTGTGTCTAATATGAACTGGAGAAAACCAGAAGATGAGGAAAACAGAATATAAATGCCCAGTCCACTCAAGTTGCACTAAGACACTGCAGTTAACTGGTAGTTATGTCGGGATAGGGCAAAGATATCTACTAGAAGAATAACAACTAAATACAGGAATGTTAGTGTAACTTTCCAGCTAGCTGTTAAAAACAAATGAATCTAGATGTTCCTGGCACAAAAGCTGGTAACTAAGGGAACCAGCAGTTTGACATTTTACTCTAATAAGTAACAATAATAGGAAGTGAATAATAATAAGTGAACCAACAGTTTGACATTAATGTTGACAACTTCTGGCACAAAATTTTGTGAGTCATTTTTAAATACAGCTCTTAAAAAATGCTTCAACTCATATTCACAGTCAAATCTGTTAATTTTTCTTAAAATCCCTGGATTTTGCTCTTATTCCATGAGTGAGGGCTTCCCAGGTGGTTCCGTAGGAAACAACCTGCCTTCCAATTCAAGAGACACAGGTTCAATCCCCAGGTCCAGAAGCTCCCCTGGAGAAGGAAATGGCAACCCACTCCAGTATTCTTGCCTGAGAAATCCCATGGACAGTGAAACTTGGCAGGCCACAGTCCACGAGGTTGCAAAGAGCTGGACACGACCAAGCGTGCACAAGCTTGGTTTACATTCCCTGAAGGCCCACAGGAAATGAGCAAGTCAGCCAGAAAAGAGGGAGTTCCAAAATCTAAGAAGTGTAGTCGCCAGGAAAATGTAAAGCCTGTTGAAGAAAACAGGCCTGGAGCCCTTACAAATAATCTAAGCGTGGGACTCCTCTGGTGGTTCAGTGGTTAGGGCTCCGAACTGGCACTGCAGGGAGTGCGGGCTCAATCTCTGGCTGGGGAACTGGGGTCCCACATGCTATGCCACAGGGCACCCCACAAAACAATCTAAACAAACAAAAGATACATTTCGAAGTAGTTTTTTAAATGCCTACTAACAACTGGCCACTGTTTTCACTACTGAATATCCCAGAGACAAACGAGAAAAGCCTATCCTGCAACTCTGTCTTTTACGATGAGATAGAACAGGAATGACTTCTGCTCGACACAGGTTAACACTCTCCACTCAGAATACAGTCAGAAGTCCCAAGGGTCACATGGGTAAGGTCAGAGGGCATCATATTTAGAATCAAAGGGCTACTGAGGGAAGTCCCGATGACCGAGGAGCTGGGCAGACACATTAAAAAGAGGCAACATCATATAAGGCTGCACGTCCCAAATGCCAAACAACAGACAAAAATGACCAGTATTACAGAAATTAAGAGGAATCCGAGTGTCAAGCATAAGGCAGGGCTTGCTAAGGACCACTGAGGCCTGAAGAGGAAGATGGATCAGTTATTCTTCAGGAAAAAGAGACAGTGAGGAGTCAAATCTTGTAACAGGGAAAGTGAAAACAAGAACAAAATTGGAAAAATACAGTATTCAAATTTATTTGAAGAAATTATAGCAACAATTCCTCTCCTCCCATCAAAAAAAAAAGAGGGATGGAGAGAAGAGCCTACTCCTCGAAGGAAAAACACTGATGTGTGTTGCAAAGTCTATCCTCTCTTAGCTTTTCATCGCCTGATCAATTACTTTGAGAGGCTGTGTTGACAGCCACCGTGGAAACAGAAAAAATTATTAACAACATTTAAGGCTGCCTTTTCCATGGAGAAAGGGAAGGAAAGTGAAGTCGCTCAGTTGTGTCTGACTCGTGACCCCATGGACTGTAGCCTACCAGGCTCCTCTGTCCATGGAATTTTCCAGGCAGGAATACTGGAGTGGGTTGACATGTCCTTCTCCAGGGCATCTTCCCAGCCCAGGGATCAAACCCGGGTCTCCTGCATGGCAAGCAGATGCTTTACCATCTGAGCCTGACCAGGGAGGCTCCATGGAGAAAGGCGCCCTGCAATTGCACAGAGCTCAGTCAATAAGAATAAAATTAACATTTACTGAGTCCTCACTCTGTCAAGCAAGGGGCTAAGTGTATTACAAATACGTCTCCTTTTATCTTCACAGTGACCCCGTGGGGTGAAAGTATGGAGACAAGGTCCACACTGGCTCAGTAAGATAACAGTCTACACTGGCTCAGTGAGTGAGAGTTTAAGCGCCTCGTTCAGATCACAGAACCAGGATGTGCAGAAACCACTATTCGGACTCCAAGTCTGCCTGCCTCACAAGCAGCTGGATACGCCTGCAAAAAGGCAACAGAAATAGACCCTGTTTATTTACTGTTACCTTGAGCTTGGTAAACCAGGCACCCTCTCTGCTGACAAAGCCTCTGCTTGAGCAGACTTCAGTTTGATTTCGGACGCACGCAGCAGTAAGCGGCAGCTGGCAGCAAGCAGCAGCGAGTGCTAGCTGGATGCAGGGGCTTAGTTTCTCAGACCCGGACTCCTAACCACCGTGCCACAGGAGCCAGGAGATAGGGCTAAGGTCCCTAGCCTTGCCTGCCTAGCCAGGAACAAATTCAGGCAAGGAGGCAGAAGATAAAGAGTAAAGTAAAAAGTTTATTGAAAGGAAAAGTACATGCGGAAAGGCACATGGGCGAACTCAGAGAGACAGTGGTGCCTTTGGGAAGTTTAAATCCTTTAGAAAGAGGCAGTTTTCTGGATCTAGATCCTCCCTCGGGCCAGTCACCTTGCTTTGTCCCCCCTGGTTAATATGTCTTAGGACCGTCCCCTGGGATGTGCACGCAAACCCTAGCCAAGATAGATCTCGAAGTGAAGGCTTCTGGGAGGAACACGACTCATTATGGCCTGGAATTATCTTCTGACTTTTGACTCCAAGGAGCCTTTCTGAGCATGGGTAGTGTCTCCCTTATCAGACAGGGTTTTTTCCTTTCTTTGTCCTTGCCATGATTATGCCCTTGAGGTAAGAGCAAAGACTGGCTATTTATCCTGTTTCTTGTTGGGTGTAAATTCCTCAACGGGAGCCCAGCCGTCTCTGATGTCAAGAAATGCAAAGAGGAGGCTGGCTGACTGTAAATTCCCCAACTTGGAGCCCACCTATATCCTACCTCAAGTAAGGCATCACTGAGCCTTCTTCTCAGCTAGGCTGGGAACTTGGGCTTCTGTGTCCATCCTGGCTGAATCCAGTTTTAGCAAAAATTCTGCCAAAGTCAGTTGAGAGAGAATCCCCAACCCGGATACCAGATCAAGGTCCTTATCCTTCACTCTTAAAGCCCAACCCTTAGACTGCCTGAGATAAGACCTGTTAGACTGGCTCAGCAAGGACCCTTGATGTCTCTTCTTAATAACCTTCCATCCATGGAACCCTCGCTTTGAGAGCTGGTTTGTTGTTTCAGGTTGAGCCCGATTGCTCTCCCATGACCCAGTTCCCCATTACAACAGTCTTCAATAGTCTTCCTTACCCTTTTGACAAGTGTCAGAAGAACATTTTCTTTAACACTGTGTTGTAGGTTTCTGATCGTAAATTCAAAAGGTGATTGTGAAATTTTAAAAATGGAAATGTTCAAATAATGCAAATTATTTAACTAGCACATAACTAACACAATCCTTAAGACCGACTGCATTATTCTCTGTAATAACCAAGACCCGTTTATAACAGAACTGTGTCACTTTCATAGTTCGTTGTCCTGTTGTTACATATTTTTATGCCACTCTAACAACAAATATTCTAAAATCCTTGCATTCTCTTTCAGGAAGAGGAACTGCAAATTCCATGCTGCTTCCTGAAAAAATTTTAGTAGCAGCAAGCTCTCTCTCTCTCTCTCTCTCTCTCACACACACACACATACACACACACACACACACACACACTCCATGGGCCCAAAAATCACACCGTGCTAAAACAGTGTTTATGACATGCCATATAGTTTTAAAAGTTCTACATTCAAAGAGGAAAAGAACTAAAAAATATTAAACTGTATATTGAAAAGTACTCTATATATTACTATCAATATTATCTATTATGATTTCCTCTTAGATAGAGTGATAGACTGTATTTAGAGTTTACAGCATATCCCATGAATCAAAACCAATCTTTGAGATGAATCCTAAAGCATATACCTCTGTGTGTATGTGTGTATGTGTGTGTGTGTGTGTGTGTGTGTGTGTAAGTCTTCTATTTATTTACTTACCAGTTTCTCCAGCTGTTTTATTCTTCCCATGAGGCTTATATAGAACATATGAGCATCCTTTTACATGGAAGTGGTCGTTAATTTGTCTAAACCACCTGAAAAATAACAAGAAGACTCACTCATAGCAACAATTCCATAACAAAGAAAGTGCTATTCTAATTTCAGTAAAATTCAGACAGAGCCCAAGTCTGGCATATCTATCAGAAGTTGGGTTCAAACAGTCAGATACATGGTTTACTATCAATGTACACCTACAGAATTATTATTTTGCAGAACTAGAAATAGGTCTTCCTCTAAGCACGGGCTTCATACCTCATAAGTGTTGTATTTCCAGTGAAGGGGCCGAACCTAATATCTTCAAATGGAGGCTGAAAGCCCAAAATATGTAAAGCTTCTTCTTGAGTGATGGCTGGAAGACTACAAAAGAAATATGGCCTTTCATTTGACAATTTCCATCATACGCAAATGCAACCTGTCTCAATGTTACTATGTCTGTCTCATGTGCAAACAGTTTTACTAACATTTAAAATTTTCATCTTATCAAAAACAATGCATGCATATATTTTCAGCTAAAAGGTTTCAAACAAAATATGGTAGTTTTCCCCCAATTTCTAAAAAATCTGTTCTTAGAAATCTTCCATTATAGGGACTTCCCTGGCAGTCCAGAGGTTAAGAATCCACCTGCAATGCAAGGGATGTAGGTTCAATCCCTGGTCAGGGAACTAAGATCCCACATTTTGCAGGACAACTAAGTCTGTGCATCGCAACTAAGACCTGATGCAATCAATAAATAAATACATTTTTTTAAAATGATATTTTAAAAAATCTTTCATTATTCCATATTTCAAAATCTTCCATTATAGCAAAAGCAATACCAAAGAACTTCTGAATGGAGTTTAGAGATAGCTTATCAAACTTACTTTCCGGCTCCCATTGTGCTATATAAGAAATTCCAACAAGAAACTAACGAGGAGATGCCACAAGAAGTCTTATATTGTGGTCGGCTTATGCAGTACCTGAAAAAATAAAAGACTGTCTTCTTCACTTGAATAAACACAAAATAAGCACATAAAAACAGAACACTCATGGCAACTGAGCACGTTAGCATAACGAAAACTTTGATCATTCAAACCAATGTTAAATATTTATTCAATGGTCAAGAACACACCGGGCAGTGCAGCAGCTCAGGAGATGCACGTTCAGTCCCTGGGTCGGGAAGATCTCTTGGCAGAGGAAATGGTAACCCACTCCAGGATCCTTGCCTGGAAAATCTCACGGACAGAGAGGACTGAAGAGCTTTAGTCCATAGCGTTGCAAAGAGTGGGACACGACTGAGCATGCATGCATTGTAAATGCGTAACAATAAATCATGCTTTTTAAGAATGATGGCTAAGTGTGACTAGTTAAAGTGAATGTTACCCAAATGAATGGAAAAAAATTACAGATACATACATTTAGATGCCAACTCCTAAAATTTCAATGCAAACTCCTAGTTGAGCTACATGTGTGACTATTAGCAACTTCAGCCATAGGAATTCTTTATATTGTCTGGATATTAATCCCCTATCAGATACATGATCTGCAAACATTTCCCCCCACCTTGTACGCTGCCTTTTCGCTTTGTTGATTGTTTCCTTTGGTGCGCAGCAATGTTTAAGTTTGATGTAGTCCCATTTGTCTAGTTTTGCTTTTGCTACCTGTCCTTTTCATGTCATATTCCAGAAATCACTGCCAAATCCAGTGTCATGAAGATTGTCCCCTGTGTTCTAGGATCTTACAGCTTTAGGTCTTACATTTAGGTCTTTAATCAATTTTGAGTTAATTTTTGTGTATGATGTGAAGTAAGGGTCCAGTTTCATTCTTTTGCACATGGATATCACAGCACTCTTTTCCAAAGAGACTGTCCCTTCCCCGTCTTGTGGTCTCGACACCCTTGCAGAAGATTATTTGCCTATTTGCGTGAATGTTTATTTCTAAGCCAATTCTGTTCCATTGGTCTATGTCTGTCTTTATGCCGGTACCACACCATCTTGGTTATTGTAGCTCTATAATATGTTTCGAAATCAGGAAGTGTGTGGCCTGTGTTGCCCTCCTGTAAGCACCACCTTTCCTGTAAACCCCTAGAGGCAGTGTCCTCAGCTGGCACACAGGGGGTAAGATCATCAGGTAGATATCAGCACAGTGTCTTCTCCTGGAACCCTCCCTGCGTCTCTGTAGTGCTGACCTGGATCTCCTCAAAGAACTCAGGTTCTTCCCCTCTCACTCCACGGCTCATACCCCCAGATTTAGCCAGAGTCACCAAATGGTTGGGGGATGTCACCTGAAATGTAGAGCAACCGGCATTGTTCAAGGCCAGCAGTAGCCTATGAGGTCTCAATATCTCCTCTCTGTTAATACAGAACGTATGGGATCTGATGAGGATATTAGAGCCGATGGTTTGGGGATGTTGCTACTTCTTTGTTTTAGGGAAGACAGAGGATTTCCTGTTTTTCATTTTGTTGTTATTGTTTTCATGGGTTTGAGGGAAGGAGTGGAATAAAAAGACTTTATTCTGTCATGGTTCAATCTCCCTCCTCCATCTTACACACTTCTTCACAAATCCTTGGGATCAAGCTTAGGGACTGTTAAGATTTTTCATACTTCTTCACCAGTCCAAACTTATTTACCAGTCTTGTTCATGACCACCTTAAAACTTTTACTGACATTCTGTGGGTCTATCCATTCCATCTCTAACCTTGTAACATTCTCCAGGAAATACTCTTGTCATCCAGGTAATTTTTCCCCTTAGGTTATTTCTCACATCTATCTTTCCTCATCCAAGTCTTTATGGCCTTACATGTTACACTACTAAGAATAATTACTCATATATGTGGTTATAACAAATCCTAAGTCAAAGGGATTCAGAACAAAATGCATAAAACCTCGCTCCAAAGAAACTAAAATTAATGTTTTTTAATCCGTGTTGCTTCTCCAATACAGCCTACCAGTTTATCTTTGTCAAATATGCTTTTGTTAAGAAAGCACCAGTGGATTATCTCTACCCTGGAAAAAAGTTCTAAATCCTTAACCTGACATCCAAGAAATAGACTTTGAAAGGTGTTATAAAGAAAGAACAAGGACTCTGGAGTCCAGTTCTCTTCAATTTCAAAGCAAGATCTACACATTTGCCATGTGAAGTTGGATAAGTTTCTTAGCTGCTCTGAACCTCACCCCAGACAGACCAGTCTACTCTTCATTACCAACCTGCCAGACACTTCCCTAGCATCCATTCAAAGACCTGTAGACCCTCTCCCCCTCGTTTTCCTTTCTTAAGCCCCAGCTCCTCAGTGACGCACTTCAGTGATCATTACCTCCTCTCATGTTGGTTCTTTATTCCCACCCACCATCTGACCAAGTTCCTGAGATATTTTACATTTTTCTCTCTTCTCAACTAGACTGGAGAATAAAGTCCTGTTTTCTGCCTCTCTGTACTCAGCCCACAGCAAAGCGTCCAGTATTTATAAAATAAGAGAAAGAAATCAAATATTTCTAAAACGTCACACAGAAGAATTGTTAAAAACCTCAAATCACGGATTAGTAGTACCTAAAAACTATCATGACTTAAACGTCTTTTTCTTTTGAATAGGGACTCTACGTTAAGGCCACCAAATAGCCTCAGCTGCTAAGTGGAAGATCTTCTCATTAAAGGAATGCCAGTTAGTAAAGGCAGAAGAAATGAGAGAATTTTGAAAAGTCACCATTTTATAACAGGATTCAGGCAGAGGTCATCAGTGGGTTTGGCTGAAACGACTAGGTGAAAAGCTGATGGCTGTCTAGATGCTAGCTCAAAGCCACTGTCAACAGTGTGATGACCTGACGGCTGCAGAGGGAAGAAACGGGCCTGACAGTGTGGCTGAGGCTGTGGCCCCCTTATTCCAGGGGCCACTCTTAGAAGGTCTAATCCTGAATGAGCAGATTCTACATGCTTTCTGATGGGACGCAGCATGAAGGACACAAGGTCACCAAGACAGTATTCTTGCCCCCAGGTATTCAACTGGAATCTAATCATGTCTTTACACCTAACTTCCAGTTTACAAGGACCGCTGTGTGTGTGCTCAGTAGCTCAGTCATGTCCGACTCTTTCGGACCCCATGAACTGGAGCCCTCCAGGCTCCTCTGTCCGTGGTATTTTCCGGGGAAGAATACTGGAGTGGGTTACCATTTCCTTCTCCAGGGGATCTTCCTGATGTGCATCTCCTACATTGGCACATGGATTCTTCACCACTTTACCAGGGAAGCCCAAAAATGAGGTACTAAGGAAATGTTTGTTAACTTCATTAGGCATGACAGTGGTACTGCGGTTAGGTAAAAAAGGTCAATTTTTAGCGGTTACCATCGTCGGAGGTCTAATACTTTCCGCTGCTTAATATCTTCAAGAGGAGAATACTGAGGCCACTCCCTCTGATGCTTTCCTTTCTTATCTGATGTTTTTTTCTTGGAAACTTGCTTCTTTCCATTGCCTGGAACACAAGAGTATAAAAATGAGGCAAGATGAAGTAAGCTCTCAAAACAATGCAATTAATTATGTAACAAATAGCAAAGTAGCTAGGTCTAAAAATGCTATTCACAAACATATTCAAAACTGTATGTATCTTCAAGAATACCCTCTGCCTTAAAGAAAGGGATAGAGAATAAAAATACATTTAAACAACCATGAATGTTATTTCCTATCAGGTTCTTATATTTTAATCCCTGAACTAGTCACTTAGGTAGCAAAAGAATCAATCACAAAATGCTTAGCCACATTTAGAAAATCAAATTAGCACTGGTAAAATATTTAATGAGATCAATTTCCAGAAAATGAATCCTTTCTATAAAAGAATAAAACCACATTAATGTTACTCTGCTGAGAAAGTAAGAGCAGCAGATCCAATAATCTGATGATGTGATGTTTAAAAATAGCTCCAGGCCTACAGAGACCACAAAATGAATTAAGAATGATGCATACAAGTACATTAAAATGCAACTTTAGCACCAGGAGCCAGAATGGAAAACAAAGTCTCCTTTCTGTGCACGTAGGTATATACGTGTGCACAGACAGACACACAGACACCACACACATTCTCGAAAAAGACACAAAAGACAACACAGTGGTTATCTATGGGGGGGGAGGGAAAGTTGGGAGCCTCACCAAGGGGAGACAAAAGGGAATTTTTATACTCTTTGATTTCTATACTTTTTTGTTTCCATTCAGTGGATCACCCAGTCAAAAAATAATATAAATTAAAATATTATTAACTAACATCCAAGCCTCATTTCACTAAAACACCATGAACATTTCACACAGCCATGTGCACGTTATATCTTTATTTTTATTTTCGATCTCACCACATGTGGGATCTCAGTTCCCTGACCAGGTATCCAACCTGTGCCCTTAGCATTGGAAGGGCAAAGTCTTAACCTCTGGATCACCAGGGAAGTCCTAGCTAGGTGCACTTTAAAATCTCTCACACGTATTACATTTTAAACAAAATCAATCTGCTATAAAAATTAAATAAAAGCTAATATTTCATTTTCATGAGTCAGTCATAAATTAGACAATATAGATTATAGAGATACATGTTTAGAAAACAAACATGGAAGAAGATACATTTTCTTCATTCAAGATGCTCTACAGTGAAACCATCTGGCACCCAAAACCAGCTGGAACCATAAAGACCTACTGTATAGCACAGGGAACTATATTCAGTAATTTGTAATAACTTGTAAGGGGAAAGAATCTGAAAAAAAAATATATATATGTATAACCCAACCACTGAGCTGTACATCTGAAACAGCATGACACTGTAAATCAACTATACTTTAATAAAAAAAAAGTAAAAAAGACTGAGGTCTTATGTCTTCTGTATACAATGGAACTAAATTAGACATTGGTACTTAGAAAAACCCTAAATATATGGAAATAACATAGCATACTTCTAAATAAGGTATTATCAAAGAAGAAATAATAAGGGAAATTGGAAAGTATTTCAAATTAAATGACAGCTAAAAATAAAGTGTATTAAAATCTATGGTCTTCAGCAAAAACAGCACTCAAAGTAAAAGTGTTAGTTGCTCAGTGGTGTCTGACTTTTTGTGACCCCAGGGACTGTAGCCCACCAGGCTCCTCTGTCCATGGGATTCTCCAGGCAAGATAGAGGAATAATATGCAATTTCCTCCCCCAGAGGATCTTCCAGACCCAGTAATCGACCCTGGGTTTTCCGCATTGCAAACAGATTCTTTTCCATCAGAGCCACCAGGGAAGCCCGAAAACAGTACTTGGTGAGCAATTTTAGAGCATTTAATACTTACACAGAAAGGTCTTGCATCAAGAGGATAGAAAATAAAGGACAAAATAAACCCAAAATAAGAGGAACAAAATAGTAAAGAGCATAAATCGGTGAAACAAAAACAGACAATTCAGAAAATTAGTAAAGCTAAAAGCTGGTTATTCGAAAAGACAAACAAAGCTGATACACCCACCGCTAGAAAAAAAAAAGAATATAAACTACCAGCATCAGGGATGAAAAAGGAGTTATCACTAAAGACCCTACAGATGTTAGAGGGATAAAATGAACTATTAGGAACAGCTTTATGTCAACACCTTGACAATGTAGATGAAATGCACAGACTAAATGGACAGAATCAATGGGAATTAAGACAACTCCATAACTGTATCTAGAGAGTGTTATTGCCCCTCTGAAAACAGCTCAGAAAACAGGATGAGAGGACACTTCCCAATGGCACTAGTGGCAAAGAGTCTGCCTGCCAATGCAGGAGACATGAGATGCGGGTGTGATCCCTAGCTCAGGAAGGTCTCCTGGAGGAGGGCACGGCAACCCACTCCAGTATTCTTGCCTGGAGAATCCCATGGACAGAGGAGCCTGGCAGGCTACAGTCCATGGGGTCACAAAGAGACAGACACAAACCCAAGCGACTTAGCACACACAGCACACACAAGACACCTCTACTATCGTATTTAGAGATTGCTATCAGCCCTCTGAAAACCCCTCAGAAAACAGGAAGAAAGAACACTTCCCAACACATCTTAGGAGACCTGAACAGATACTACCCAAAAAAAATTATAGACCACTCACCCACAAATAGAGACACAAAGTGAAATTCGGATGACTCCCCAAGAATTACAAATTTACAAACCATTCTGTGAAACAAGTTGATTTTGTCAATGAATGAGCAGATGGACAGAGATTTTACAAAATGATCCGAAAAGCCAAGAAATAATATGAACCTGACTTCTGCCTCTTTCTAGCTGTGCAAATGTATCCCAAAATTTATCCCCTCTATGCCTCCATTCCTTCACCTATAAAATGAAGACAACAGGACCTGCCTCACAAAATTCCAGTCTTACTGTGCGTTCCAAAGAAAGACATGAAGGGCATTAGTATGCGCTCCAGAACTACCACACTGTGACAGTGAAGACCACACTGCACCCCCTTACACTGTGCAGTGGGCAACCTACTCGGTGGCACCTGGAGACCCTGCTGAGTGCTCAGAACTTTTTAACAACAGAAAAGTCAGACTGTTATGTAGTAACAAAGAAAACTAGATGCTTAACTGGGAAATATGAATTCACCTAGCTGCAAAACAGAAATACTATGTTATTCTAGCCACCTCATTACCCACTTCTAAACTACTGTGTACTTAGCTGTAATACTTCCGTTTAACAGCACTCTTAGATTTGGCCCAAGCTCTCAAAACACAAGGGTTAAGTTTGAAATTTCCAATGGCGACACATTAATGAACTAAGCGTCTTACACCCAAGGTTTTTTTTTAAACTATAATGAAATACCGACTCGATGGACATGAGTTTGAGCAAGCTCTGGGAGTTGGTGACAGACAGGGAAGCCTGGCAGGCTGCAGTCCACGTGGCTGCAAAAAGCTGGATACGACTGAGCGACTGACCTGAAGTGATAATGGAAAACAACACAGTGAAACTGTTAATCACTCAGTTGTGTCCATCTTTTTGTGACTCCACAGACTGTAGCCCACCAGGCTCCTCTGTCCATGGAGATTCTCCAGGCAAGAATACTGGAGTGGGTTGCCATTCCATTCTCCAGGGGATCTTCCAGAACTGGGTCTCCTGTATTGCAAGAAAATATGCCTAATTGCTTGTTTTCTCCTTATTTTCACTTGGAAACATCCAGGCTCCTTCCTCACCTGATTTGTGTTTCAAATTCGTGGTCACTCCATCAAATTCAGATTTATCAATTTCCCACGCGAGAGGTAGCTTGCCCAGGCTGTTGGATAAGTTCTCCAAGCTGTTTTCTTCGTTGTAGATGATGTCCGACGTACTGGCTGAGATGCCAATGTACCTTGAGGAATTATTTGCTGCAGATAAAGAGGTACTATCAGAGAGGCAAGAACGAGCTGGATTTGGAGTTTTATAGATTGAGGTGGCCTGGTTGAGAAAGGCATAGTCTGAACAGATGGCGTAAATCTTCTCCCGAGTGTGGGTCACTGGACAGCTCCACGGATAATGACCATCCCCTCTGGGACCCAGGGGCTCTCCGGAGGCGCGGGTGCAGAAAGCTTGAACGGCACCTTGCAGGCTCTCTTCGGGAGACCTTCTCTCGGATTTGTGCTCACCATTTCCACAATCATCTGCCCCTTCTGCTTCTGCAACGTTAGGCATTGAGCGCAACCGTGAAAGTTCTGTGGTGAGGAAGAGGGTGCCACGCTTTCTATTTCTTGAGAAACAGCTGTGACAATCGTTTACAGCGTTCGGCAAAAACTTAAGAGCTGCAAAAATGGGCTCCTAAGGAAAGAGGGAGGAGACAGAAAGATCAACAACCCACTAGACACTGCAAAATGCAAACACATATTCTAAGTGTTTCACAGGCCTTCATTCGATACATATTTATTTCACAACTACTGTAGTTGTGATCACTGACCATCTGTCTGGTTAAAAATTGTTTTTAAATGATGCTTTAGGATAATAGAGGATGAGATGGTTGGACAGTATCACCGATTCAGTGGACATGAACTTGGGAAAGCTCCAGGAGATAGTAAGGGACAAGGAGGTCTGGCAGGTTGCAATCCATGGGGTCACAAAGAGCCAAAGATGACTTAGCGACTGAACAACAAATAGGATAATAAAAAGACCAATGACTCCGTTTAAAGATGGGCAAAATATCTGCACAGTCATTTCTCCAAAGATGATGTAGCAATGATTAATAAGCACATAAAAAGATGTGCATCACTAGCCTTCATGGAAATGCAGATCAAAACCACAGTGAGATACCACCTCTTATTGATCCAAGCAGCTTGAATCAAAAAGACAGATAATCATAAGGATCAAGGAGGAAGTGGAGAAACTGGAAGCCTCATACAATGCTGGTGGAAATGCAAAATGCTCCAGTGACTTTGGAAAACAGCTCCTTAAACGTTATACATGAAGTTAGCATATGAGCCACCAATTTCACTCCTCAGAATATATCTAAGAGAACTGGAGACGTCTGTCCACACAAATGTCCAGACCAGTACTACTCATAATAGCTTAAAAAAAAAAAGGAAACTATTCAATTCTCATCAATTGATGATTGGATAAATAAGATGTAGTCTATCCATCAGAGAAGGCAATGGCACCCCACTCCAGTACTGTTGCCTGGAAAATCCCATGGACAGAGGAGCCTTGTAGGATGCAGTCCATGGGGTCGCTAAGAGTCGGACACGACTGAGTGAATTCACTCTGACTTTTCACTTTCATGCACTGGTAAAGGAAATGGCAACCCACTCCAGTGTTCTTGCCTGGAGAATCCCAGGGATGGGAGAGTCTGGTGGGCTGCCATCTATGGGGTCGCGCAGAGTTGGACATGACTGAAGCCACTTAGCTTAGCAGCAGTCTATCCATACGATGAAATACTATTGGACAATAAGAAGAAATGAAATACTGATCCATGTTACAACATGGGTGAACCCTGAAGCATTAAGCTAAGTAAAAGAAGCCAGTAACAAAGGACCAGAGAGTGTGCAACTCCTTTTACATGAAATGCTCAGATTGGGAAAAGCTGTACTGACAGAAATTAGATTAGGGATTACCTAAGAGCTTGTGAGGCGAAAGGGGATTGGCAGTGATGGGTTTTCTTCCTGGAGGAATGAAAATATTCCCTGATTGTGAGGTTGAATGCACAACTTTGTGAATGCAGTAAGAGCCACTGAACTGTACACTTTAAATACGTGCACGGGGCTCCTCCTCATTAGAGAAAATGCCCACGCCCCTTTCTCTCTGGGTGTGTATCTCTGTCTTGTTTCTGTCTTAACAAACTGTTTCTCTGTGTGCTCTCCCAAAATAAGTAATAAAGAAACAAATATAAATAGATAGATATAAATAAGTAAGTTAATTGTATGGTATATAAGCTTCCCTGGTGGCTCAGTGGTAAAGAATCCACCTGCAAGGCAAGAGTCGTAGAAGATTGGGGTTGGATCCCCAGTTCAGGAAGATCCCCTGGAGGAGGGCATGGCAACCTATTTAGTGTTCTTGCCTGGAGAATCCCATGGACAGAGGAGCCTGGCGGGCTACAGTCCATAGGGTCACAAAGAGTCAGACACAACTGAATCAACTTAGCCACACACGCATGGTGTATACATAGCTCAAAACTCTGCGGACATCACCACAATGAATCATAGCCCATAGTAACTAACTTCTGATCAGTCTCAGGAAAAACTGAGTTTCAGGCATACATCTAGCCTTTGGGGAAGAAAACAAAGTTTAATAACAACCGAGGGTTATCTGAGGAAGTTGAAGATTTAAACAAAAGGAAGGCCTTGGTGAATCAAACCATGCTAGGTGATATGGGAGATCCCCTGAAGCAAGTGCCCAAGCAGAGTGAGCCCACCTCCCAGGGGACCACTTCATAGATAAAACCCACCCCAGGTTGCCAGTTGGAATGTGACCAGTTATTGTCTCTGCCCCTTCACTTAATTGAAAAGCTAGAAGTGAGAATAGTTTTCCCAGGTTACAGGAAAATGATTATGTAAAACCCATCCTCAAATACTGAATAACAAAAACCGATGATTAAGACACTGGAATCTGTAAAGCAACTATCCTTCAATTAAAAAATAAATTAAAAATATACATTGAAGAGGACCTGATGCCGGCAAAGACTGAAGGCAGGAGGAGAAGGGGGCAACAGAAGATGAGATGTTTGGATGGCATCACCGACTCGATGGACATGAGTTTGAGCACATCTGGGAGATAGTGAAGGACAGGGAAGCCTGGCATGCTGCAGTCCATGGAGTCACAAAGAACCA
This sequence comes from Redunca redunca, assembly GCA_006410935.1. NCBI lineage: Eukaryota > Metazoa > Chordata > Mammalia > Artiodactyla > Bovidae > Redunca > Redunca redunca. The sequence continues at coordinate 350,703 of SJYQ01093307.1, forward strand.
GACAGGACTGAGCAACTGAACAACGGAAGCGATAAGCAATCACAGAAGATGGTTCCCACAAGAGCCCTGGAGTCTGTGAGGAGAAACCAGCACGGCTACTGCATGTCCTTTGTGGAATTTATGGAACAGAGCTCCACACCAGGAGGACCCCACCATCCCGTGTGCTGTGCTTAGTCGCTCAGTCGTGGCCACCTCTTTGCAACCCCATGGACTGCAGCCCACCAGGCTCCTCTGTCCATGGGATTCTGCAGGCAAGAATCCTGGAGTGGGTTGCCATGCCCTCCTCCAGCGGATCTTCCCAACCCAGGGATGGAACCCAGGTCTCCTGCATTGCAGGCAGATTCTTTACTGTCTGAGCCACCAGGAAAGCCCCCACATATCCTAGGGAAGATTTTACTTTCTTTTTTTGATGGAATGCTTCCTCCCTAGTCATACCCTTAGGACAGTGATTTTTTTTTTTTAGTACTTTATGCAGAGTTCAGTTATTTGCAGGAGGAGTGCTGGCTTGGCCGGAGCTTCATTGCCAAAGGCGAAACCTCCACGGGTTTTTTGCTTTTTGGTCAAGAAATCCTAGGAGTAGCAGATCTCTCGACAGGAAGCTTTGACAGTTTTTCTTTCTTCCCTTTCTCCTGATGTGATGATGGACGAAGATTCAAAAAGAAGGTCTGGGTAGGGCTTCCCTGGTGGCTCAGCGGTAAAGAAGCTGCCTGCAGGAGACACTGATCTCTGAACCGGAGAGATCCCACAGGCCTGCGCTCTAGAGCCCGCGAGCCACAGCCACTGAGCCCGCAGGCTGAGAGCCCGGGAACCACAGCTGCTGAGCCCGCGAGCCGCAGCCACTGAGCCCGCGGGCTGAGAGCCCGGGAACCACAGCTGCTGAGCCCGCGAGCCGCAGCCACTGAGCCCGCGGGCTGAGAGCCCGGGAACCACAGCTGCTGAGCCCGCGAGCCGCAGCCACTGAGCCCGCGGGCTGAGAGCCCGGGAACCACAGCTGCTGAGCCCGCGAGCCGCAGCCACTGAGCCCGCGGGCTGAGAGCCCGGGAACCACAGCTGCTGAGCCCGCGAGCCGCAGCCACTGAGCCCGCGGGCTGAGAGCCCGGGAACCACAGCTGCTGAGCCCGCGAGCCGCAGCCACTGAGCCCGCGGGCTGAGAGCCCGGGAACCACAGCTGCTGAGCCCGCGAGCCGCAGCCACTGAGCCCGCGGGCTGAGAGCCCGGGAACCACAGCTGCTGAGCCCGCGAGCCGCAGCCACTGAGCCCGCGGGCTGAGAGCCCGGGAACCACAGCTGCTGAGCCCGCGAGCCGCAGCCACTGAGCCCGCGGGCTGAGAGCCCGGGAACCACAGCTGCTGAGCCCGCGAGCCGCAGCCACTGAGCCCGCGGGCTGAGAGCCCGGGAACCACAGCTGCTGAGCCCGCGAGCCGCAGCCACTGAGCCCGCGGGCTGAGAGCCCGGGAACCACAGCTGCTGAGCCCGCGAGCCGCAGCCACTGAGCCCGCGGGCTGAGAGCCCGGGAACCACAGCTGCTGAGCCCGCGAGCCGCAGCCACTGAGCCCGCGGGCTGAGAGCCCGGGAACCACAGCTGCTGAGCCCGCGAGCCGCAGCCACTGAGCCCGCGGGCTGAGAGCCCGGGAACCACAGCTGCTGAGCCCGCGAGCCGCAGCCACTGAGCCCGCGGGCTGAGAGCCCGGGAACCACAGCTGCTGAGCCCGCGAGCCGCAGCCACTGAGCCCGCGGGCTGAGAGCCCGGGAACCACAGCTGCTGAGCCCGCGAGCCGCAGCCACTGAGCCCGCGGGCTGAGAGCCCGGGAACCACAGCTGCTGAGCCCGCGAGCCGCAGCCACTGAGCCCGCGGGCTGAGAGCCCGGGAACCACAGCTGCTGAGCCCGCGAGCCGCAGCCACTGAGCCCGCGGGCTGAGAGCCCGGGAACCACAGCTGCTGAGCCCGCGAGCCGCAGCCACTGAGCCCGCGGGCTGAGAGCCCGGGAACCACAGCTGCTGAGCCCGCGAGCCGCAGCCACTGAGCCCGCGGGCTGAGAGCCCGGGAACCACAGCTGCTGAGCCCGCGAGCCGCAGCCACTGAGCCCGCGGGCTGAGAGCCCGGGAACCACAGCTGCTGAGCCCGCGAGCCGCAGCCACTGAGCCCGCGGGCTGAGAGCCCGGGAACCACAGCTGCTGAGCCCGCGAGCCGCAGCCACTGAGCCCGCGGGCTGAGAGCCCGGGAACCACAGCTGCTGAGCCCGCGAGCCGCAGCCACTGAGCCCGCGGGCTGAGAGCCCGGGAACCACAGCTGCTGAGCCCGCGAGCCGCAGCCACTGAGCCCGCGGGCTGAGAGCCCGGGAACCACAGCTGCTGAGCCCGCGAGCCGCAGCCACTGAGCCCGCGGGCTGAGAGCCCGGGAACCACAGCTGCTGAGCCCGCGAGCCGCAGCCACTGAGCCCGCGGGCTGAGAGCCCGGGAACCACAGCTGCTGAGCCCGCGAGCCGCAGCCACTGAGCCCGCGGGCTGAGAGCCCGGGAACCACAGCTGCTGAGCCCGCGAGCCGCAGCCACTGAGCCCGCGGGCTGAGAGCCCGGGAACCACAGCTGCTGAGCCCGCGAGCCGCAGCCACTGAGCCCGCGGGCTGAGAGCCCGGGAACCACAGCTGCTGAGCCCGCGAGCCGCAGCCACTGAGCCCGCGGGCTGAGAGCCCGGGAACCACAGCTGCTGAGCCCGCGAGCCGCAGCCACTGAGCCCGCGGGCTGAGAGCCCGGGAACCACAGCTGCTGAGCCCGCGAGCCGCAGCCACTGAGCCCGCGGGCTGAGAGCCCGGGAACCACAGCTGCTGAGCCCGCGAGCCGCAGCCACTGAGCCCGCGGGCTGAGAGCCCGGGAACCACAGCTGCTGAGCCCGCGAGCCGCAGCCACTGAGCCCGCGGGCTGAGAGCCCGGGAACCACAGCTGCTGAGCCCGCGAGCCGCAGCCACTGAGCCCGCGGGCTGAGAGCCCGGGAACCACAGCTGCTGAGCCCGCGAGCCGCAGCCACTGAGCCCGCGGGCTGAGAGCCCGGGAACCACAGCTGCTGAGCCCGCGAGCCGCAGCCACTGAGCCCGCGGGCTGAGAGCCCGGGAACCACAGCTGCTGAGCCCGCGAGCCGCAGCCACTGAGCCCGCGGGCTGAGAGCCCGGGAACCACAGCTGCTGAGCCCGCGAGCCGCAGCCACTGAGCCCGCGGGCTGAGAGCCCGGGAACCACAGCTGCTGAGCCCGCGAGCCGCAGCCACTGAGCCCGCGGGCTGAGAGCCCGGGAACCACAGCTGCTGAGCCCGCGAGCCGCAGCCACTGAGCCCGCGGGCTGAGAGCCCGGGAACCACAGCTGCTGAGCCCGCGAGCCGCAGCCACTGAGCCCGCGGGCTGAGAGCCCGGGAACCACAGCTGCTGAGCCCGCGAGCCGCAGCCACTGAGCCCGCGGGCTGAGAGCCCGGGAACCACAGCTGCTGAGCCCGCGAGCCGCAGCCACTGAGCCCGCGGGCTGAGAGCCCGGGAACCACAGCTGCTGAGCCCGCGAGCCGCAGCCACTGAGCCCGCGGGCTGAGAGCCCGGGAACCACAGCTGCTGAGCCCGCGAGCCGCAGCCACTGAGCCCGCGGGCTGAGAGCCCGGGAACCACAGCTGCTGAGCCCGCGAGCCGCAGCCACTGAGCCCGCGGGCTGAGAGCCCGGGAACCACAGCTGCTGAGCCCGCGAGCCGCAGCCACTGAGCCCGCGGGCTGAGAGCCCGGGAACCACAGCTGCTGAGCCCGCGAGCCGCAGCCACTGAGCCCGCGGGCTGAGAGCCCGGGAACCACAGCTGCTGAGCCCGCGAGCCGCAGCCACTGAGCCCGCGGGCTGAGAGCCCGGGAACCACAGCTGCTGAGCCCGCGAGCCGCAGCCACTGAGCCCGCGGGCTGAGAGCCCGGGAACCACAGCTGCTGAGCCCGCGAGCCGCAGCCACTGAGCCCGCGGGCTGAGAGCCCGGGAACCACAGCTGCTGAGCCCGCGAGCCGCAGCCACTGAGCCCGCGGGCTGAGAGCCCGGGAACCACAGCTGCTGAGCCCGCGAGCCGCAGCCACTGAGCCCGCGGGCTGAGAGCCCGGGAACCACAGCTGCTGAGCCCGCGAGCCGCAGCCACTGAGCCCGCGGGCTGAGAGCCCGGGAACCACAGCTGCTGAGCCCGCGAGCCGCAGCCACTGAGCCCGCGGGCTGAGAGCCCGGGAACCACAGCTGCTGAGCCCGCGAGCCGCAGCCACTGAGCCCGCGGGCTGAGAGCCCGGGAACCACAGCTGCTGAGCCCGCGAGCCGCAGCCACTGAGCCCGCGGGCTGAGAGCCCGGGAACCACAGCTGCTGAGCCCGCGAGCCGCAGCCACTGAGCCCGCGGGCTGAGAGCCCGGGAACCACAGCTGCTGAGCCCGCGAGCCGCAGCCACTGAGCCCGCGGGCTGAGAGCCCGGGAACCACAGCTGCTGAGCCCGCGAGCCGCAGCCACTGAGCCCGCGGGCTGAGAGCCCGGGAACCACAGCTGCTGAGCCCGCGAGCCGCAGCCACTGAGCCCGCGGGCTGAGAGCCCGGGAACCACAGCTGCTGAGCCCGCGAGCCGCAGCCACTGAGCCCGCGGGCTGAGAGCCCGGGAACCACAGCTGCTGAGCCCGCGAGCCGCAGCCACTGAGCCCGCGGGCTGAGAGCCCGGGAACCACAGCTGCTGAGCCCGCGAGCCGCAGCCACTGAGCCCGCGGGCTGAGAGCCCGGGAACCACAGCTGCTGAGCCCGCGAGCCGCAGCCACTGAGCCCGCGGGCTGAGAGCCCGGGAACCACAGCTGCTGAGCCCGCGAGCCGCAGCCACTGAGCCCGCGGGCTGAGAGCCCGGGAACCACAGCTGCTGAGCCCGCGAGCCGCAGCCACTGAGCCCGCGGGCTGAGAGCCCGGGAACCACAGCTGCTGAGCCCGCGAGCCGCAGCCACTGAGCCCGCGGGCTGAGAGCCCGGGAACCACAGCTGCTGAGCCCGCGAGCCGCAGCCACTGAGCCCGCGGGCTGAGAGCCCGGGAACCACAGCTGCTGAGCCCGCGAGCCGCAGCCACTGAGCCCGCGGGCTGAGAGCCCGGGAACCACAGCTGCTGAGCCCGCGAGCCGCAGCCACTGAGCCCGCGGGCTGAGAGCCCGGGAACCACAGCTGCTGAGCCCGCGAGCCGCAGCCACTGAGCCCGCGGGCTGAGAGCCCGGGAACCACAGCTGCTGAGCCCGCGAGCCGCAGCCACTGAGCCCGCGGGCTGAGAGCCCGGGAACCACAGCTGCTGAGCCCGCGAGCCGCAGCCACTGAGCCCGCGGGCTGAGAGCCCGGGAACCACAGCTGCTGAGCCCGCGAGCCGCAGCCACTGAGCCCGCGGGCTGAGAGCCCGGGAACCACAGCTGCTGAGCCCGCGAGCCGCAGCCACTGAGCCCGCGGGCTGAGAGCCCGGGAACCACAGCTGCTGAGCCCGCGAGCCGCAGCCACTGAGCCCGCGGGCTGAGAGCCCGGGAACCACAGCTGCTGAGCCCGCGAGCCGCAGCCACTGAGCCCGCGGGCTGAGAGCCCGGGAACCACAGCTGCTGAGCCCGCGAGCCGCAGCCACTGAGCCCGCGGGCTGAGAGCCCGGGAACCACAGCTGCTGAGCCCGCGAGCCGCAGCCACTGAGCCCGCGGGCTGAGAGCCCGGGAACCACAGCTGCTGAGCCCGCGAGCCGCAGCCACTGAGCCCGCGGGCTGAGAGCCCGGGAACCACAGCTGCTGAGCCCGCGAGCCGCAGCCACTGAGCCCGCGGGCTGAGAGCCCGGGAACCACAGCTGCTGAGCCCGCGAGCCGCAGCCACTGAGCCCGCGGGCTGAGAGCCCGGGAACCACAGCTGCTGAGCCCGCGAGCCGCAGCCACTGAGCCCGCGGGCTGAGAGCCCGGGAACCACAGCTGCTGAGCCCGCGAGCCGCAGCCACTGAGCCCGCGGGCTGAGAGCCCGGGAACCACAGCTGCTGAGCCCGCGAGCCGCAGCCACTGAGCCCGCGGGCTGAGAGCCCGGGAACCACAGCTGCTGAGCCCGCGAGCCGCAGCCACTGAGCCCGCGGNCACACACACACACACACAAAACCTGGCAGGATTTCCGCTAGCCCAGCCGCGAACTACACGTCCCAGGAAGCTCCGGCGCCAGGACGCGTGTCCACTCGGCCATCCACTCGGAGGAGGCCTTACTGAGCCCCGGCCGACGCGCGGGCCAATCCCCTCGCGCTGCACCTTGGGCTGGAACCTGAGACGGGCTCGCCCCCAATGATGCTACACTTAGAGAAGCAACGCCGGTTTGTCATTGTCCCGAGAAAGAGGAGCGGCGTGCTTCTTGTCCGTTTCAGCAGAACTGCTGGCATCCTTTAGCTGGACAAGCCTGCGCCCCGGTTGTGACCTTCTGGGGGAGACCCCCGCGCGCGGACAGCACAGCCAGAGACCCCCTCCGGGAATCTCGCCTGCTGTTGCGATCGGCGACGCGCCCCCGCCCGAGCCGCGGCTGGCTGCGTCCACCTCTCCCACTTCATTTATCCGGGGATCATCTTGAGTCCAGCTTGTAAATGTTTAGCATTTTGCTGGTTTACTGCTTCTTTCTGGGGACCGTTCCAGCACTGGCCGAGAGCGGCGGAGAGAGGCGACTGAGCCCCGAGAAGAGCGAAGTATGGGGTCCCGGACTCAAGGCAGCCGTGGTCCTTCCCGCGCGCTATTTCTACATTCAGGCGGTGGACACGTCTGGCAAGAAGTAAGTCCGCAATGGCTCCATGACGATTTTGGAAGGCAGTTCAAGCTTTCTGCTTCTCTCCTCGCGTTCTGTCCTCCCACAACTCGTTTCTCCACAGCAGTTTAAAATCCAGGACACTTGGGGGCTATTCACATCTCCTTGGAACTTTATCCCCCTCCTACTCAATTTTTCTCTGTAGCTTTAGAAATCGTTTCGAATTAGCTCTTCTCCTGGCCCTTTTGAAAGGGAGTCCTACATGAGTGCTGAACAAACAAACCCCTGTACTTTGCTTAAGGTATTCTAAATTTTTTTCTATTTAAATTAATTTGTTATTTAGAGGTTAAAGCGTCTGCCTGCAATGTGGGAGACCTGGGTTCGATCCCTGGGTCGGGAAGATCCCCTGGAGAAGGAAATGGCGACCCACTCCAGTATTCTTGTCTGGAGAATCCCTTGGACGGAGGAGCTTGGTGGGCTACAGTCCACAGGTCGCAAAGAGTCCGACACGACTGAGTGACTTCACTTCACTTCACTTCATAGTAGATTTACAATGTGTTCATTCCTGCTGTACAACAAAGTGGTTCAGTTATAGCTATACATTCTTTGTTATTAATTGTTATTGGCGTATAGTTGCTTTACGATGTGTGTTTCTGCTAGTACAGCAAAATGAATCAGCTATACATACACTTATATCCCCTCTAGTTTGGATTTCCTGCCCATTTGGGTCACCACAGAGCACTGAATAGATTGGGGTTGACATAGATACAGTCAGTCCCAATACCAGTGGGTATAAAAGAGATGACTAATGAAAACCTAGCACAAGGAACTCTTTTCTAATTTCTGCATAAATTGTTGTAAGGAATTTGAACTCAGTTGTTAGAAACTAGTTGGCTTCACCTTTTTCTGGTGCTGCTTGTTTTCAGGTAGACCTCTGCACGTAAGTTGTGTTTTGAAACTCAATGAAAATTAAAACAGGATTCATAACTTTATGGTTGAAGCAGAAAGTATCCAAATAGGAATCTCCTATGTGTTTGTTACAACTTTATTTCATCCCACTGCATTCAGCTATTCCACCTGTACTTGAAACTTATTTGTAGAATTCACATACCTCTGACATGATTGTCTTTTTATATTGAAGCTGTCTGTGTATATTTTGTTGGCACAAAAATCTTGGTAATAAGTTTTCCAAAGAAAAGGAAGCTTATAAATTTTGTCACTTGGTTATAAATAGTATGGTTGGGAAACTAAGTACCATCTTAATCTTAACACCAAGAGCATGCCCTTTTGTATAAAAAACCTTTTATACAACATCACTTGGATAATATGCTAACTACTAGCTTTTTCCATGGCTGAATACGATTTATAATAGTGATTTTTTTTTTTAAGAATCATTGAGAGCGATGTTTCAGAAAACCATTAAAGGCATCATTTGATCACAGATTTCCAGATGTGATGGACACAAAATAAATAGTAGGTTAATAGGACTATTTTTATATATGAAATGCATAAGGATGTTCTATGTTTACAGAGAGTAGTAGTCTTAAAATACCTCCTTGTAATTTTCTAATGAAACCGTTTTAACTTATCTTGACCATTGTCATCCTCTTCTATTTTTTTTTTAAATCTCTGATCCATCCTATTCATTTTGGTGCTGAAAGCATAAGGAAAAGGAAACAAGAACATATTAGGGGAAGGATATAGAGAATAGTCAGGTTCACAGACTGGAGACCATAGTCTTTGTACGTTTGTTTCTTAAAATAAGCTTTATGTTTCACTGTTCTTCCCATCACAGATTCACATCTTCTCCGGGTGAAAAAGTGTTCCAGATTAAAGTCTCAGCCCCAGATGAGCAATTTACTAGAGTTGGGGTCCAGGTTTTAGACCGAAAAGATGGGTCCTACATAGTAAGATACAGAATGTACGCCAGCTACAAAAACCTGAAGATAGAAGTCAAATTCCAAGGTCAACATGTGGCCAAATCTCCATATATTTTAAAAGGTAATGTGGAATATAATTTCAAAACAACAGTGTTTGAATACAATATTACCTGTCATTCAGTCAGTAAAAGCAGGTTAGCCTGATATTTTTTCACTGGAAGAAAAAAATTTTGTTATTGTGTTTCAGTTGCTAAATCAGGTCAGACTCTTAGTGACCCTGTGGACTGAAGTTGAAAGCTAAGTTGGGAATCCTGGTAGAAGAAACAAATGCAAGAATTGAATGGAAATTATAATTCACTAAAGAGGAAAGAACTTAATATGTTCTTTAATATGAACTTAATAGTATTAAGTTCTAGTAATAGAGAATTTGCTTCCGGAAGATGCAACATTAGCAAGAACAGTCAAGCTATATATGTGTATATATATATATATATGGTCATAGATGGCACTTTGTTAGTTAGAGACATATGACTTAAGTAACTGATGAGTATCACTGAAATTTGGTCAATCACTTCAGGAAGAAAGGGCTTGATAGAGACAGTGAAAGTTGACTGTAGTTTTTTTGGTTTTGTTTCAATGCTGTTTTTCCAGAGAAATTCTCCAATGTTTTCTTATATAGGATAAGCGTAGAGCTTTCTTCCCTAAAGCCATATCATTCCATCTCAGCAGACATGTATCCTAAAATATTAGAGAAGCAAAGAGAATATAGACACACAAATCTTTCTTGACCCACTGCTCCAAGAAAGGCAAACGTTTTTCTAGAAAGTGTCTAGGTTCCTTCCCCTCACTCCACTAGAACCACGTGGTACCATATAAGCTGTGAAACCTTAAAAAGATGTCCCATTGTCTCCTACTGCCTGGGTCAGGTGACAACCTGAGAATTATAGAAATCAATGACAGTGAAATCTCAATTCAGATTCTATGTTATGTTAGTATTATTTCTACATGTAATTAATTCATTATAGTATTAGTGAAATGGGTGTTTTGAGGATTACTTTTGCTTCTTTATATTTTCTTTAAAAAACTACTAACCATAGTCGGGGTGCTTTATTTACTTGTATTGTTATTGTTTTTTTTTTTTTTGGCCTCACCTCAAGGCTTTTTTTTTTTTTTTTGGACTTCCCTGGTGGCTCAGACGGTAAAGCGTCTGCCTACAGTGTAGGAGACCTGGGTTCAATCCCTGCATCAGGAAGATCTCCTGGAGAAGGAAATAGCAATCCACTCCAGTACTCTTGCCTGGGAAATTCCATGGACGGAGGAACCTGGTAGGCTACAGTCCATGGGGTCTCAAAGAGTCAGACACGACTGAGCGACTTCAGTGTCAATGTCAAGGCTTGCAGTATCTTAGTTTCCCCACCAGGGATCGAACCCAGGCCCCAGCATCAGAAGCACAGAATCCTAACCACTGGACCATCAGGAAATTCCCACTTGTATTGATCCTTAGGATGATTTCCCCATTGAGAAAAGTATCTTAGACATTTTAAGAACTGGTTTGTATAACAGACCATTGAAATATTAATTTCTTATCACTTTTGTCTTTCATTAAAACAGGGATATGCCTCTGATATCCTTTTACCAATGTTTGGTTATTCTTAAGTACACAAAACATAAAGAGTAATGCTTTGCGGTATAACAGAAACTAATACAACATTATAAAGCAACTATACTCCAATAAAAATTAATTTTAAAAAAAGAATGGACTATGGGGACTTCCCTGGCCGTCCAGTGGTTAAGACTCACATGGGTTCCATCCCTGGTTGGGCAACTAAGACCCTACATGCCATGTGGGAGAAAAAAGAGTAATGGAGGGACTATGGAAGCCACTTAGAGCAAAATATAGTACCATTAGCTTTCTTTTGAAGTCATGCCAAGTGGACTTGACTGTGAAAAGATCTTAAGACCCAACCATAAAGAGCCGTCAGAACAGATGTACTCGCGATACCCCAGTGTAATAGAAAGGTTTCTCTTTTTAAAATAGGTTTTCCATCAAACTGCCCTCCCCATCTAACTAGGCAGGATCTGAAGTCATGCTACAAATATCTGTTACACGTTTCACACGCTGAGTGAGATTGTGCCTGTACCCTCTGCTCCGTGTGTCATCAGGGCCGGTATACCACGAGAGCTGTGACTGTCCCTTGGAAGACAGTGCAGCCTGGCTGCGGGAGATGAACTGCCCAGAAACCTTTGCTCAGATTCACAGAGATCTGGTGCATTTCCCTACCGTTGACCCGGAAAAGATTGCAACGGAAATCCCAAAAAGATTTGGACAAAGACAGAGCTTGTGTCATTACACCTTGAAGGACAACAAGGTGCAGTTGCTTGTTTGTCTCGGTGATTTCTTTTTGTTTTGGCCATGTGGCTACAACTAGCTACCTAGTTTTATTAAACGTTATTCTGCCGATCATTGTGATAAGCTTGATCTCAGCGAAGCCAAAGCGTACTTTTAGACTAACGGAATAAACATGGAATTGTCTTCCAGGTTTATATCAAGACTCACGGTGAACATGTAGGTTTTAGAATTTTCATGGATGCCATACTACTTTCTTTGACTAGAAAAGTAAGTATTTCTTTTCTCTTGCGTATAATGGACGATTTAAATCCAGGTTTTACATCATAGTCTTCCCAGCCGGCACAGTGGTAAAGAATCTACCCGCAGTGCAGAAGACGCGGGTTCAATCCCTGGGTGGGGAAGATCCCCCGGAGAAGGAAGTGACAACCTACTCCAATATTCTTGCCATGGAGAATTCCGTGGACAGAGGAGCCTGGCGGACTATAGTCCATGGGGTCGCTGAAGAGTCAGACCTGACTGAGCAACTAAGCGATAACAACAGTGGAGTCTGGACAGCGATAGTGAAATGGCTGATGTGAAAAACGATACCATCATTTTAACACTTTGGCTTCCTTGTCCTAGGTGAAGATGCCTGATGTGGAGTTTTTTGTTAATTTGGGAGACTGGCCTTTGGAAAAAAAGAAATCCAGTCCCCACATCCATCCGATCTTTTCCTGGTGTGGCTCCACAGACTCCAGGGATATTGTGATGCCCACCTACGACTTGACAGACTCTGTCCTAGAAACCATGGGCCGGTGAGAGATGGGTCGCAGACAACCCAGAGTCTTGGTTTTCTTTCCTTGATGAGTTTTTTCCCAACACCCCTTGAGAGGCGATGGTTTGGGGGAAACATCTGTTGCACTGTCTGTCTTCCAGAGTCAGTCTGGATATGATGTCTGTGCAGGCCAACACGGGTCCTCCCTGGGAAAGCAAAAACTCTACCGCTGTGTGGAGAGGGCGAGACAGCCGGAAAGAGAGACTCGAGCTGGTTAAGCTGAGCAGGAAGCACCCGGAGCTCATAGACGCTGCTTTCACCAACTTCTTCTTCTTTAAACACGACGAAAGCCTGTATGGTCCCATCGTGAAGCACATTTCATTTTTCGATTTCTTTAAGGTATGACATTATCCAGAGCCAATGCTTTGTGATTTTCCAAATACCTGCATTTGTGTGCTAGGTCACTTCAGTCATGCCGTGACCCTATGAACTGTAGCCCGCCAGGCTCCTCTGTCCATGAGGATTCTCAAGGCAAGAATACTGGAGTGGGTTGCCATTTCCTTCTCCAGGGGATCTTCCCGACCCTGGGATTGAACCCGTGTCTCTTATGTCTCCTGCATTGGCAGGCAGGTTCTTTACCACTAGTGCCACCTGGGAAGTCCCACCTGCATTTGAGGGGTGGGAAATCAAGGTAAATTAGAGGAGATGAGTGAGTGAGTGATAGTCGTTGCTCAGTGGTGTCCGACTCTTTGCAACCCTATGGACTGGAGCCCACCAGGCTCCTCTGTTTATAGAATTCTCCAGGCAGGAATACTAGAGTGGGTTGCCATTTCCTTCTCCAACAGAAGATGAGAGGGGAGCACAAAATTTTAGGAACATCCAGGCATGGGGCACCAGGGACTAACCAGCCCCTAGCAGGCAACCTGGATTGTACTCAGTACCTAGAAAAGTGAAAGTGTTAGTCGCTCAGTCCTGTCCAACTCTCTGTGATCTCATGGACCATAGCCTGCAGGCTCCTCTGTCCTTGGGGTTCTCCAGGCAAGAATACGGGAATGGGTTGCCATTCCCTTCTCCAGGAGATCTTCCTGACCCAGGGATCAAATGTGGGTCTCCCACAATGCAGGCAGATTCCTCACTGTCTAAGCCACCAGGGAAGCCCTGACTCAGTATCTAGAGCTAACATGAAATATGCACCAAGGGAGTTTGGGATCTGGGTAATTTTTCCTCCAACTGACCTTCAAGAGAAGCACATTTTCACTCCAAACCCTTTTTGTATTAAAAAATACATGTAAGTGATTTTATAAATATTTCTCCCCTGAGCCATAGAATCACAATAAACTAAAGAAGGAATATAGAGCAGGTGTCTCTTCCCTTCTGTAGGGAAAAGACTTGGAATCAATCCAGCTGTTCTGCTCAAAAACTCCGGGGATTCTACACTCTCTGTGTCTAGAATGTGGGCTGCTTCTATTTTCCCAGGGTTGATTTTTTTTCTGACAACTCCCCTTTCTCAAGCAGTGAGGTATACCACCCTGATCTCTAGACCCCCGAGGGGTTTTGAAGCCTACTCAGCCATCTCCTGCAGGTGGGAAGGTCAGTGATTGATGAGCTCTGTACAGGGGAGCCTGGTGGGCTACAGTCCACAGGGTCGCAAGAATCAGATGTGGCCGAAGCTACTTACTGCACGGAGCACAAGAAGACTTAGAGATGGCCATTAGCTGAATAATCAGTTTTTCTTCCATATGCATGTCACAGAAATTTTGGAAAGAAATGGTTATAACCAAAGAGAGCTGATAGCAGCCCTTCCTCCTCTGAGAGTGTCCTGTCAGACCTTTGCTTTCTTTCTGTTGTACCTGTTGAATTTGTTACAGCTTAAAACTATTGACTGGGACATCCCTGGTGGTCCAGTGGTTAAGAGTCTGCCTTGCAAGGTCGGGGATGCAGTTTCCATCCCTGATCTGGGATCCCATATGCTGTGGAGCAACTAAGCCCGTGTGCCCCAACTAGACAGCCTGCACGAAAATCACATGCGCCTCAACTAAGACCCAGTTAAATAAAGAGATAAATATTTATTGACCTCTGCCATGCTAGAAATATTTTGATTCTTGCCCCAGAGCTTGTTAATGTCTTTAAGACCTGGGTATGGCCACCTGATGTTTCAAAGGCGTGGTTAACACAGTTTAGAATGTGCCATCAGTAGGTACTATCATGCCGTTGATAAAGTAGTCACATGCATGCTAAGTCGCTTCAATTGTGTCTGACTCTGTGACCCTGTGGACTGTAGCCCACCAGGCTCTTCTGTCTATGGGGATTCTCCAGGCAAGAATACTGGAGTGGGTTACCACTTCCTCCTCCAGGAGATCTCCCCAACCCAGGGATCGAATCCACGTCTCTTACATCTCCTGCATTAGCAGTGGGATTCTTTACCACGACTGCCACCTGGGAAGTAGTCATAATAAATCTAATTGCCTTCGCTAGTAGGCTTTGGACAACAGTTTTATAATTTTATTGGCTGCTCCAGCGTTAGACTTGGGACCCTTTCTTGAAATTTGGGGGAACATCAAAATAGGCCCTAGATCTAGGTCGTGTGTTATGTATACATATAAATAATTAATTGCACTTACTAAATGGCAGGGGCCAAGGACAAAATCTAGCCAGTTTGTATCTGAGGATGGTGAGGTTTGATGTGTGGAAAGAGGAGGAGAATAAAGAAGGGTGGGAAAAAGGGAGTTCAGTGGAGGTTCTTCTGCTGTCCTGCTGTTTGCAGCATAAATATCAGATCAACGTTGATGGCACCGTGGCAGCCTACCGCCTGCCGTATCTGCTGGTTGGTGACAGTGTGGTGCTGAAGCAGGACTCCATTTACTACGAACACTTCTATAACGAACTGCAGCCCTGGAAACACTACATTCCAATTAAAAGCAACCTGAGTGATCTCCTAGAGAAACTTCAGTGGGCAAAAGATCATGATGAAGAGGTAAGTTCAGTCTCTCTGTACCCCCAGGTATCACGGGGTCATTTCCATGTCTTGTGCCTGGAAAGCATTCAAGAACATGTAGACCCTTTCCTGTAAATGGGAAGCCACCTCCCCATGCATAGCACAGGGCCCTTCAGGGTAAAGCCAGGCACAGTGGCTTGGATTAACTGCCCACTCTGCACATGACACGAAAACCTAAACCTTGGCCTCGATTTTGCTGTCTCACTCAGTTAGATCTGAGCTCCAAGCACTGCCTTACCTCCACTAGCAACATGAAGATAAAGATGGTCAGCCCGGCAGGGGAAGAACTAACTGTGCCATGGATTAAAATGAAGGATTACATGAGAAAAGCTTCAAACTAATTGCTAAAATTTATTCAGGC
Source organism: Redunca redunca (assembly GCA_006410935.1). Lineage (NCBI taxonomy): Eukaryota > Metazoa > Chordata > Mammalia > Artiodactyla > Bovidae > Redunca > Redunca redunca. The sequence goes on from SJYQ01093307.1 coordinate 365,792, forward strand.
AGTACATTAAGCTTCATCTTGCATTGACTTTGCAAAGTCATTGTTACTTCATTTTGTCTCCCCTTTCTGTCCCAGAAGACCCATTCTAGAAGGCCCAATATGACTTCTTAAACTATCAAGTCTTAAAAATCTCACTTTGATTTGAACATACTTCCTCTATTAAATGTTCCCTTTACACACAAGACTTCAGAGCTACTGTAGCCACTATTTTCCCACCAAAATGTACTTGGAAGATCACTTAGCATACGTCTGCATGGGGACAAATATGTTTCATTAAAGGATATTATTCTTGCTCCCATAGGCAAAGAAGATAGCCAAAACAGGACAAGAATTTGCAAGAAATAATCTCATGGGTGATGACATATTCTGTTATTATTTTAAACTTTTCCAGGTCAGTATTTTCTAAGAAAATAGAAATATTTGTAATTGTTCATGTTAGTAGCAAGTAATGTTTCAGTGAACAATTTCTAAAAGTATTTTCATTAAGGAGATACATATCTACTTCTGTAAGTGAAAGTCAGGGATAAATATTAAATTATAGTGAAAATGAAGGATGCTAAAGAATAGCTAATGGAGAATGCCACAACCTTAAGGGAAAGGTGTTAATGTTAGAACTGTGTGGCATGTGGTTAGAAAAGTGGCCTCTGAGCCTAGAAAGTTACTGTGCATGGATTCTCATTTGATTTTTGTACAAAACTGCTACTGTGTTACTGTCTCTTTCTCTATACAGTGCAAGCCGTGTTTGGACCTGTTGTGCTTACCCCATATGGGCCATAACTATTCTTGCAGTTTCCTTTATGGGCTTACCCATTTAGGGATTGTAGTCAAAGCCTGTCTGACAATTTGAAAGGTTCTTTTTTTTAAAAAATGCAGTCGTAAGCATGTAATTCGCTAATAAATAGTTCTAGATCTAAGACAGATTGTTTCAATCTCAGAGTTGCAGAATTCTAGAAATTGAGCCCAGTGTCTCAGGCTCTGCTACAGAACAAAGTTGGTCATTGCTGATCCCCTCCCCCTTTGTAACCTTTCCTAAAGAGTGATATGTAAACTAAAGAAAGAACTGGGAGCATTTGCTCATCTGAATTCCTAAAGAGCCACAGGTTATTAGAGTTCATTCATTCAACTCACGTGTACTAGAGCATAAGCACCTCGCCCAGAACTTAGGACAAGCAAGCCCATGATGAATGAAGACGTGACTGAGGCTGTACCAGCAGTGGTGGGTCAGGCAGAAATAGTCTGTCCTCAGATTCTCAGTTTAGGTAAGATGAGAACACAGTCATTTTCACTGCGTGGCAGAAGATGAAAATAAATACCATAAGAGAGTCATAAATGAAGGGTAGACTTAGGAGTGGACCCTTAGAAATAGGACAGTCACCTCTCAGAAGCTCTGTTGTGGGGTTTTAAGGAGGGCCTTGCATTTCATAACTTAACTCAGGTGAATTAAATGGACCGAGTTCTAGCAAACTCCAGTGTATCTAACTTGGTAAGTGCGCCTTATGTTGTTGTTCAGTCACTGAATCGTGTCTGACTCTTCACGACCCCGTGAACGCAGCACGCCAGGCTTCCCTGTCCTTCACTGTCTCCCAGAGTTTGCTCAAACTCACATCCATTGAGTCAGTGGTGCCATCCAACCATCTCATCCTCTGTCACCCCCTTTTCCTCCTGCCCTCAATCTTTCCCAGCATCATGGTCTTTTGCAATGAGTCAGCTTTTTGCATCAGGTGGCCAGAGTATTGGAGCTTCTGCTTCAGCATCTTAAGTGCTAAATAAAACACGCTTTCGTATTGTTGCCTGTACAGGAATATGCCAGTTTACAAGTGAGTGAGCCCCAGATCCGAGAGGGCATGATGAGGGTAGAGCCAGAGACCGAGGATGACCTCTTTCCTTGCACGTGCCACAGGAAGAAGGTAACCGGAACTGACCTCCTAGCCAATGTCACAGGAAGAACTAACTGTGATCCGAGTCCTCATTCTCCCCTTTACTCATTCAGTCAGGCAGCAACTACCCAAACTCCTCCTGGAGCCTCTAAGCAACTCATTCTAGCAGAGGCAGAAAAAACAGTTACCAACAAAAGGCAAAAAGAAAAAAAAACAAGTGCTAAGATGCAGTGAAGTGAAGATACATAGGAGATCCCAGCAAAGTGGAGGGAGGCCTTTTTTATTGTGAGAATTACAGATCACGTGGAATTTGAATAGATATTTGCAGTTTGCAAAGTATTTTCACATGTATTATCTAATAGCCTCATCTCCCTATGAGATAGTTTCTGCAAAGTTTATCATCCCAGTTGAGAGATGGAAAAATATATAACCATGATTATTCATGTTAACAGATTATTCATTGAAAAGTGATCTCTGTTAATACTACTACATTACTGGGCTTCCCTGGTGGCTCAGATGGTAAAGCTTCTGCCTGCAGTGAGGGAGACCTGGGTTCGATCCTTGGGTCGGGAAGATACCCTAGAGAAAGAAATGGCAACCCACTCCAGTACTCTTGCCTGGTCCAGTCCATTGGATCCTCCAGGCAAGAATACTGGAGTGGGTTGCCATGCCCTCCTCCGGGGCACCTTGCCAACCCAGGGTTCAAACCTGCATCTCTGCTGTCTCCTGCATTGCAGATGGATTCTTTACTACTGACCACTGGGCAAGTCACATAAAGCTCACTGATTGTTAAATATTTTGGAATTCTGCACGGCAGTTAACCTTTGGTAGCTTGGAATACACCTGGTTGCAGTATTTACACCATGAAAACAGCACCTGCTGAAATTAGTTTTATTTTGCTTCATTTGGTTTTATTTTGGATTTGCCTCTAGCTAGCCTTCAGAAGTGGTACAGCATCAGTGGTAACCCCTCTCAGTGCTGCAAGGCCACAGAATCATTGAAAACCAGTTTCAAAACAGAAGTGGCCAAAACTGGAAGGTGCTCCCACATGGAGTTTGATTTGGTATCAGGATGAGTCTGTTGGCTCCAAATGGAACTGGGTGACTGCCTTACTCCACTCCTCTTTTTTTTAATTTATTTTTATCTCTTAAGTGACTTCGAGGAGTGCCAAAGGATTCCCCTGATTGGTAGAACTTACGACTAGAATGATAGCTTTATTGATTTTCCCACCCCTCGTGGTCTACTCTGGCCGTTCACTGATACTGTTCAGAACACAAGTCTTTACCGTAATACAGACCCCTAGATGTTCAGGTTCCCACCAATGAGACTTTACCCTTAGATGATTTCAAATAATAAAATCCTAAAATTTTATTTGAATCCTAAAATTCAAATAATAAAGTCTTAAAGTCCTCTAGTGATGACTCGGCTTTGTTTATCCCTTCTTTCATCTTTGTGTGCTTGTGTGCTCAGTCGCTAAATCATGTCTGACTCTTTGTGACCCTGTGGACTGTAGCCCACCAGGCTCCTCTGTCGACGAGATTTTCCAAGCCAGAATACTAGAATGGGTTGCCATTTCCTCCTCCAGGGCATCTTCCCCACCCAGGGATCAAACCCGCATCTCCTGCATTAGCAGGCAGATCTGAGCCACCAGGGAAGCCTCTTTTGTTTTAGGGGAAAGTAATTAATAGACTAAATGTAAGCCTTCTTACTCGTGGAAAACTTCTTGATGGCTCTAAATATTTTGTTTCGTAATTGCAGACCAAAGATGAACTGTGATATGCAAAATACCTTTCCTTCAAATAGTGGTGCTCTGAAGACTCTTCTTAAGTGAAAAGAAGAATGTCTTCTAAATACTAATTCCATGGACAGTATAAAATCTGCTCTATGATTGTCTGGATTATGAAGATCTGTTTCTTCTTATGCAGTATTTCCACGATGGTCATTGGAAGTACATTTTTAGAATTTTATAATAAAATTACGTCTATTTTAAAGGCCTGTGTTGTGCTCATCATTAGCTGTGTTTGGACCATGGAGCAGTTAAAAAAAAAAAAAAATGGGTGTCTGAGTCCTGAACTCAGTCTGAAGTATGTCAAAAGCCATCACCTACCTAGATACACAGTTTACATTGACAAAGCAGTAAACTTCTGACTTGTTTACACTATTATTTTAGATAATCAGTCACTCACAGCCAAACTGAATACTAATACACCTTCCAAGGTTTTTTGTAATCTGGCCTCTTCCTGTATCCATCACAAATGGATTTTATTTAACAAGTATTTATTAAGCACCTAATATGTGCCAGGCATTGTATTAGGTTCTACAGATACAATAGTGAACAGTCACTATCTCTTCTGAAAGAAGAGTGAAATAAACAAGTAAAAGTAAACAAATAAGCAGGGCAATAAAAAAAACAGACATTACAGAGAGAAAGTGGGCTTAGTGGTGGTGGCTACTTTAGAGATCAAAAATGCTACTGACTTCTCACTGTTAAGCAAAATATTTGTTATGGTTAATGATAACCACTACTAAAATATGAAATTTCCAATTATTGAAAAGGAAGCACATTAAAATTTTATTAAATGCTTTTCAGGCATCTATTTACATGTTCACGTTTTATGGTGATTTATTCTGTTCCATTACTCCATGATGAACTACATTATTGCTATTCTCATTTCGAAACATTATAGAACCTCCATTATAAAAACTCTAGTACATCCAATTATGTATTATTTTAATCCATGGATGGAATAATCATGCTAATATTTGGCTAAATCTGGCCCACCACTTATTTTTGGACAGCCTGCAAGTTAAGGATGATTTTAAAATTTTTTAATGGTTGAAAAAAAAAATCAAGAAGAAGAATAACGACATGCAAAATTTATCTGAAATGGAAGTTTTGGTGTCCATAGTTTTGTATTAGTTTCCTATTGCTGCTGTGACAAAGTATTAATACCACAAATTTAGTGGTTTAAAACAAGAGGAATTCAGTCTCTTGGGGTTGGATTTGAGAGTCAGGAATCAGTGTTTCTGGGACAATGGCGATGTATTTGAAGGGCTGGTCTCTTCCGGAGGCTCTGAGGGCAGAGTGCCTTGTCTGGCTCCCAGGGGTGCGTTTCTTATGGTTCTTGTCTCGTGGCCCCTTCATTCTCCCAGCCAGCAGCTCAGCATCTTCAAATCTGTTTGTCCTCACACTGCCTTCTCTCTCTGAATGATGCAGCACTGTTATTTATAACAAGTCAAACAGTGGAAACCATCCAAATAGCCATCCACCAGCGAATGGATAAACAAAATGTGGATTTATCCGTAAACTTGAATACCACTCAGCAATGAAAAGAAACGAGTTGTAAGGAACAAAGTACTATTAGATATGATACAATATGGGTGGAATCTTCTGATCACGCGGCATGCGGTGTCTTAGTTTTATGACCGGTGCAACCGCTGGAAGGGAATGGCCGGGGCGCCGAAGGATCCTGAGAGGGAGTCGGGGGTGAGCAGCGAGGGGGGCGGCCCGGCAGCGACACCTGGGGCTGGGCAGCAGACACGGCCACAGCACCTGCGGCAGGGGCGGGAAAGCTCCCGCTCCCAGCGTGCCCCGCGCGCCGGCTCGCGCGCCTGGGGGTGGGGCCTGCGTGCGCCTGCGCTGGAGCGGGACGCGCTGGCGGGCGCGGCGAGGCGGTCCCTTCGAGTGTGGTAGTTCGCTCCCAGAAGGGAGTGAGGGCGGATAGGTGCTGCCGGCCACTTTCCCGTCCCTGGTAAGTGCGGCGGCTGTGGCGGCGGCGGCGGCAGCGGTCGGGGCTGCTACTTGGGAACGGCTTCCGAGGGCTTTCCGCGGCCCCTCCAGAGGCGTTTCGGGCTCGCGGCCGTCGCCCCTCAGGGGCTGTTGGGTGGCTCCGTGAGGCGTGAGGCGTCGGTTAGGTCCCGCGGGCCGCGGCCGCTGGGGCTTCGGCCGGCCGGTCGGGAGGCTCCGAGAAGGGACGGTGCGGGCGGGGCGAGCCGGGCACCGGCGGCCCCCGAGCGAGGAGGGTCTCCTCCCGCGCGCCGGCCACCGTGCAGCCCCGACGGGCGGAATCGGACGGTCCTCGGGCGCCTTTGGGTCCCCAACCGCGGGAAGCCTGGCCTCGAGTTTCTGCCCTTGTTCCGCTTGTTGTCGACGCAGCCCGGACCCGCGACCCCCCTGAGGAACTTGAAGTCTGACAGTTGCCGTTGCGTTTGCCTCGCGATTTCCACCGTTCCGCCCGGACGAGGCGGATAACGCCCGAACGTTTTTTTCCAACTGAAAGTTAAGGGGTGGTGGCATCCGACCATCCGGCTTCGGATGTGGTCTCTGTCGCATCCTGACGACAGTAGTCACACAAATCACTCTTGCAAACGCCCACAAGCGTGGGCACGCGGGTCCAGACGGTGAACCGTCGCAGCCTGTCTCTGAAGTTGGTGGCGTTTGCTGCCTTTGAAGACACCGAGGCGGAGCCAGGCTCCAACCTCGCCGCCCCTTCTAACCTGCTAAATCCGAGATTTATTAGCTAGAGCAGGTCGGAATTAGATCCTAGTACCGGCTCACTATTGCCCCTATAGTCCAGCACGTGTGTGCACTATTGGCAAAGACAGACTGTCCATCATGCAAGAGTGTGGCGTTTGCCAGAAAAAAAAAACCACGAACACCCTACTTGTCGATGAATAGTAGAGCATTCTAGGTTAAGAGAGTGGGTTGAGGACGTGTATCTAATTTTACTCCCTGAAATCTCACTGAAAGTACAGTAAAGGGATTTTCAAAAAGACACAAACCCACAGAGCTGAAGAAAATGGGAAAGAAACAATAGCAGTAAAATAATGGGCTCCAGAAAGCAAGTGTCGTACAATTACATACATATATAAGAAACAGAATCTTCCAAATGTGCAGAAACTGGCAGCATGGGACACTCTGGGAGCTGGCAATGAATGGAATGGTGCTGGGGATGGATGTGGATGGCTCAAATAAAGACCACTTGGGTGAGAAGTAATTAGATAAGATAGCAAGCTCTCCTTCCCTGTTTCACACTGGTAGGATACTGCTTCTCTCCCACCAGGAGACTGGAGGCTCTTCTCTTGAGAACATAAAACGGGATCTTTGAACCTGGGGACCCCAGGCACAATTATGAGGCTACATTTATGAAAACAGACAGTGAAGGCTGAAGCTCTTCATCCTCCTCCTCCAGTTTAAATCCCAGAACTTTTTGCAGCCGGTCTAATACCTTTCAGGCTCTGTATGAGAATTCTACACACACATACACGTAAAGGGAAGGATCTGTACAATAAATTAGTCACAGTGATGGCTTCTTGGAAGGAAAAGGAACTTCGTGGCTGGGGGGGAAAAATGTGAAGAGACTTAACTATTCACACATTTTTATTCTTTTAAAATAATGTACCATGTGCATATGTGAAATGTTTCTTAAATGCAAATAAGTACACCCTTTGACAGGAATTTATAGATATGTCTACACACGTGTAAAATAATGTTAAGTACAGTACCACTCATTGCAATATTGCTTTAGCAAAAGATTGGAAACAGTCTCAATTTTCATTAATAGATGGTTGGTAAAATAAATTTTGTACAACCCTCCTTTGGAATATTTTGTAGTCATAAAAAAACAGTGAAATAAGCTCATTGTAGAAAAAAGGAGTAATCACAAAGATGTATGTTGGGGAGGGGGTTCAGAAAAATATATTACTAGTTTTACAAAAAGATGTGTGTATGTATATAAAATACCTGAAAGATAAGCAGAATATTGATTTTCTTTGAAGAGGAGATCTGGATGGTAAGGCAAAAGTGGAATTAGGGAGAGACTTTTCACTGTATATTTTTGTACATTTTGAACATGGTATTCAGTGAATAAATTAGTAAATGTTAACAGGAAAAAGATTAATGATCCTGATGTTAAGCATATCCTGAACAATAAAAGATCTCTTACTACAAGAAAGAATACTGTGTAACAACCCTGAAATCTTAGTGGCTCACAGCATTTCATGCCCTTGATTCTTCAGGTAGACATTTCATGGTTCTTCAGTGGTTTAGATGTTGATTGGACTAGGCTGGACTCCAGACTTCAGTTTTGAGTTCAGATCTGCTCCATGTATCTTCATTGTGGAACCCGGGCTGAAAAAGCAAAAATATGTGGAGCGTACTTTTCTTGGGGCTGAAGGTGAGAGTTTAAGAACACTTTGGGAAAATTTGCCATGCTTCAGCTCAGAAGTGGCACTGAAACATCTTTTGGTTAAAGCAAGTCACATAGTCAAACCCAAAGGTAATAGTGTGGAGATATACATTCTGTCTACTGGGAGGTTTCTGCAGTCTCAGGACAAAGGATATGGATGAATGCTTCCATTGCAGGGTAGAAGGAAGAATTGGGACCAGTAAAGACAAAGGAAGTGGGTTAATAGAAAGATGCTGTGAAATTAGGTTGAAGATAGTTGGTTGAGAATAAAGATGCTTAGGAAAAATACATATTTATATGTACCAAGATATAGCATCCTACTTTGATATGAGTCTTCTTACAGAATGCATATTATGGTATCACATTGACTTTATCTTAGATAACATCTGCCAGCCCCACTCCTGGCCCTATAACCAATTCTGAATGACCATAGGAATGAAAATAAATAATGTACATGTAAAGATCAGTTCTTAAAGTAGTTATAAATGTCTTTATTTTAGCTACTAAATGTCTTCATTAATAGTTCTTGTATCATATCCATGTCTGCCAACCCACCTTTCACAATAGAATCTTCTTTTCAGGGAGATGTCCTTTGCTTCTCAGATGTAATGCACTTAAAGTTTGTTACTCAACAGTGAAAATGAGTCATACAGAGGTAATACATATTTTCGTACATTCTGCATCTTCAGGATTCCTTTTTTTTTCTTTTTGTAGTCACGTGGCTCCAGAATAATTTTCTTACTTTCAGCTTGTACTGTGAGAGACAATATAGCATTAGTGATTAGGAGTGAGAACTTTGGAGCAGACTGCCTGAATTGGGGTCTTGGCTAGTGGATATATAACCTTGGGCACATGATATAATGTACTGTGCCTCAGTTTTCTCATCTCTAAAACAGAAATTTTAACGGTACTTACACAGAATTCTTAGAATGGTTAAATGATAAATGAGTTAATATATAAAGAGCAGTTATGATAGTACCTGATACACAGTAAGTACTTAAATATAAATTATTATTAATATTGCTTTTTATTTTGAGGCTGTGATTTGAATCATTTGTATTCCAGAACAAACCTATATAGTTATTCATTTGTCTGAATAGGCAGGGAAGTAATTTTTGATCCCTTTATTCTCTTCAATTCCAGGTAAAATTAAAAGTACCTTTTGGAAATAAATTGCTAGATGCTGTTTGTTTGGTACCTAACAAGAGCTTAACATATGGAGTCATTCTTACACATGGAGCATCAGGAGATATGAATCTCCCTCATTTGACATCACTGGCATCCCATCTTGCCTCTCATGGGTTTTTTTGCCTGAGATTTACCTGTAAAGGCCTTAATATTGTACATAGAATTAAGGCATATAAATCAGTTTTGGTAAGAAAATTTCTTTATGTTTACTTAAAACAATTCTATTTTTTAAATGCACAGTAAATTGACAAATTTTATTGGTCATTTGGTTTAATTTTAAAAACACTAATGAATATTCTTAGAAACTCAACAGTGTGTGAAGGCTGGGTAGCGGTCAGATTGCTCTTTTTTGCCATCAGTTTCTATAGGGATGAGTGCTCATGTCATAGATGTTTCTCCATGATACTGCCAAGGCATCTACTTATGATGTAATTTCCTTCTTGGAATTATATAACTTAAGCATATACAGTTCTAGACAGCCTCATATGCTGTGAGTGTACAAATACCATGATTTCCATGTTGGAAACTAAAATCCCTGGATGAAACCCGAAATTTCTTTTAATCCAAATTACTTCAAGCGTGCTAAGTTTTTCAGAGCTTTAAATCAGATGTTAGTTGTAGCATTATCAGATTTTTCCTTAGTTGGAAGCTTTTAACTGGCTCTTTTTTTCCCCTCCAAATTTTTTTCTTTAAAAATGTTTTAGTACTTGAATTTTTTAGTCAGGGTTTTTGTTTTTCCCACATATTTACGTGTATTACCCAATATATGACTTGATGGTGAAGGCATGACCAGAAGAGCAAAGAACTGTTTACCTCTTCCAAGTAGAATCCCTTAAAATGTTGTGATTGTCTTTGTAAAAGTTTTTATACACTTTAGTAATGATGAGAAGTATGTGTTGGTTTTTCCAGTGGAATATTTCATAGGAGAAGAATTGATGGTTTTTTGGTTGATTTTTCTAGAATTACCTAAAGACCTCAGGAGAATACAAACTTGCAGGTGTTTTCCTTGGAGGTAAGTTGCAGTACTTGTGAATACTTGTTTTAAAATCTACTCACATTAATACAGGAATAGGTAATCAAGAATTACAATTAATGACAGGAATAGAGTTAAGGATTTTTTGTTTTGTTTTGGTAAGTCACTTCCAGGTATAATAACATCAAGGTACTTTAATATTTAAATTGAATTTAAGCCAAATACACATGTATTATAACCCAAAGACATCTCCTTTTATTATAGTCTTGAATCATCCTCTGAACTGATCCCTTCACAAGGTTTGTCTTTACCTCTTTAAGTATTTTTTCAATAAATAATAATTTTTTTTTTTTAAGATTTGACTTAGGATCAGTTTTTAGCTCTTCACAAGTCTGTGGGTATTGCGGCTGGTTAATTGCCACCTTCTGTTGGTTAAGTATAGATAAGCAATATGATGGATGCATAGTAAATTAAATCTGCCATTATCATCACTACTACTTTATGTGAATGTCTGTATTTCAAACTGAACTTGGTTTTAATTGATTTTAGGTCGTTCAATGGGCTCAAGAGCAGCTGCCTCTGTACTGTGTCATATGGAGCCTGATGATGCTGATGATTTTGTTCGAGGTCTCATTTGTATTTCCTACCCGCTGCACCATCCAAAGCAGCAACATAAACTTAGAGACGAAGATCTCTTTCGTATCAAAGACCCTGTACTGTTCGTGTCAGGCTCAGCAGATGAAATGTGTGAAAAGGTGATTATGACTTGCTGTTTGTGTGAGTGAAAGAGAATGAAAGAAACATCTTGGGAACAAGATGCTACCTGCAACATTCCGTCTCTTTAAAAAGATGCTGATTTTACTATGCTGCTTTTGTGTCTTTGGTACCCTGTTACTGAGGGGAACCTAAAACTATGAGCATACTGACAATATTCAATTAGGTGATAAATGAATTAACTCTTACTTAGCAGATGAAGGATTAATATCTGAATCTTGTGAATTTGGGATTACTAGACTGTATATTTGTTTTATCATTTCAACATTTAATCAGATTCTTCAAATTTGTTATAAAATTGACCCTTGAAGAAAAGTAACTTGTACATATTACTAAATTTTAGTGTCTTTCCCAGAATATATAATTTTCTTGGGAAAAATATTTTTTATAAGAATTTTTTGACTTGTCAAGAATGAATGCTTGATCTGTTCTGTGGTGTTGCTATGTGTAAGAACTCTGTATTGTTACTTCTTGCACGATCCATTGCCTCAGAAGTTATCTGTAGAGTAGGTTTTAATATTTAGTGAATGGATGCCAAGTATAGGCGGGGTAGGAGAGAGTAAATCTTTATGAAACACCAATAAGGTATTAGTCTAGTATCATCTTCTTTTTTCCTTTTAGAACTTGTTGGAGAAAGTGGCACAGAAAATGCAAGCTCCTCATAAAATCTACTGGATTGAAAAGGCAAATCATTCCATGGCAGTGAAAGGACGATCAACAAATGATGTTTTCAAAGAAATAAATACACAGATTTTGTTTTGGATCCAGGAAATCACTGAAACAGACAAGAAATAAGTGTCTATAAGTTAAAGGCTATGTTATTTTGAATACAAATACAGTTAATTTGTTAAAGAAGAGCATACTTCTCGGTATTATGAGATATATTTCAGACTAATTTAATGTTCTTTCATGTTCCCCTGTTTTTAAAACACATGTTAATTGTGAAATTAATGTTCTTTATAAAATGTCTCTTGAAAGTACTGTTATAGTTGTATAAAGATGATGTACAAATATTGAAGGTAGTCTAAATATAATTTATTTTCTTTAATAAGTTTTGAAAAATTAAACATTGAATTTTGTTACAACATAACTTTCGTCTTATTGCTGTGCAACTCAGAAAGTACTCTTAATTGTGCAGAGCAGTGTAGTCTTTATGAAGGAGAAACAATGCTTTAGTAAATATAGTCGGTTTTATACAATGTATACTTCTAAGTCACCTAATGTTTTATTAAATCTCAAGGGATAGATGAAGATACATTTTCAAATATGACGACTCTGAACACTGTTTTTAGAATAAAGTAACAACTTTTATTGAATAAATGTTTACTGAAGGTCTGTTACAGGCAAAGCTTCATTAGGTTTACAACAATGAGTAAACATTTGGAGTTTAATATAGTAGGGGAACTTGATGTCTAAAGCTCTCTGATTAAGGAGAGAATGAAATGAGTAAATAGTGGAACTAGCAAAATGTATCTAGACAGAGTTAGGGATCTTAATTTTGCTTTGAGAAGTGCAGGTATCACTTGGACTAGACTTGAATGGTATTAGTTAGATATGAAAATTTTAGTTTCTATATTTCCTATAAAGAATGCAAAAAATGTGATGAGGCTGATGATCTATAGTATAAGTTTGTAGTGAGCAGTGGTTTCTCTACAGTAGGAAATTAACTCCCTGAGTTCCCTACTGACCTCAGGTTAGGCCGTTCCGAGAGCCTGGGCAGCCTAGGAAGCTTTTAGAGTTTTCAGGTCCCTTGTTTCTCCTGCCCTGATGAAGTCAATGGATTTTAATTTTTCTAAATAGTGCATAAAGAACAAAAATCTAGATAACTATCTAATGTGTATATTAGATATAATGTGAATATTAGAATCAAATGTACTATTATAAAATCAAAATTTCCATGTTANTGTATAATAGTTACTTTTTGACTGCATTTCTTGAATGATGCCTTAATTTTTTAAAATAGTATATAATTAATACTTTTAAAACAAGACTGATCAAAATATTAACATAAAAAATTCTTCAGAGCTGACAAATATAATAATGATCTATTATGTGTAAATCAATTGGCAAATAATATCATAAACCAGGAGTGAAACTATAAAAAGGAAAATACAAAGGAAAACTTACTAGAATGCAGACTACAGTATAAAAGTACAATGAAGAAATATATTTGAAAGGTTACTAACCAGGCTTTGTAGTCATAATAAAGTTTGCACACTAAACTATAGGCATAATATGGATGACCATCCAAAGATACTACTGCAAATAGAAGGATAACGCAGAAGTTCATTTAAAGTTGATTTTCCCCTGACCTGAGTTGGGCTTCCCAGGTGGCTCAGCAGTAAAGAATTCACCTGCCAATGCAGGAAATGCATGTTCAATCCCTGGGTTGGTAAGATCCCCTGGAGAAGGAAATGGCAACCCACTCCAGTATTCTTGCCTGGAGAATCCCATGGACAGAGGAGCCTGGTGGACTACGGTCCATAGGGTCACAATGAGTCAGACACGACAGCACAACTCAGCTTGCCCTGAGTTGCCCGTAAGAAACTACTGACAGATGAAATAGTTTGTCATTGGAGAACTGTGTACCATGGGTGGGGACCACATAACTGCATTTTTGGTTGTCATGACAGGTCGAGTGCTCCTGGCACCTCACAAGAAAGGGATTCTACTAACATCCTGCAGGGCTCAGGACAACCAACCACTACAAAGAAGTTCCTGGTCCAAAATGTTAGTAATTCCTAGGTTGAGAACCTTGTCCTTGACAAACCAGCTTTGAGATTTATCTTTAAGTCCTTTCTCCACATTAGCTTTTCTACACCACCCCTGAATCCATTTGCTCTCCTTTTAGTTAAATCCTATGTTTTCAGTATCAACATCTGATTTTACCCCCATTTTGTTAATACTGCATGGTTTACAAGCCAGGCCCTCATCAATTCACATCTGTGTAGTTGCAGTAGCCTAATTCATTTTATTATTGTCTCCTTGTACCAGTAAACCATTTAACACCTTTAACCCAGAAACTGTTGGATCTCCAAAGGTGATTGTTAAGGTTAAAGACCTTAGTTCAAGGCCCTCCACAATAGGCTCTACCAACATTTTAACCTTATTTTCTTTCCCCCATACTCTGAACCTGTACATAGTACTCCAGCTAAATTCACTGCACAAAGTTTTGGAACAAAGTCTTTCTGCCTTTTCTTCGTGAAACTTTTGTTAGTCTTTGTCTGCTACCAATCCTTCTCATCCTTTAAGGCCCTTAAGTTTTCTTTACCACTTCAGAGCTTTTCTTGAATTACCCCAACCAAGTAACTCCTTGGAAGCCACATATCTTCTCTCAAGAAGTAATGCTCAAAATTCTCCAAGCAAGACTTCAACGGTACATGAACCGTGAACTTCCAGATGCTCAAACTGAATTTAGAAAAGGCAGAGGAACCAGAGATCAAATTGCCAACATCCATTGGATCATCGAAAAAGCAGAGTTCCAGAAAAACATCTGCCTTATTGACTACGCCAAAGCCTTTGTGTGGATCACAACAAACTGTGGGAAAATCTTAAAAGAGATGGTAATACCAGATCACCTGACCTGCCTCCTGAAAAGTCTGTATGCAGGGCAAGAAGCAACAGTTAAAACTGGACATGGAACAACAGACTGGTTCCAAATAGGGAAAGGAGTACGTCAAGACTGTATATTGTCACCCTGCTTATTTAGCTTATATGCAGAGTACATCATGCAAAATGCTGGGCTGGATGAAGCACAAGCTGGAATCAAGACTGCTGGGAGAAATATCAACCTCCGATACGCAGATGACACCACCCTTACAGCAGAAAGCAAAGAACTAAAGAGCCTCTTGCTGAAAGTGAAAGAAGAGAGGAAAAATGTTGGCTTAAAACTCAACATTCAGAAAACTAAGATCATGGCATCTGGTCCAATCACTTCATGGCAAATAGATGGGGAAACAATGGAAGCAGTGACACACTTTATTTTGGGGGCTACAAAATCACTGCAGATGGTGACTGCAGCCATGAAATTAAAAGACACTTTCTCCTTGGAAGAAAAGCTGTGATCAACCTAGACAGCATATTAAAAAGCAGAGATGTTGCCAACAAAGTCTGTCTAGTCAAAGCTATGGTTTCTCCAGTAGTCATGTATGGATGTGAGAACTGAACTATAAAGAAAGCTGAGCACTGAAGAATTGATGCTTTTGAACTGTGGTGTTGGAGAAGACTCTCGAGAGTCCCTTGGACTCCCAGGAGATCCAACCAGTCAATCGTAAAGGAAATCAGTCCTGAATATTCATTGGAAGGACTGATGCTGAAACAAACTCCAATACTTTGGCCACCTGATGCAAAGAACTGACTCACTGGAAAAGACCCTGATGCTGGGAAATGTTGAAGGCAGGAGGAGAAGGGGATGACAGAGAATGAGATGGTTGGATGGCATCACCGACTCAATGGACATGGGTTTGGGCAGACTCCCGGAGTTGGTGATGGACAGGGAGGCCTGGCATGCTACAGTTTATGGGGTCACAAAGAGTCAGACACAACTGAGCAACTGACCTGAACTGAACAACAAAGCCATGGAAGCGGAGACTCTTCTTTACCTCTATGCAAACTTAAGCATTAGCAGGAGTGGTAGATATTGGTGGTATACTAATTAACGGGCTCAGTGTCATCACTTAAAAGATCTTAGAAACAAACTAGAGAGTTTCTTCGTGTTAAAATGTTGAATCCCCTTTAAGGTAGTAAACATTAAATGAATCTAATTTCTCTTGCCGTTGGTCAAGAGAAGTTGAGTATTTCATCAGCTGCATTAAATATGGCAAAACCCAGCAGAATAAAATCACCCTGTTTGTGTATATGGAAGGGGAGTCAGAGAGGAGGGTGTATTTTACCCTAGAAATGCCTAGAGGATTTTTTTCTTCTAGAACTAAGGAATTCCTATACCATGCATCCCAGTGAGACATATGTTTGCAAAGACAAACCCCAAGATCACAGTTAAACCTAAATTAAGATCATAAGCTTCTAGGATGTGTCATTGATCTCCTCTCTAATACTCTAGGTTAGTAAGAACTCAAGGAATCTTTCTTGCACTCAAAGTTATACAACAGAGAAAACCCGAACAATTAACTCTGGTGTAAATAACTATACTTCTTTCTTCAGCCCACCTTGAACAAATGAAGACAATGGAAGTATTAATTCAGCACATCTTCCAAAGGAAAGTGCTCTAAATCCAAGGTAGTGTTAATATTTTCACTAACAGTCCAGATTGTTTTGTATACTTACGACTCTTAAGACTTTGGCTCTGCTCCACCCTAATTCTGACATCAGCAAGCATACCAAGTTCCTTGGTGTCACCAGAAACAGAGTAAAGAGGAAATTCACCAGGGGACCATTCCAGAACCCACCAAATCTAACTTTGGTTTTCAACATTGCAGTAGATTATTGAAGAGGAACATTGCTGACAGACACCTCTGACAACAAGAAATATAAAATGAGGTGTTCTATTTTAAGAAAACATCAGGCTGGCCCCTAAGAGACAAGCTATTATCTGTCCTACAGAGACAATGAGACATACCAAAAAATTATTTGGTATTTATCTGAAGTTCAAATTAAACTGCAGCATCTAGTTTGTGTTTATGTGTGTGTGTGTGTGTGTGTGTGTGTGTGTGTAGTTTGTGTGTGTGTGTGTGTTTTAATGCTAAATCTTGCCACCCTACATTCATGTTTTCCTGATCACAAGGAAATATAAAATACACTTCCTGGTTGTAAAAGAAAATGGTTTGGTCCAATTCAAATTTGTTCTACATTTTTAAAAATTACAGTATAGTTATAACCCAAATGTGCTAAGGAATTATTTATAGAATTGTGGGGGGGGGGGGGTTGTGTGAAATTAATGGAGCATTATTTTTTATTTTAATTTAAAAAAACTACAGATAGCATCATACATGTCTCACCAGTGAACTTTCATTATTGCTCAAGTAAGTTGATATGAGCTCAGTTAAATACCCACTATGACACGTACCTCACTTAGACCCAGAGCAATCACCACTGTACTTAACAAGGCACTGGGCAGCACTGGGCATTTTTTCCTGGCAGAACATTGCATATGGTTATGAGATGGGCATACCACCTTGTGTTTTGGGGCATCCAGAATCAAGGGCTTTGGAATGAAGAGATCCATCTCTTTCATATATTACATAACAATGTCAAAGCAATTTTATTTTTTTAAAAAAGTGGTGCAAGGTGGATTGGGAAATGATACATTTTTGACATTATGGGAACTTCTAGAGTCCTGGACTTCTCAAAATATCTGGATGGCAATCTTCTTTATAATTTTCCTGGGAATTATTTTTGAGATCATACTCTTAAAGATTTGTATGTCCTTTCAGAAGAAGCCTGAACTTCCTTCAGAAAAGGATAAGTCAGATATCCACAAGGTAAGAAAAAAATGCTTGATTTCCTTTTCCAAGATTTTTCAAAATAACACAGAAGAATAACATAAAATTGTGTAACTTTGCTATTTGGATTACTCTAACGGGTCGCAAAGAGTCAGACGCGACTGAGCAACTGAACTGAACATTTTATTGTCTCCCTTGACAGAAAGAAGACAATGGGAGTTGCCTGACAAGCATGAAATTTGGTAAGTATCCTACAATTTTATTAGTTCAGTTCAGTTCAATGCAATTTCATATTTTAATATAAAACTTGTTCAGTCTGAACTTCTCCCATTGATACTCTGACTTTTTTTTATTCCTATTTCTCTCTAGATAATTGGTCAGCTCTTTCATCCTCAGAAGCAAGGTAAATGATATATTTTGAAATTAGATGAAACGGATTGGTTTTGTTCTATTCAAAATTACATCTGAACTACAGAAAAAAGTTTTCCCATTTGTATAGAGTACAATAGCAGTTCAATATCATAATTCAGTCTAATTTTTATTTTTATTTTTTAAATTGATTTTTATTGGAGTATAGTTGCTTTATGAAGTTATGTTAGTTTCTACTGTACAGCAAAGTGAATGAGTTATATATATGTATATATATATACACACACCCTCTTTTTGGGTTTCTTTCCCCTTTAGGTCACCACTGAGCACTGAGTAGAGTTCCCTGTGCTCTACACTGGGTTCTCTTTAGTTATCTGTTTTATACAAAGCAGTGTATATGTCAGTCCCAATCTCCCAGTTCATCCCACCCCTCCTTTCCCCCTTGGTATCCATACATTTGTTCTCTACATCTGTATCTACACTTTGTGAATAAGTTTATCTGTATCATTTTTCTAGATTCCACATATAAGTGATATATTCAGTATTTGTTTTTCTCTTTCTAACTTCACTCTGTATGGCAGTCTCTAGGTCCATTTACTGCTGCTGCTAAGTCGCTTAAGTCGTGTCTGACTCTGTGCGACCCCATAGAAAGCAGCCCACCAGGCTCCCCCATCCCTCGGATTCTCCAGGCAAGAACACTAGAGTGGGTTACCATTTCCTTCTCCAATGCATGAAAGTGAAAAGTGAAAGTGAAGTCACTCAGTTGTGTCTGACTCAGCGACCCTGCAGCCTTCCAGGCTCCTCCATCCATGGGATTTTCCATGGCATGGGCTGCCATTGCCTTCTCTGCTAGGTCCATCTACATCTCTGCAAATGTCACAATTTCATTCCTTTTAATGACTGAGTAATATTCCACTGTATACATGTACCACATCTTCTTTATCCATTCCTGTGTTGATGGACATTTAGATTGCTTCTATGTTACGGCTATTGTACATAGAGCTGCAGTGAACACTGGGGTTCATGTATCTTTTTGAATTATGGTATTCTTTGGGTATATGCCCAGGAGTGGGATTGGTGGGTCATATGGTAGTTCTGTTTTTTAACTTTGATTTTTAAATGATTGCTCTATTCCAAACTGTATTAATGGCTTTTTATATATTGTTTAAATTATCCTTCCAGGTAAGTAGTATCATTACTGTTTTTTTTAAATTTGTTTCAGGGTATGTACGAATACATATATGTATATAATGTATATATTGGGTCTTCCCTGGTGGCTTAGATGGTAATGCATCCACCTGTAATGCAGGAGACCCAGGTTTGATCCCTGGGTTGGGAATCTGGAGAAGGAAATGGCTACCCACTCCAGTATTCTTACCTGGAGAATTCCATAGACAGAGGAACCTGGCGGGTTACAATCCAGGGTTGCAAAGAGTTAGACATGACTGAAGCGACCAAGCACACATATAGTTGCTTTATAATGTTGTGTCAGTTTCTGCTGTACAGCAGAGTGAATCAGTGAATCATATACATATTTATATCCCCTCTCCTTTGGATTTCCTTCCCGTTTAGGTCACCACAGAGCATCATTCCTGTTTTTACAAATGAGGAAAATAAAGCTTAGAGGTTAAGTGGCTTGCTTCTTTCTCTACCCCAACCTCTCTTTCCAGTACAAAGAAGTAATAATGACAAGTTCTGATAATTCAACTGAAAAAGTATTCATTTAGCACCTACTGTGAACCCAACAGACCCTGAGCTAGGTTCTTCAAGAGTGCCATGAAAGGAGTTTGTACAATCAGAATTCATCCTGCATCCTGAGGATACATGAGTGCTAGAGATTAAGTACTGACATTGCTACTCTTGTTGCTATCAACATCTTAATTGTTTTCATCAAAATCCATCCAGTAATCATTAGATATCCCTATACAATGGACCTTGTATTTTACACTGGTATTCAAATAATAAGCCCTGGGGGAGGCAGTGACCACCCACTCCAGTAGCCTTGCTGGGAAAACCCCATGGATAGAGGAGCCTGGCAGGCTGTGATAGGTGCTAAATAAATATTTTTCAACTGAATTACCAGAACTGGTGATTATTACTTCTTCATTTGCATTGAAGAGAGAGGTCATGGTAGGTAAACAAGCCACTTAACCTTTAAGCTTTATTTTCCTCATTTGTCCGTGGGGTCATAGAGAGTTGGTCACGACTGAGTGACTGAGCATGCATGCACAAATAATAAGATAGTATCTCTTCTGAAGAAGCTTATATTCTTGGGGAGGAGACATATTCATAAAGGATGATTTTCTTTGTTTTGTTTTTATTTTATTTATTTTAATTGGAGGCTAATTATTTTACAATATTGTAGTGGTTTTTGCCATACATTGACATGAATCAGCCATGAGTGTACATCTGTTCCCCATCCTGAACCCCTTTCCCATCTCCCTCCCCATCCCATCCCTCAGGGTCATCCCAGTGCACCAGCCCTGAGCACCCTGTCTCATGCATTGAACCTGGACTGGTGATCTGTTTCACATATGATATTATACATGTTTCAATACTATTCTCTCAAATCATCCCACCCTCACCTTCTCCCATAGAGTCCAAAATACTGTTCTATACATCTGTGTCTCTTTTGCTATCTTGCATATAGGGTTATTGTTACCATCTTTCTAAATTCCATATATATGCATTAGTACACTGTATTGGTGTTTTTCTTTCTGACTTATGTCACTTTGTATAATAGGCTCCAGTTTCATCCACCTCATTAGAACTGATTCAAATATATTCTTTTTAATGGCTGAGTAATATTCCATTGTGCATATGTACCACAGCTTTCTTATCCATTCATCTGCTGATGGACATCTAAGTAGCTTCCATGTCCTGGCTATTATAAACAGTGCTGCAGTGAACTTTGGGGTACATTTGTCTCTTTCAATTCTGGTTTCTTTGGTGTGTAGGCCCAGCAGTGGGATTGCTGGATCATATGGCAGTTCTATTTCTAGTTCTTTAAGGAATCTCCACACTGTTCTCCATAGTGGGCTGTACTAGTTTGCATTCCCACCAACAGTGTAACAGGGTTCCCTTTTCTCCACACCCTCTCCAGCTGTTTGTTGACTTTTGGATAGCATCCATTCTGACTGGCGTGAAATGGTACCTCATTGTGGTCTTGATTTGCATTTCTCTGATAATGAGTGATGTTGAGCATCTTTTCATGTGTTTGCTAGCCATCTGTATGTCTTCTTTGGAGAAATGTCTATTTAGTTCTTTGGCCCATTCTTTGATTGGGTCATTTACTTTACTGGAATTGAGCTACAGGAGCTGCTTGTATATTTTTGAGATTAATCCTTGTCAGTTGCTTTGTTTGTATTATTTTCTCCCATTCCTAAGGCTGTCTTTTCACCTTGCTTATAGTTTCCTTCATTGTGCTGAAGCTTTTAAGTTTAATTAGGTCCCATTTGTTTATTTTTGCTTTATTTCCATTACCCTGGGAGGTGGGTCATAGAGCATCCTGCTGTGATTTATGTCGGAGAGTGTTTTGCCTATGTTTCCCTCTAGGAGTTTTATAGTTTCTGGTCTTACATTTAGATCTTTAATCCATTTTGAGTTTATTTTTGTGTATGGTGTTAGAAAGTGTTCTAGTTTCATTCTTTTACAAGTGGTTGGCCAGTTTTCCCAGTGCCACTTGTTAAACAGATTGTCTTTTCTCCATTGTACATTCTTCCCTCCTTTGTCAAAGATAAAGTATCCATAGGTGCGTGGATTTATCTCTCGGCTTTCTATTTTGTTCCTTTGATCTATATTTCTGTCTTTGTGCTGGTACCATACTGTCTTGATGACTGTAGCTTTGTAGTATAGCCTGAAGTCAGGCAACTTGATTCTTCCAGTTCCATTCTTCTTTCTCAAGATTGCTTTGGCTATTCAAGGTTTTTTGTATTTCCATACAAATTGGGAGATTACTTGTTCTAGTTCTGTGAAAAATACCATTGGTAGCTTGATAGGGATTGCATTGAATCTATAGATTGCTTTGGATAGTATACTCATTTACACTATATTGAGTCTTCCAATCCATGAACATGGTATATTTCTCCATTTGTTTGTGTCATCTTTGATTTCTTTCATTAGTGTTTTATAGTTTTCTATATATAGGTCTTTTGTTTCTTTAGGTATATTTATTCCTAAGTATTTTATTCTTTTAGTTGTGATGGTGAATGGAATTGTTTCCTTAATTTCTCTTTCTGTTTTCTCATTGTTAGTGTATAGGAATGCAAGGGATTTCTGTGTGTTAATTTTATATCCTGCAACTTTACTATGTTCATTGATTAGCTCTAGTAATTTTCTGGTAGAGTCTTTAGGGTTTTTTATGTAGAGGATCATGTCATCTGCAAACAATGAGAGTTTTACTTCTCCTTTTCCAATCTGGATTCCTTTTATTTTTCTTCTCTGATTGCTGTGGCTAAAACTTCCAAAACTATGTTGAATAATAGTGGTGAGAGTAGGCACCCTTGTCTTGTTCCTGACTTTAGAGGAAATGCTTTCACTCTGGAGAAGGAAATGGAAACCCACTCCAGTATTCTTGCCTGGGAAATCTCATGGACAAAGGAACCTGGCAGGCTACGGTCCATAGCATCTCAAAGAGTTGGACAAAACTTAGCAACTGAATAACAAAAACACACAATCAGGTACATGGTGATTTGGGGAAATACTTCTTGATGGAAGTGTGGCATAAAATGGAGAGTGATGTGATCTAACAATATGGGATATATAGTTTTGTAAGAAATTGAAATTTGTGTATAGAATTGTAGTTGCAAATATTCAAATAATAAAGTCTGTGGCTAAAGGAAAATTAAAATAAAAGAATTGCTCACTTAAAAAAATGCTTTCAATTTTTCAGCATTGAGGATAATGTTAGCTGTGGGTTTGTCATATATAGCTTTTATTATGTTGAAGTGTTCCTTCTATGCCTGCTTTCTGGAGGGTTTTTATCATAAATGAATGTTGAATTTTGTCAAAGACTTTCTCTGCATCTGTTGAGATAATCATATGGTTTTTATCTTTCAATTTGTTAATGTGGTGTATTACATTGATTGATTTGTGGATATTGAAGAATCCTTGCATCCCTGGGATGAAGCCCTCTTGGTCATGATGTATGATCTTTTTAATATGTTCTTAGATTCTGTTTGCTAGGATTTTGTTAAGGATTTTTGCATCTATAGTCATCAGTGATATTGGCCTGTAGTTTTATTTTTTTGTGGCATCTTTGTCTGATTTTGGTATTAGGGTGATGGTGGCCTCATAGAATGAGTTTGGCAGTTTACCTTCCTCTGCAATTTTCTGGAAGAGTTTAAGTAGGATAGGTGTTAGCTCTTCTCTAAATTTCTGGTAGAATTCAGCTGTGAAGCCATCTGGTCCTGGGCTTTTGTTTGCTGGAAGATTTCTGATTACAGTTTCGATTTCTGTGCTTGTGATGGATCTGTTAAGATTTTGTATTTCTTCCTGGTTCAGTTTTGGAAAGTTATACTTTTCTAAGAATTTGTCCATTTCTTCTAAGTTGTCCATTTTATTGGCATATAGTTGCTGACAGTCTCTTATGATCCTTCGTATTTCTGTGTTGTCTGTTGTGATTTCTCCATTTTCATTTCTAATTTTGTTGATTTGATTCTTCTCCCTTTGTTTCTTGATGATTCTGGCTAATGGTTTGTCTATTTTATTTATCTTCTCAAAGAAGATAAACAGCTTTTTTTTTTAACAAAGCTTTTAGCTTTGTTGATTTTTGCTATGATCTCTTTTGTTTCTTTTAGATTTATTTCTGCCTTAATTTTTATGATTCCTTTCCTTCTACTAACCCTGGGGTTCTTCATTTCTTCCTTTTCTAGTTGCTTTAGGTGTAGAGTTAGGTTATTTATTTGACTTTTTTCTTATTTCTTGAGGTAAGCTTGTACTGCTATGAACCTTCCCCTTAGCACTGCTTTTACTGAGTCTCATAGGTTTTGGGTTGTTGTGTTTTCATTTTCATTCATTTCTATGCATAAAAGGATGATTTCTTGCAGTATGGTAGCACGATAATCAGAAATCTAGGAGAACATTTTAGAAGACACCTACACCAGCTTAGGAGGTGTTGAGAATGGCTTCATGGAGAAGGTTATACTGGAGCTGAACTTTAAAAGGTAAGTGGAAATTAGTCAGAAAAAGACATTGGTTGGGAGAATAAAGAAGGCCTTATAGACCATGAACAGAGGCAAGGAAATAAGAAACTGCAGGGTATGTACATGAAATTATGATTATTTCAGGGTTGCTGGAATGGTGAGGATGGGCTGGGGGGTCGTGGGTGATGAATGTGAAAAAACAGGCAGGAGTCAGATCATAAAGGACTTTCTCTCATTGTTGTTGTTCAGTCACTCAGTCACATCCAACTCTGCAACCCCATAGACTACAGCACACCAGGCTTACCTGTCCTTCACCATCTCCTGGAGTTTGCTCAGACTCATGTCCATTGAGTCAGTGATGCCATCCAACCATCTCATCCTCTGTCTTCCACTTCTCCTCTTGCCTTCAGTCTTTACCAGCATTAGGGTCTTTTCCAATGACTCAGCTCTTTGCATCAGGTGGCCAAAGTATTGAAGCTTCAGCATCAGTTCTTCCAATGAATATTCAGGGTTGATTTCCTTTAGGATTGACTGATTTCATCACCTTGCTGTCAAATGACTCTCAGGAGTCTTCTCCAACACCACAGTTTGTAAGCCTCAATTCTCTGGTGCTCAGCCTTCTTTACAGTGCTCAGCTCTTACATCTGTATATGACTACTAGAAAGACCATAGCTTTGACTGTACAAACTCTGTATATGCCATGTGAAAAGCTTGGAGCTTATTCTGTACGTAGTGAGGAACCACTGAAGGTGGTTGAGCGTAGGAGTGACAGTTTTGTGTTTCAGCTGAGTCACTAGTAGCTGTGTGGAGTACAGACCTGAAGATTACTTGACTTTCATCTAATTTCTTTGGGTTGTCAGGTGTAAAGGGGCTTTATTCATGTAATGTGGTTGTTCTATTTGTATTTATTTATTTGTAAATATTTATTTGTTTTGGGGTGTGTTGGGTCTTCATCCTCACTGTGGTGCACAGGTTTCTCTAGTTGTGGTACATGGGCTTACTTGCCCCACAGCATGTGGGATCTTAGTTCCCCAGCCAGGAATTGAACCCATGTCCCCTGCATTGGAAGGTGGATTCTTAACCACTGGCCCACCAGGGGAGCCCCTCCCTCTGCCTTTCTTGGTGTTGGTTTTACCTTGAGGTAAATAGAAAGATGGCCACCAAGGGTTTCCAAATCAGACCAGCAATGTCCAGAGGATGTAAGAGGCCAGTTCTTTCTGTGTCTTTCTTAGGAACAAGGCAACTTTTCCCCAAAGTTGTTAAATGTCTGTCTTATACTGGGATTAGTTCATACCCACTCCTTATTCAATTACTTGGAAATGAGATTACTATGTTAGATTTACCATAAACCCTTGAGGTAGAATGGATGTTGAGGAGTCCATATCCATGATTATTACTCCAAGCCATAATTTTGCTTTAGTCATAAGGACAGATGGTTATGCCAAATGTGACATGATACTAAAGATGATGGGTAGATGTATCAGTCAGGGTTCTGCAGAGAAATGCAAAAAAGAGAGAGAGAGAGATAAAAGGAGTTTTATAGGAATTGGCTTGCATGGTTATAGAGGCTGAGAAAAGTCCCCTGATCTACCAAATAAAAACTGGAGACCCAAAAATGCAAGTGGTATGATTCAGCCCAAGGCAGAAGTCCTGGGGTGGCAGGGAGTTGTGCAGTTGGTCTCTGAGCCCAAAGACCCAAGAATCAGGAGCTCTGATGTCTGAGGGCAAAGAAGATGGACATCCCAGATCAAGAAGAGATGGGGAGTTTGCTCTTCCATCTATTTATTCTGTTTGAGCCCTCAGTGGATTAGATGATGCCCAGCCAATTGGGGAGGGCATATCTTCTATATCTTCAGGCTGCTGATTTGAATGTGAATCTCTTCCTGAAGCATCCTCACAGGCACTCAGAAATGTGTTTTACCAGCTGTCTGGGCATTCCTCAGCCTAGGCAAGTTAACACACAAAACTGACTACCACACTAAGTAACAAAAATGTGTATACAGCCTGTATATTAGACATTAATAGCTTCTCCTCACGGTAGAGAGAACTTGAAAAGTATTTAATGTATTTTAAACATCCACCTAATAATTTTGTGTTCTCTGTGAAAAAAGGTAATCAATAGTTCAGTCTAAAATACTCCAAATTCTATTAATAATTAGCAGAATCCAAATCAATGAGATTTTCCTGTATAAGTAAACATGTAGAAAAACTATTTGTGTGATGGGGGTATATGTTGATGATTTTATTTATTAGCTTCATGGCTCTGGACTTCCCTGGTGACTTAGACCGTAAAGCGTCTGTCTACAATGAGGAAGACCTGGGTTCGATCCCTGGGTTGGGAAGATCCCCTGGAGAAGGAAATGGCAATCCACTGCAGGACTATTGCCTTGAAAATCCCGTGGACAGAGGAGCCTGGTAGGCTACAGTCCATGGGGTCGCAAAGAGTCGGACACGACTGAGCAACTTCACTTTCACTTTCATGGCTTTGTTCATAATGATGAGTTATTTAAAACTAGGGTCATTCTTCTAGTAAAGGAAAAGATAATCTGTGTTCCCTGGAAAGACAGCCACCAGAATTTCTGACTTAGCTTATATGAGTTTCAGTTTATGATTTTAGGGTACCTTACCATGAAGCAAATAGTCAGACATGACTTAGTGACTGAACAATAACAACTGTGAAACAAAACTTAAGGGGCATCAGAATCACCTGGAGAGCTTGTTAAAATTCAGATTTCCAGGCCCCACACCTAGAGCATCTGATTCAGGAAGTCTAGGGTGGGATCTGAGATTTTGCATTTCTGGTCATTCTGCATTTTGCATTTATGATCATTTTGCATTTATGATCAAAGTGATGCTGATGCTGTTGGTCTGAGCATTGCTAGACCAAGCCTAATCATCTGAGGTAGAAAGGATGCTGGAGGGTCCACTTCCATGATCATTTGCTGCTGTTCTTTAGTCACTAAGTCATGTTCAGCTCTTTGCAACCCCATAGACTGTAGCCCACCAGGTTCCTCTGTTCATGGAATTCTCCAGGCAAGAATACTGGAGTGGATTGCCATTTCCTTCTCCAGGGGCTCTTCCTGACTCAGGGAGCCAACCCAAGTCTCCTGCATTTGCAGGTCGATTCTTTACCTCTGAGCCACCTGGGAAGCCCTCTGTGATCATTGTTGTTGTTATTCAGTCACCAATTCATGTCCAACTCTTTGTGAGCCCATGGACTGCAGCACACCAGGCCTCCCTGTCCCTTACCATCTTCCAGAGTTTGCCCAGGTTCATGTCCATTGAATCAGTGAAGCCATTCAACCATCTTCATCTTCTATCGCCCTCTTTCGTGATAATTATTTTAACCAAAATTATGTTAAGAAGCATTACCCTAAAATGTAGGCTTTTCTCTTGATAGAAAACAAACAGCTGTTAAATAATTAAGACTTACAGAAAGCTATAGTTTATGGCATTGGGCATTGTTCTGTTGTACCTCTTAAATTTCCATACGGATGTTTTCATTCTTGTCAAAACTGTCATACAGAGAACAGAAACTGATATTCCTTGTAAAAGGATATAATCTTAATCTTCAACTTTGTCAAAACAAACAGTCAAAAGTAGGCTTTTGAACAGATTTTTTTGGGGAAAAATCCCTCATTCTCCCAGATATGAAAATAACTTACTTCACTTTGTCAGTGGATTGATTTATTGAATGAATGCAACTAGGTAATGAATTATTTTGTAATGTGGATAATGACTTCCCAACTTATCTCTACATTTAACTATGTTTTCATATACTATATTGGATTTCCTTAAATTTCAAAGAGAGTTCTTGTATGAAATAGGTCCTCAGTGACAGTTGACTCACTGTTTTCTTCTATTTCAGAGTTGATAACTATTCAGAGAGAACAATTGCTTCATCAATTACATCTGAAGGAAATGAAGAGTACTTTGAAGACAGCGTTCCACCACCAGATGAACCACCACGGGCAAGTACCAGGGAAAGTAGATTTCGAGTCAGTCACTTTAGCGAAAGTCATATGACATCTTCAAATGGGACTAGCTCATCATCTTTGTCACTATTTCATTCGGAAGTACAGGAAATTTTGCTAAGGTGTAGCGGGTGCCCTAAAAATGAACGCAAAACAATACAGTTTTCATCAAAGAAATTATTTTCCATAATGAAAAGTAACAGAAGTAAAAACAGGACATTTTCTTCTGACTTTAACTTTTCAAGAACTTCAAGAATCATTATAGAAAGTGAAGATCTAGATGTGACACCATGCCCTCCTGCCCATCTGTTTCTTTCTAGAGACCAAGTCAGACTTCTGGAAGAAAATGTGAGAAATCAAAGCCCTCAAAAATCCAAAGCCACATTAGAGAATAAAACTACCTCTCTGTCCTCAGTCTCTCTAGAGCCCTTGATTCAAAATCAACATTCTGCTACAATGGACCTTTCTCCCCAAGCACAAGCTTCTTTTTCCAGACCAAAGCCTACTCAGAATCAAGGATTTTCCAAAGCCCAATTTATTGGTCAAGCCCACCAGTTTTTTAACAATCAGGCATCAGTCAACAGGCAGCCTGAGAGTGAGGCCAGATACTTTGCTCTGCCTCAAGATTTGGTGAGGGAACCACTTACTAGCAGCACCCAAGACTCCTTCCAGACTGCAGACATGGATAGGTGCCAACATCTGGTCCAAGTTCCACAGTCTACTGAGACTCAAGATTCAGTCAAGAGCCTAGGGTCTGATACAAAACACTCGGATGAGGCCCAGGATTCTGTCTGGTTTGAAGACTCAAACAAGATTAAAGATTCTATCCCAGTGCAAGACACTATTTTAAAGGATGTCAGACGTCTGGTTTTACCTCCGAGCCCAAATTCAGTTGATAAAGTGATGCCACAACGAGAGCATGTTAAGAGTGAGGGCCAGAAACAAATTGCTTCCTCAACATTAAACCAGTCTCCTGCATATGGCTCACTGCCTCTCATAACCAGGCAGAAAAACAGAAGAAAAACCTCACGCAGTAAAAGTGAACTTAGCCTCAAAGATCTGCCTCAGAAGTCAAAGAAAACACCAGTTTCACAGGTATTTCAGACCACAGCATGTCACACTTCAGAGTGCAGCCAGTTAAGATATGAGCATAAAACTAAGAAGAAAGAGTTACATCAAAGAAAAGGTGTATCAGGTATAGCATTGCATTTTACGTATGCTTTCAAGCTTGTCCCTCCTTATATTAGGAAGTATTACAGGAAAAGACAAGCGAAATTCACTCCAGGTTTAACAGAATGTAGAGATTTTCTGCCGAAACCAGATCAGTCACTATGTGCAGAGAAAGTTAATTACATAGGGTCTGTTGAGGAAGAAGGAACCATGGGGAGTACTGAAAATGAAGAGCAGCATGGCAGAAACAGTAAAGAACTAGAAAACATTTCACAAGAAATTCCATCTCAGCTAGAACAGTCTTTCATGGTCAGTACTTATCAACAGAAAGTACCTTGTCTTTCATTAATAGAAAAAAACTGGATGAATAAAGAGTCTCTTGAAGATCCAAAGGAAATGGATATTGCAGAGTCTTGTGCCCCAAATAGCAAAACAACATCTGACCTGCCTGTTGCAAGGCAAGAGACACCTTTAGAAGAAGCCATATCGGAACTTTTGCAGAAATGTGTTTCCTCTCCCCAGACGGAGTCAGACAGAAACATGAAAACATGGGAGGACCTACGAGGTTCAGAGAATTCAAATCCTGCCCTTTTAAGCAGAGAGGAGTTACCAACGAGTATATCAGAAATGCAAAGATGCTTCTCACAGGGGAATACAGACAGAAAAGATCTTCTTGAAATTGTTCTGGAGTCTTCTGACATCAACTTGTTCATTCCCCTAGAAACCAAAAAGCATAAAAACAGTGGACAACCAGCAGATGTAGAAATTCAGGAGAGGCCAGAAGATGTAACCAAGAAGGAAAACAACACATTAAGAGTTCACGTGATAGAAGATGACATAAGCGGAAGTGAGGAACTCAAATGCAACACTAGAAGCAACATTAACAATATGCAAGATGAACAGATATCTGCTGCGTTTCATGAAGCCACTCACACTGCCCTTTCTTTACCACCTCGTATGAAAATGCAGGGTAGATTAAAAACTAAGATGGATACATCAGAAATAGGACTTAGTTTTTCCACAGTAAAGCCAGACGAATTACCAGATGACAGGAAAATATATTTTTCTTTTGAGAAGAACTGTCTGGTTAAAAAACCACAAGAAGACAACAGAGAGGAAGAACAACAGGCTCCCCAAGAAGCAGCTCTGCAGCTAACACCAGGCTTCAGGTTCAGCCTACGACTACAGCAGAAGCCCACGTATGTCCAGCTGGAACCAGGGCAGAATAGTTCAGAAGGTCGAACCACTCAAAACACAGACCTCGATGTTTACCCACAAACTCTCTCTACAGAGACGACTGCGGAGACTAGCCCGCACCCCGTGACGGGTCCATTTCAAGCGGAGGTGAAGCAAAGCCCAGACAGATCTACAGGCAGGGAAACTGCGGACCCAGCACATCCTCTCACCGTGTTCGAGAGCTTGCCAGTTTTAACTGAATCAACAGAATGTGGTGTCCCTTTGGGTGGAAGCCCTGAGAAGTTCCTGGATGCTCAGATTGCAGAAGAAAAGCAGGACTTAGAAGGAGTTTTACCTGCAGTTGCCCTGGGGTCTTTCCATAGGCATATGCCTCCTTTATCAAATTTGAAAAGGAAGAAAATCAGAAAAAAAATACCAGGAACCACAAATGTACTCAGTTTCAAATGTGTGATTACGAAAGTAAAAAAGCCACCAAAATGTCACCTTCGAAGAAGATTAAGAAGCAATTTCAAAAGCATGATTAAACACATACTTCAAGATAAATCCATGGCAGCTATGCTTCTGAATGTTACTGACCCTTGTCTGTCTATTTTGCCCCATCTTAGAATGCACAGCAGATTAAATGTAGGGAATCACAGTCATACCGAGCTAAAACAAAAGATATCAGAAGCTGAAAGAGAAGAAGACTATTTAGATATCATTAATAAAGGAAGTGACTCTGGAAACACACTAGAAGCAGCTCGGTTGCAGGAGGAAGTGAGTGGGAACCAGGAAGCTTCACCAGAAGCAGTCCTTGAGGATCACTGGAACCTCAGATTGGATGAAGATCCAGAGAAAGAGCTCAAATCCATGAAAGAAATGCAACAACCAATCACATTTGCAGAAATCATGGCAGAGTCTATTCACATGGCCACAACAGGTCCAGTTCATGTTGAGAATATGGAGAAAAGACTGATAGCACCCACAGATTTAAGAAGCACTGAAGATGATTCTGAGATATCTCCTCCCACATCAGAAGAATCACTGACTGGAGACCCTTTAAACCAAACAAGAGAAAGTGATGTACCAGATGATGGAAGTGACACCAGGGAAACAGGTTACTGTTTTGCAGCAATGAAGGCGGAACGACCCGAAGATTTGCCAGCAATGTTCCCAAAGACTTTTAATTGCAACATGCCTGTCTTATCTCATTCTAAAGTGAAGAAAACTAGACTAAGATTTTCACACACAGAATGTAGAGTGAACTCCAGGTCTGTACCTATGAAGGCATTGAAGCCATCCATTTCACAAATGTGTGATATCACAGGTCATCGACGAAAGAAACTGGAATCTGACTTTAAGGCCAAGTTTGAAAAGATCAGCCAAGCTAATGGACTAGAATATGAATTTCTAAACACCCTTTACTCTCCTGTGCATAGCAGGTTACCAGAAAAGACAAAGAGCTTCTGCCACGTTCAAGCAAAGCTCCGGGGTCTAGCCGTTGAAGAGAGACCACTGTATGTTGATTTTTTTGATGAGAGTAATGCACTCTGTGACAGAGAAGAAAAAGGACAAGATGTAGAGGAAAAGGAGCAAAAGACTTGGCTAATAACGGTTCCGCAGCACACCCAGTACCTCTGGATCAATGGATGTCAAGGAAAGGAGACTCACCTTGCCGAACCAGACGCAGGCCTGCACCGTTTAACACAGGAGCAAGATACACAGCACCAAACATGCTTTAAACAAGCTGCTTTGCAGACTGATGTTCAGATGGCTCCTCGAGAAGCTAAGGACCTCCTGAAGACCAACAAACCAGAAGATGACCTAACAGCCCCTGCAGGTCTGGAGGTTCTACCTCCCAAGGCAGGGAACTCATCACCTGTGAAACTTTTGAACATTCCAACAGAGTGTGATGTAGCCTCTGGTGGAAACCTTACAAGGGAACAAGGTTCTTATTCTGTGGATAAAAATTCAGCGTTACCAGAAAGTTTGCAAGTGACCTTCTTGCAGTCTTCTGATTCCGTTGACACCTTTGTTTCTCAATCTCAAAGAAAGAAAAACACACTAAAATCAGCAAGAAAGCAAACAACAGTGAGTCGTAGATACAGAGCTATGAGAGAACAAAACGTATCCACTCTGTGTATGCTCCCTGGCACGCAGAGAAAGGCGTTGCAATGCAATTTTCAAATGAAGAATTTACAGCAAAATAAAAACACAGGAGATGTGTGTTCACCTGTCATTCTCTCCAGGGTGCCTGTTTGGCCGAACACCAAAATGAGCATCGGATTAAATGTGGAGACAGATACACAAAGGATAACAAGACTTGATCATATGCAAATGCAAGAGAAATCACCCAATGAAAGAAAAGTATGTTGCCCAGCCTCTGTGGATATGAGTAGTCTACCTAACAGTGTGAAAGACAGGAAGGAGGAGGGGGCAGGGGAACAAGATTTACCAATTCCAGAGAGTGGCCAAGGCTTCATATTCAGTACATACCAGGGGCAGGATCATGACCTTATCAAATCAGATGAGGGGCAGAAACGAACAGGAAGTATAAGTATCCAGGTAGAACCACAAAGACATTTTGCAGAGAGTATTTTGAGCTCTGCTTCATACCCAACACTGGATCCATTTCAACTGAGAAAGCTAGAGAGTGACGCTAGGTTTTTTCCTCCAATGTCAAGAGAAGCAAAGTTTGATGAAAAAATATTTTCTGTAAGAGGAGGTGGTGTTCCATCTGAGGCAAACCATCAGAAGGAACAAGCTGGTGGTACTGAAAAGGAAGAGAAAGTGACTTTAGATTTCTGCATGGCTGCTTTATCTCTATCCAAAGGCAAGAGAAACTTCAAACAATATTCAGACATGAAAATCTTGATGAATCCCAAATGTAGAATTTTAAAAGCAAAGAAACCACCCATTTCACACATGCTCAATATCAAGAGTGGTGCTAGACAAAATCGTAGGAAAGAATTGGGATATAACTTGAGCACCAAAATGGGACAGGTGGGTCAGGGTACAAAAATGCCAGATGGCAGGGACTCCCTCCTGAATATCATCCCTGCCATTAACAGGTATAGTGAACGAGAAGGGGGAAAAGACATGTTAGGAGAAGAAAGACTCGGTTCCGAACAAGTAAGGCAAAATATACCCCCACACGAAGGGAATGTGACTCCAGATGACCCCAAAGAAGGTGATCTTCAAGATGAAGAAAGTGAACGGGAGATGTTACTAAAAGTAACTCCACAGCACAGCCAACATTTCATACTCTGTTCAGACCAGACGAAGGAGCTTGAGCTTCACAAACCAGGAAGCAAAGGATGTGGGGAAACTCCGTTTTTTACCAAACAGGACATCCCCCAGCGCACACAGCCTGCAGATCCAGTGGAGGCAACACAGCCGAAGAGAAGCCAGCAGACACAAAACGGCACAGTGTGGTCAGCAAGTTCAAACCTTCCTCTTCTAAACTCAAACGAATCACTAACCGGGCAAGTTGTCATTGATACAATGAAATGTGACGTCCCAAGTGATGAGAGCCGCATGGGAGAACTGGATGATCATGGTAAAGAGGAAAAGTCAGAGTTTAAAAAAGATCTACAAGCACCTGTCCCTGAGTCTTCAGCTACTGCCACACCTGATCCCCCTGAACCTAAACAGGGAAGAAAGACATTTACATGTAGAGCCTTCAAAAGTAAGATGAGTCCCAAGTGTGTTGTTATGAAGGCAAGAAAGGCACCAGTGTCACAGATATTTAACATCCCTGGGAATGGCTGTCTGAAAACCCTCCCTTCAAAAGCCCTGCGATCACAGATCGTTAAGTTTTTGATTGAGATAAAATCCTCTGGGGCGCTAGAAGATGTTACTGCAGAGAGAAAGGAAGGAAGAGCCCAGAAATTGCTGGCAACAATGCTGGAGTTCTGGGAGGCAGCCACACTTCCTTTACCTGTGTCGAAAAGAGAGAGAAACCACTCAGAACTTACAGACAAGATAAATAAAATGAGTCCCAAATGTATCACTTTGAAGGCAAAGAAGACACCGATTTCCAAGACATTTAATGTCACAAAACGTGGTGTGCCAAGCCGTGGTAGGCAATTTGAAGGCAAGTTCAAAACCATGAGGAAACAAGGTCAGTCACTGGCAGTCGCCACACCGAAGGCCACTTCCTCTCCCATGTTGGTTTCACTGGACATGAAGGTGCATAACAGAACCAAAGTAGAGACAGACAGGCCGGGGAAGACGAGGTTCCATCCCGAGCTACAACAGCAAGGACGCTGGCCAGATGGAGGGGGAGCCTGGTGTCCCTATTCTAGGGCCAAGAGGGAAAAGGTCAGGAAGGAACTCAAAGGCCACGGTGGAGAAGCAGCACCTCGGAATTTCCAGCACCTCACTTCCAGTGCTCATCATATGAAGCAGGCTCGCTTTGTGAAATCAGATCTCAAACAGAAGTGTTCAGCAAGGGGAAAAATCCCAGAATCACTAACCATAGCAGAGGAGCTGCAACAACGCACGCTTTTCACACAAAGTGTCTTGCGTTCTGTGTCTTCCTCTATTTTGAATTCACTTCCATCTGAGAAGGCACCAAAAAGGACAAAAACACAGAGGTCGAGGATTTTCTCTCCAGCGACAGAGAAATCACTCGGCGAATCTTTAGCTGTTAAAGTACCAAGTGACGTCCTGTCTGAAACAGACCCAGCAAAGGAACCTGCTAGTTCTAGTCCAGAGGGAAAGAAAGAATTACAAACGGATTTACAAGGCAGAGCCCTACAGTCTTTCGGTATCTCCAGGCCGGATTCATCTGAAATTAAAGGGTTGAGAAATGTAGCATTGATCCCTACGTCTCAAACTGGGGAAGCCCAGATGGCATCAGTTTTGAAGACAACTAATACCACTAGTCCCAGTGCCCCCAGCCATGGAAAGGAACTGGTCTACACCTTTGGTAACATGGCCAAAGAGTTATCGCAGAGTATGTCAAATGTATTTATGAATACTTCTTTTTCACCTACACCTGTTTCACCTGCCACCAAAACACATAAAAAACGGAAAGCCAAGAAAGACCCAGTCGAAGTCAGTATTACACAGCTAAAACCAGAGGACAGGAAAAGAGTGTGTAAAAGATGCAGCGCCTTGGGCACCACATCTCAGTCAGGACAGCAAAGTGAACGAGAGGGCAAGGAAGTTGCATTCAAAACAGAAAGTAGAAAAGATGAAAATCTGCTTATTACAGAGCGAGACATGCAGCAACAAACACTAGTTTCAGAAAATAAACTGGAGTCTACCTGTTCTCCTCTGATAATTCCATTTCAAACTGAAAAGAAGAAGAACATCCCACCACATACAAACACACTGGATAGAAAAAGTGAAAAGATTTCATGTGTAAAAAGAGAGAAAGCGATGTTCGATGGTCTTTTAATTGATGAGGCCGGGTGTAGGACTCCATCTGCTGGGAATCCCACAAGGAGGCTGGATGCTTCCAGTCCAGCTCCCCTACAACCTGAAGAAGAGAAAGACATAAAAACTCAAAAAGTAACAAAATATACAGCTGATCAAAATACCCCACTTCCCAAGTCAGGGATCTCAGCACTTGGAGATTCATGTAATGAAAGCTCTAGAAGGAAAGTGCGTGGTTCTATTGTCAAGAAACATAAAGAGTTGCAAAGAGATTTACTAACAATATCCACAACATCTGTTTTGTCTGAATCTAGAAGGCAGAAAAAAGCACTAAAATTTCCAGAACGGAAAGATCTAATGGGTCCCAGATATATAACCATGAAGACAAAGAGGCCTCTTTTTTCACAGGTGCTTAATATCACTGAGCATGGTCATCAGTACTGTAAAAAGAAACAGGAAGGCTATTTAAAGTCTGTGATAAAAGACAGGCAACAACATAAAAGTATAACTGATGCATTTTCATCTCTCACACCTGTTTCAACGGATAATAAGATAGATACTGAAATTGACAGCACATTCACAACAGGGACAGATCAACCAAGAGTACAAACACACAACCACACCTACCCAGAGCTAGAGAAATCACTGAGTGTTGGGGAAGCATGGGAGGCCAATCTGATTGACACACAAAGCAGGTCCAGCAACACAGGGAGAGTGAGTGTGCCACATGAGAAGGAAGAGGAAAATGTCCCAGAAATATCAGCAGAATCAGTTCCACCCGAGAGCCAACATCTCTGTTTCACTTCTCATCATGTGAAAAATCTTGGCCCTTGCAAATCAAAACCTAAACTGGATAGTTCAGAAGGTAGAAGTACCTGGAATCTGTCTTGTGCGGCACAAAACATGAGGCAAGAAGAACACGTTAGAAAAGCTATTTTAAAGCCTATCTCTAAAAGCGTGATGACTTTAATTCGAGTCCAAACACTGAAGAAAGGTCTTCACACTCCAGAGGAAATCCAACACATGGCAGATCTAAAGACCTCATTTCCAGAAGCTAGGAAATCAGAGACTGGTTCCTTACACTGTGATGGTGTCTGGGATGGAAATCCTAGAAGGAAACGAGATAATCTTATTTTTAAGAAAAAGGCAAGGAGTCAGAGTGACTTACTAGGAAC
Organism: Redunca redunca; assembly: GCA_006410935.1. Classification (NCBI taxonomy): domain Eukaryota; kingdom Metazoa; phylum Chordata; class Mammalia; order Artiodactyla; family Bovidae; genus Redunca; species Redunca redunca. The sequence goes on from SJYQ01093307.1 coordinate 402,582, forward strand.
AGTCTTAAAGCCTTTAGGTTTCTCCAGCGTTGATTCATCTGAACCTGAGAGGCAGAGTCATGCAGTAGAGGCTGTAGGCAAGAAAAGTACAATGAGTCCCGAGCAGGCAACTCTGGAGGCAGGGAAGCTACCAGTTTTACAGGAGCTTAATAGCACGAGGTGTCTTACCGGAAACCATAGAGAGAAAAACGACAAACTTAAGACCAAGGCAAGAGAGAAGCAATGGAATGAAGGTGCGAGAGAGACATTATTCTATGCCAGTGAGGGAGCCAAGAGTCCACCAACCACGTTATTGACTGATAAACTCTCATTCAATACAGCAGCAAGGGACAGTCTGGATAACCATGGAACACTTCACAAAAATCTAGGTGATTTTGTTACAGAGAAAAAGGCAGAGCTGGACAGAAACTTAGCCACAGTTCTCCTGGGGCCTTTCGATTTATTCATGCCTGTTTTATCTGACTCTGAAAGCCAGATAAACACAGCGCAAGAGGAAACCATACCGAAACGCAAATGTTCAGTGATGAAAAAAAAGGAGCCACTGATTTCACAGCTACTTAAAATCAGTAGGCAATCTGCCACAAAACAGAGGACGAAATTTAGATCCAACCTAGAAAGCAAAATGAAAGAGATGCACTCAGGTAAAAACGCAACTGATATGTATACAAATGTCACTTACTTCGAAGTGGATACCTCCAACATTAGAAGGCAAAGCGGATTCCAAACAGAGGCAGACAGAATATCAGGGTTTAATCCTGTGCAGCCAACACGCACGCAGTTGCCAGTCAAAGACAGAGTGGTTTTACAGTCACTTAATGCCACAGGTCCTGCTGCTTTAAGCATTAACAAAGAACAGGAGATAGACACACACAGAGAGAAAGCTGTGTTAAACACAGACCTACAATCTACAGATGCTTCTCCATCTATTCCACCACATACAAAAATGGAGCAGTCACCTAACACCTCGAGTAACTATGAAGAATCTTCTGAAAAGAGAGATGCCCTAAAGAAAGCAAAAGGTATGGAGGAAAAAGAGTGTGAACAACAGGTCTTGTCTGGAACACCTTCACAATACACCCAGTCACTTGAGTTTCTACAAAAGAAACAGCAAGAACTATGTGTCTCAGGAAACATCCAGAACTCTGCTTGTGCTTATACACCTCTGCACCCCCAAATCCTAAACCATCAAGCTAACACGAAAGCAGCAGGTGTAGAAAGCACTGTGCCTACTGAACGGGTAAAATCAAAGGCGAAGAAACCATTTGTTTCCCTGATGTATAACACAGCAGGGCATGGAACCCGAAGCCATGAGAAGGAGACAAGGTTTAACACCAAGAAGCAGAAGCCAGGGTTCCAGCAAGATAAAACTGAGGTAGAATTCTCTCTGAAAGCTACTTGTGACCCTGGGTCTATTCCACCTCAAATTCAAGAGTTGATGGAAGCGGAAAGGGAGAAGAGCAAGCCACCAAGGCTGGAGAAATTGCTGAACGCAAGACAAATAGCATTTTCACAGTCCCTTGCTAAGAGTGCCAAATCCAGAAATAGGAAAACCCTGAGTCAATGTATCAGAGAGCAAGAAGAAAATTGCCAAATTGCTTCCCTGGACCTCTTCCCACAGTGTAGATATCGATTCATGATGAGACAGCAACTGAAGAAGAGCCCCACCCATGTCAAATACACAGTAAATTTGAAAAGAGAAGGACATCCTGATCAACCCTCACCAAAGGGAGAAAGCTGCTCCACTGCATTTGACATCTCAAGAGTGAGGTTACACACAAAGCGCCAACGCCTCATTGCCCTGGGAGTACAGGAGGGAGACAGAGACAAGGTCCAACCTCCAGTGTCAACTCCGCAGAGGACGGAAGTATCTGAGAAAACAGATATTTCTTTAAGTTCAAAAGGACAGAGTATGTGTCTTCCAGAGTCAGATGCTTCTCAAGAGAAGACTTGCAAGGAACAGGATCTGCTGAAAGAAGGAAGTAATTCAAGGACACTGGTGGAGCCTACTTTGTACTCTATTATGGAAACTTCTCATTTGGAAAATACCATTCCAAATCAACTGGCAAGAGATGGCTTAAGAGAAACTGATACCTTACAAGGTTCACAAGGACAGACATTTCTTTGTGCAAACACAGAAGCCCAGCAATATACACCTGCAGTGGAGATCGGAGACGTGCAACCAGATCCCATTCCGGAACATCTCCTGGATTCAGCATCTTGCTCCAGTGGGGAACTTCATGTGAGAGAGGCAGGAAATGCAACACGGAAAGAAAGAGTTAGCATCCCTGTTGTTTCAGACATTAATCTATGGGAAACTGAGATGCCAGAGTTAACAAACCTTCTATTAACATCAAATGAACAGAAAATAAACTGTTCCAAAAAAGGGAGGACAGAGCAGCAAAACAGTTTTAACCAGAAGAAAGGAAATCTTCTGGAATTCATTTCCTCTTGCATATTGTATCAACTCCATATTGAAAGGCGAAAGAAAGAAATCTCAGCTAAAGGAATGAGTTCAGTAGTTTTGAGTCCAGTGGTCCAGAAAGCATCAAACACAGTAGATAGTCCAGTGGATCAACCTCCGTGCTCAGGAAGAAGAAAAGAACATCAACAGGAAAGTACATGCAAGGCTCTCCCAACATCTCTTGCTCATTCTATGATGAATATATTTCAGATTAAATTTCCAGGAGGAATGAAAGCAGCAAAGGAAGTAGATAGTCCAAGTCACCACGATTCAAATACAGAAGGAATTGGCTTGCCTGGTACAGGAACAGAAGAGCAACCAGAATGTGTACAATGTATTTGGCCAAATCTTGCTTCTGATCCTTCAAGGGATCTATTATTTCAAAGTAAGATGCCATATGAAAAGACAGTATCGGAAGAAGTAGTTAGCACTGTGGAGTATACTCCAAGTACAGAAGGACTTGGTTCACATATTACAGGAAAAGGAGGCCAGCAAAAGAAATGGATGTCTGAGACCCTTCAAAAGTCCACATCTCACTCCCAAGCAGGTCTCCACCAAACTAATATCTCAGTGGAAGAAGTAAAGTTGGATGATACAAGTAAGATGCATTCCGAATATTCAACTCCACAGGCGAAGGAAGCATTAAAAGGAAGGGATGTTATTTTTGGACATACACAAAAAAGTGAAAATGGACAAAACTTACCCAGCGTGGAACAAAAGCAGCAGCACCTACTAATTCCCTCTGAGAATTTTCCCTCCCTGAAAATTCCCTCTGAGCATACATCTTACCCTCAAAACAACCCCTGGCTCCTGCCGCATTTAACGCTTCAGACGAAGGAAGCATTATCAGAAGTAGGTAATGTGTCAAGCAGGACAAAAGGATTAGACTTGATTTCTAAAGAACAACTAAATACTCAGTGTGAGTGTGGCCTGGAATGGACTGTACTCTCAGCTCCTCCAACGCAAATGACGAGACAAAATACAAGGCCACCTTTAGAATCATCCAGTGAAACTGCAAAATATCAGAATGTCTCGTTGCAGAAAGGAAAGAAATTATTAGATGGGGAGCAGATAATTGATTCAATAACAAATGTTAGCTCCCCCAAGCTAAGTGTTAGAAAGAAGGTGCACTTACGTAAAGCATGTCGGAAAAAAGTACAAAAAGAGGTGTGTCTACTTGGGTTTTTTTCACATTCTCTTTTTATCCATATGCCTCCTTTGCCTGAAAACAAAAGACAGAAGAATGACCTAAAACAAGGAGTTGAGAAACACATGGTGCCCACCCAAAGGACTCGGGAGAAATTGATATTTTCAAACATATTTAATACCACTGACTATGGTGGCCCAGGCAACAGACCAGAACTGCCGAGGAAGATAAAAGAGAAAATGGTAAATTTGAAACATAGAAAGGTTAAACCTGATTTAGTTGTGACAGATGTATATGAGTCCATCTCTTCTCTCAAACTGAATATAAAGACAGCTGATGAGATTATCTCAAATAATGTAAAACGAATTAAACAACTTATATCGCAGAGAAAGGAGAAGATTAGAATAAAGGGAATCGATGTGAAAGGAACAATGGATCCCAACATTACCTTGAAGGCAAAGAAACCATCACGATCACACATGCTCAGTGAAAAGGAATTGCCAGGGCAGCTGACCATTATAAAACAAGAGAGCGAGGGCCAGATAGGCAAAGGTATGTCAGGTGTGAAACTGACAAACTTGTTTGCTTCTGTACCATCTCTGTCACCTCTTGATTTGAATTTAAGAACAAAAGGAGGAAGAGATACGTCAAGAATACCACAGAACTGCCTTCCACCACTAAAGCTCCAGGCAACATCAAATATCAGGAAAGCATCATTTGCAGAGTCAATTAATAGAGAGAGTTTAAGCAACACAATAGAATCAAAACGTTTCCCACAGCGAAAGAGGGAAGATGGAGACAATATAGTATATGTGAAAGATAAAAGGGACTGCAAAAGGGCCACTTTTAAAAGAAAGAAAAAACTTTTCAAACACACACCGCGTGGAAATGAACCGCAGTGGAACAATAAAGAGCAAGAGAAAATGATGCAGGAAGATGAAAGTGATGGAAACGTAGCTCTGAATAAGCTCCATGCCTCCATTCCATCTTCTTCTCACCTGGAGCAGGGTCCTGGAGTAAAAGAAGTGGCATCACAAACAGTATCATGGTTCTGCCCTCCATCACTGACCCTCCAGGAACTGTCAGATGCAGTGATAGCATGTAAGGAGCCAGCTGATGATATTTTAAGCAATATAGCAAGATCAAAATATATGTCACAGGAAAACAAAGACAGAGTGGACATGGCTGTGAAAGAGATAAGGCATCCCCAAAGAATGCCTCTAGAGGTGAACAAGTCTCCAGTTGCCCAGGAATTGCAGTTGAACATCAAAGAAAAAGAGGAAAAGATGCAGCAAGATAAAGGCAAACAAGTTAGGATTCAGAGACAGTCCTGTGTTTGCATCTCTTCTCCACCTTACTCTGAAGTGGACACAAGAAGGGAAGGAGAAGCAGTCTTGCTAAGAAAAAGAAGATCCTGTTTTCTACAACCCAAACTCCAGGAGTCATCAGATATGGGAAACATAGCATATGAAAAGTCTGTTTCTGGTTATATCTCAGCCAGGGTAAAACAAGCTAAAGAACATACAATCCAGGAAGAAGAGGAGAGAGTTAATATGGAAAAAGTCCTCCTTTCGAAGGAAAAGAATTCACCACTTTCACAGGAAATCCAGCTGGACGTCAACGAGCAAAAGAAAAAGATACATAGAATTCAAGGTGAACCAAGTGTGATTTTGATCTGTACTTCCAGACCTGCCGCTTCTTTTAACTTGAATACAAGAATAATAGAAGCAGATGACAGAGCTAAAGTAACAAGATACTCTTGTTCAGAACTACCCCACCAGAAATCATCAGATGTAGTGAAAAAAGCAAATCGAGAGTCAACTGAGATAGGTATCATAAGCGACGTACAAGCAGCAAAGGACTTTATGCCCCAGAAAGGAGAGGATCAAGGAGAAACAGCCAATATGAATTATATGAGGTACTCCAAAGAAACAAGTTCCAAGGCAAGGGAGTTCCCACTTCCACACGTTCCCAGTAACCCTGGGAGCCACAGCCCCCAGACTAGAGACGAACCAACAAACAGAAGAGAAAACCTGGGACATGCACAAGAAAGAAAAAGTGAACTAGATGAGGTCCTGACAGGACTTTGTCTACCTCAGTTTACACCAAACAAAGGCGAGAAGGAGAACCAAGGATCTCTCAAATCCTGTCTTCCACCGTTATGGCGCAGGAAGTCATCAGATGCACAGGAGTTAAAATATACAGTGTCACCTCTGAATGAGATCTCAAGCGATTCAAAAAGAACAAAATACATGATGCAGGAAGAAAGGGATAAAGCAAATATTTTTGTGAGGGACCCAATGCATCCCAAGTCCTTAGCTTTGAAGGTAAGGAAATCCCCGCTTTTCCATATGCTCGAAGCAAAGAAACTGCAAGTGAACATTAAGGAGCAAGTGAAATGGGAGCAGAAAGGGAGAAGGGACACAGTTGTGATTCTGAGCAAAATCTGCCCTTTTGTCACTTCTTCAACTCATCTTAAATCTGACACGATAAAAGAAGACAAAGGTGGTCCAGGAGTCCTAAGGCACTCTGTGCCACATCTCAAGATCCCAGCCTCACAGCCTTCAGTACAGACAGCACCTCTAAAGTCAACTGATAGAAAGAAAGACAGACAATATCCGCCACCAACAGAAACGAACAGAGCACACACAACAGTTGTGAGAGGCGAGGTGCATGCCAGTGGCTCAGACTTCAAGGCAAAGACATCATCCCCCCGTCATGTGTTCGGTGTCGCCAAGCACGATGCTCTGAGCAGGAGAAAGGAAGCGCGGCCAAGCGCGGAGGAGAGCGCAGAACAGAGGCAGGGGCAAACAGGAGAGCCTGGTGTGACTCCAGCAAAAACCCCTCCTTCCTTGCCTTCTCCATCAGACCGTACCAAAGAAGACAAACACTCACCTGCAGTCATGGGATTCTCTCCACCATTTCAGCTCCTTGAGTCATCGGGTGCAGGGAAAATCAGACATGCAGATTTCAGTCAAGGTATTAGCTCGTGTAATATAACAGTAAGAGCTAACGGACGTGTGTCGTATACAGAGACAGAGATCAGAGTAAAAAGAAAAGACGAGAAAGATAGAACACACCCCAAAATCACAGCTGTGGAAGCCCAAACATCCCCACTTACACATTTACCCAGTAGAAACAGACTGCCTTTGAATGTCAAAGAGCAAGGGAAGGAAATGCAGGATGGCAATGGTGAGCTGGGAATGGTTCTAAGGGAAACTCGTGCCTCCTTACCTTCTCCATCTTACCTGAGACAAGACACTAGCAGAAATGAAAAGAAAGATACAGAAAGAATAAAGCAATCCTGTTTTCCACCACTGAAGATTTTTGATCCACTCAACCTAAACACAAAAGCAGATGCTAAGTCATTTGACAGTTATTTGTTAAAAAACAAAGCTAGACTCAAAACAGATAATGATGACAGAGTGCTTCCAATATCTGTGCATCAGAAGGCAAAAGAATTACCACTTTCACATAGATGTGATACCAAAGAATCACAGTGTAAAATGAAAAAGCAAAAGAAAATGGTACAGAGAGAGGACAGTGAACTAGCTACAAAGCTGAGAAACATCTGTACTTCTTTACTGACTCTACCGTATCTTAAATCTGATACACCAGAAGGAGAGCGGTACATGATAAGAATCACAAAATTGCCTCCCCCACAAGCAGAATCACCTATTGTACTTACACACAATCTAACTGACCTTCAGGGAAAAACTAAAGGGAAGGTTTGGGAAGATAAACAGGAGCCAGGTGATGCCATGCAAACTGAGTCCTGTGCTTCTCTGTCTTCTTCTCTTCACCTTGATGAAAACACCAGCATAAGAGAAGAGGGCATGTCAATGCTACCAAGATCCCCTTTTCCCCCAGTAAACTTTCAGAAATCAAGTTCTGAGGAAGTGATGCATGTAGAGTCAATGGCGAATGATACTGTCATTGGTCCCCGCAAAGAAAACTATTTGCCCCGGAACAAGAAAGAGGACGGAGTAGAAAGAAGAAACTTTGTGTCTCCCAAACATCAAGGAAAGGAGATGCAGGAAAGTAAAGATGAACCAGGTATGGTTCTGACCAAATTTTCTACTTCATCCCCATCTCTCTCTGCCCTCAAATTGGATAAAGAAGTACAAGTTGATGATGAAACGCTAGCACGTACAAGGTCTACTTTGCAGAGAGTACCATTTGGAGGGAAATTATATACAGACACAACTAGTGGTGACACCATGGAAGAGGCTCAAAACCTGACCAAATCTTCTACTTCGTCACCATTCCTCCCTGCCCTCAAGTTGGATATAGAAGTACAAGTCAATGGTGAGATGCTAGCATGTAGAGAACCTGCTCTGGGGAGAATGTCGTTTGCAAGAGAAGCAGTACATACACAGACAATTAGTGGTAATACCATGAAAGACGCTCAGACAATGACCAAAATTTCTACCTCCTCACCGCCTCTCCCAACCCTCAAACTGGATAAAGAAGTACAAGTTAATGAGGAAATGCTAGCACATACCAGGTCTGCCTTGAGGAGAATTTCATATGCAAGGGAAATAGTACACAGAGATTCAATTAGTAGTGACATCACAGTTCAGTTCAGTTCAGTTCCAAAAGATGGTCAAAACCTCACCAGATTTTCAGCTTCACCACCGTATCGCTCTGCCCCCAGACTGGATAAAGAAGTTCAAGTCAATGATGAAATGCCAGCACTCTTTAGTAGGTCTGTTTTGGGGAGAGTAGCACATGTAGGGGAAATAGTACACAGAGACTCAATTAGTGGTGATACCATGAAAGATGGTCAAACCCTGACCAAAATTTCTACGTCATCACCATTTCTCCCCACCTTCAGATTGGATAAAGAAGTACAAGTTGATGACGAAATGCTAGCACATAGAAGGTCTGTCTTGGGAAGACTATCATATGCCGGGGAAAGAGGACATCCAGATTCAATTAGTGGTGATGTCACAAAAAACGATCAAAACTTGACCAAATTTTCTGCTTTGTCACCATCTTTTTCTGCCCACATATTGGATAAAGAAGTTCAAGTCGACGATGAAATGCTAGCACGTAGAAGGTCTGCCTTGGGGAGAATTTCATATGCAGGGGAAATAGTACCTAGAGATTCAATTAGTGATGATATCACAAAAGTTGCTCAAAACCTCACCAAATTTTCTGCTTCATCACCATCTCCTTCTACCTTCAAATTGGATAGAGAAGTTCAAGTTGACGATGAAATGCTAGCACGTAGAAGGTCTGCCTTGGGGAGAATTTCATATGCAGAAGATATAGTACATAGGGGTTCGATTCATGGTGATACCACAAAAGATGGTCAAAACCTGACCAAATTTCCTGCTTCATCACCCTATCTGTCTGCCCTCAAGCTGGATAAAGAAATACAAGTCAATGCTGAAATGCTAGCACATAGATGGCCTGTTTTGGGGAGAATAGCATACGCAGCGGAAACAGCAAATACATGTTCAGTTAGTGATGATATCACAAAAGATGGTAAAAACCTGACCAAATTTTCTATTTCATCACCATCTATCCCTGCCCTCAAATTGGATAAAGAAGTACAAATTGATGATGAAATGCTAGCACATAGAAGGTCTGCTTTGGGGAGAATATCAAAGGCAGGGCAAATGATACATACATATTCAATTAGTGGTGATTCCAGGAAAGATGTTCAAAATGAGGAACAACCTATTCCTGAGAAAGAAGAGAGGGACAGAGAAAAATCAGTAGACAGGAGAGGTGTGACGCACACCAAATATATAATTTTGAAGTCCAAGAAATCGCCTTCTTCATATACGCTCCACAGATCAGAACTGTATCTGAACCTTGGAGGGACAGAGCAAAAGAAACAGGAAACTCGAGGTAAACCACCTGGTAAGATGGTAAGAAATATTTATCTTGCCGCACCTCCAACTAAGCTGAAATTGGACAAAGGCACACAAGTAGATGAAGGAAAGCTTGGAATTAAAAAACCCTCTCTACTTCCACGAATGATTTCAGCATTATCAGATGCAAAGAAGAGAACAGATACAAAGGGAATTAGTGCTGATGTAATAAAAAGAAAACAATTCATGTCAGAGAAAGAAAAAAAGCTTGATGTGAAAAATGTAGATATGAGGCTATGGACCCATCACAAAAAATCAGCGATTTCACCAATTCCAGACGTCCTTAGTACAAATAAATTTGTGTTGAATGTTATTAAAGAGCCAGGGGGAAAAGTACACAAAGATAAAGATGAACCAAGTATGGTTCTGACAAGGACTTTTCTTTCTATCCCTTCTGCACCTCTTTATTTAGATTTAGGGAGCAAAACAGACAAAGACACACCAGAAATCACAGGATCCTCTGGTTCACAGCAACATCTCCAGGAAACATCAGATACCCAGAAAACAGCAATGAGAGAATCAGCTGCTGGTGAGAGGGAAACTGTTAAAAATGCAGAATGCTCAGTGCCAGAAGATGCCATGCAACAGTGGACATCAAACTTTGTGATCAGTGTACAGCAAAGGAGGGAACCTCTACAAGTCAAATCCAAAGGAGATGTGAGTCAGTTACTTTCAAATTCAGAGCAGGAGGACTTTTATGTCACAGGGTATGGTACTATAAAAAGTGGGAAAAGGCTAGAATGTTTCTTTGCAGGGTCAGAGGCTCAGCAAGAAAAATACAAACCAGAAACTTTGGCTACAATTCTTTCCTTCCCCATGATGGATCTCACTAAAATTGAAAGTCTGAAGAAAGAAACAGAAATAATGAATAACTTAAACCCTAAGATAAGTCCTCACGTTCTGGCTTCACTGCCAAGGAAATTATCCAAGGAAATATATGCCACACTCGGCTCCCCTGTCACTTCAGAAGGATTTTCTGCTCCCAAGCAAGATGTCCACCACCAACAAGAAGCTTTATCACAAGCATCTCCAGCATCTACAGATCTATGTAAACCGGATAAGCCAGAAGAAGATAGACAAAACAATGGAAAAACAAAGGAAATGTCCCCTCCCAATGTGTTAGCACCACAGATAAAGGAACCCCGTGAGGAAATGAATATCACAGAGTCAGATGCACTCCAAAATGCAGATCAAGAAATTGTCCTGAAAAAGCAGGTGGTGCTGCAGTCTGGGAGTGGACAAAAGACCAGGGTGGATTCTAGTCTTTCTCTGAAAATTCCACTTCAACATGTAAAGCAAAGGACATCACTGGAAATAGATGTGCGCAAGCAAACTACAGTGTGCCCTGGAATACAAATGCTCCCGGGAATACGAACGGGTATGACAGAGTTCGATGCCCAAAGGAGGAAAAAGGAGCAGACATTGCTTGTTCCAGATAGAGAGGCACACCACCTAGAAGCGCTTCAGAAGTCTGTTTCCGCCTGGACTTTCCCACTTCAATCTGGAGATGTGGTGGGGGAAGACGAAACTGACACTGGCTCTACTGGAAATCTGGAGCAAAAAAAGGTAGAAGTGAAAGAAGGGATATTAAAAATAGATACAAACATAGCTGTCTGTCTAGAAGAGGCCAGAATAGAAATGCACAAACACACCATTGTTAATCTGGAGGAGGAGACAATAAAAATGGACACAAGCAATACTGTAAACCTGAACAGTGCATCTCTAAAGGCAGAGGAGCCTCAAATTCAGACTCAGGTCCTCACTCCCATAGCAGACAGATGCCCAATCAAGCAAAAACATGAAAAGGAGCGAGAAGTGTCCAGTGCAAAACATAACATTCAACTACAAAAAGTGCTTCAAAAACATGCTCTGGATTCATTTTATGCCTATATTCCTCTTCCTCCCAAATTAGGAGGCCAGAAAGGCAGATTAACAATAGCAGACTTGAAAAGAGAACTGGGCCCCAAACATTTAAATATGAAAATCCGAAAACATCTAGTTCCACAGATTCTAGGCAACATGGGACGAGGTACCCCAAGCAATCGAACGAAATTAGAGTATAACTTTAACAAATCAAAGAAAATAGCTTTGAGAAGAGGAGATGCCTCAGAAATATTTATCAGAAGTCTTTCTATTTCCACAGTGAGTCCATCTCAGACTGAAGACCCAGTAAAATCTCAGACAAACCTAGAAAGTGCAAAGAGAACCCGTATTTCAGAATTCCAGAAGAAATCACCAAATACTAGTGAAACTGTGAAGAGGGACAGTTCAAGCATTGTAAAAGAAGGGAACCAGAATTTTACAAACACAATTCCACAGGATTCCCGGCCCTTCATGGTAGACAAACAACAAATGCACAAACTTCCTAACACCAAGTCAGAAGCAAACCTCAGCAGAGAAATAAATAAAAATTTAGCTCCACAAACAAATGAAAGGGTTGTTCCAGACCAGGATACCTCAAGGATCATAAAAGAACCTGATGTGCTTACGATCAAACAAGAAAAGGCACCAAAACCCACTGAAACACCCACAGAGCGTCTAATCATGTCTAAAGATCCAAAGGAAAATGTGGAGAGGATTGTAAAAGAAACTGACTTGCTTATGGTTGAACAAGAAGAGGCACCAAAACCCACCGAAACACCTACAGGGTGTCTAATCACGTCTGATCCAAAAGAAAATGCAGAAAGGATCATAAAAGAACCTGACTTGCTTACAGTTGAACAAGAAAAGGCACCAAAACCCACTGAAACACCCACAGAGGGTCTAATCATGTCTGAAGATCCAAAGGAAAACATGGCAAAGATTGGTAAAGACCCTGACATGCTTACGATCCAGCAGGAAAAGGCACCAAAACTCATTGAAACTCCTACAGGGAGTCAAATCATGTCTGAAGATCCAAAGGAAAATGCGGAAAGGATCGTAAAAGAACTTGATTTGCTTATGGTTGAACAAGAAAAGGCACCAAAACCCATGAAAAAACCTAGAGAGTGCCTAGTCATGTCTGAAGATACAAAGGAAAGTGTGGAATGGATCATAACAGAACCTGACTCGCTTATGGTTGAACAAGAAAAGGCGCCAAAACCCACTGAAACTGCTAGAGGGTGTCTAATCGTGTCTGAAGATCCAAAGGAACATGTGGAGAGGATCATAAAAGAAACCAACTTGCTTATGATCCAGCAAGAAAAGGCACCAAAACCCACTGAAACTCCTACAGGACGTCTAATCATGTCTGATCCAAAAGAAAATGCAGAAAGGATCATAAAAGAACCTGACTTGCTTACAGTTGAACAAGAAAAGGCACCAAATCCCACTGAAACACCCACAGAGGGTCTAATCATGTCTGAAGATCCAAAGGAAAATGTGGAAAAGATAGTAAAAGAACCTGACATGCTTATGATCCAGCAAGAAAAGACACCAAAACCCACTGAAACTCCTACAGCGTGTCTAAGCATGTCTGAAGATCCAAAGGAAAATGTGGAAAGGATCGTAAAAGAACTTGATTTGCTTATGGTTGAACAAGAAAAGGCACCAAAACCCATGAAAAAACCTAGAGAGTGCCTAGTCATGTCTGAAGATACAAAGGAAAGTGTGGAATGGATCATAACAGAACCTGACTCGCTTATGGTTGAACAAGAAAAGGCGCCAAAACCCACTGAAACTGCTAGAGGGTGTCTAATCGTGTCTGAAGATCCAAAGGAACATGTGGAGAGGATTGTAAAAGAAACTGACTTGCTTATGGTTGAACAAGAAGAGGCACCAAAACCCACCGAAACACCTACAGGGTGTCTAATCATGTCTGATCCAAAAGAAAATGCAGAAAGGATCATAAAAGAACCTGACTTGCTTACAGTTGAACAAGAAAAGGCACCAAAACCCACTGAAACACCCACAGAGGGTCTAATCATGTCTGAAGATCCAAAGGAAAATGTAGAAAAGATTGGTAAAGAACCTGACATGCTTACAATCCAGCAGGAAAAGGCCCCCAAACCCTCTGAAACTCCTACAGGGAGTCAAACCATGTCTGAAGATCCAAAGGAAAATGCAGAAAGGATCGTAAAAGAACCTGACTTCCTTAAGGTTGGACAAGAAAAGGCACCAAAACCCACTGAAACTGCTACAGGGTGTCTAATCATGTCTGAAGATCCAAAGGAAAAGGTGGAAAGGATTGTAAAAGAACCTGACATGCTTATGATCCAGCAAGAAAAGACACCAAAACCCACTGAAACACCTACAGGGTGTCTAATCATGTCTACAAATCCAAAGGAAAACGTGGAAACTCACATGAAAAGCACCCTAAATATGAACAGTTCTCCTCCAAGGGTAGAAGAACCACAAGATGAGACTCAACTCGTTGATACCACGGGGTGTGCCTCGCCACTCGGTCATAAGGATCAGAGTGAACTCGTACAGGACACAGCCATACAAAAGGTCCAGCAACAAGAAACTTCTCTAGAAATTGTGCCTGTTCAACCCCAAGCTCAAGGTAATGAAAGAAAAACAGTGGGATATAGTCCAAGTGCAGGAATTATGACTCCTATTTGTGAAGCAATTAAAAATGTTCTTGAATCCCAGATAAAAAACATGATTCAAAACATGTTTTTTCCTAAAAACCTTGAAAAAGTAAAAGACAATAAATCTGTTGACTGGAAGTCACAACATTTCACAAGGGGTCCAAGTACACTATCCATGACAATACATCCTGAATTGCAGCCAAAACCTATTTTAGAAAATTTTACTTGCAAAGAAAAAATTAAGCTCACGAATCATTTAGAGTCAAAAGCACCTGAAATAAGACTGAATATGATACCAGAGGTGGTAAAACAATCCTTCCAAAGGTTCAGCTTTTATCAAAAATTGGCTATTTCAAAACATAATAGTTGGAAGCTCTATCCAAGATATAAACAAATGTTCTTTTTGCCTCTGGAAGGGATTGATACTATTGAATTTAACCTAAAACACAAATACGAAAAAGACTCACCTCCTGTCAATTGTATGAAGTCACTGATTGTTAATGTTTCAAGAGATAGTAAAGAGGCAGTGAACGTTACCAAGTTAAAGATGAAAGCGCTAGAAAGTGGAGCACCTTCATTGACTTCTGCTAGAGAGAAAACATTGCCTCATATTCTCCAGAACTGCTCAGTAGGAGAGAAAAACAAACTCCTCTTACACTTTTCTAAGAAGACACTGGAGATTCAAATGAAAGCCTTTCCCAGAATTGTAAGGGACTCTTACACAATGGCCAATGCTCAGGATGGAAGGAAACCTTTATCTAAATGTGTTCATTCTGCAGTCAAAGTACCAAAACGAAAAAACAGAGTTTTGTTACTTTTTGAGGAAAACTCTCTTCATCAAATAGATCTTGATTTACAATACAAATACCTCCGTTTTCTCCTGGGTTCTCCAGTTGCAAGGATGTTCCCTAAGGCAACTGCATTTCCCAAAAGTAGTCTTAAATTGCAGACAGTTGCAATATGTAAAAATGTAGACAGCAGTGGGGAAAGTGGCAGTCATTCCGTTAATACACAACCATCAGAACATATCCCTTTCAAAAAACAAAGTTTCCATGAAAACTCATCATCAGTCAGAAATTTCTTGGCATCTACCGAGGTGTGTGACCCTGACCCTGATCAACACAGCACAGTGCAGAAAGATACCATGGCTCTTTCTAAGTTAAAATCTCATGTGACTCCAGAAAAAGATAAACAATGTCATGTGTGGTTTCAAGAAACAAGTACATATGAATCTGTTGATTTAATGATTCAGAAAAAGGCTCAGGATGCAGGTGGTTCCCATTCAATTCAGAATTCTGAAGATTTTACTGACAGTCAGACAGATATTGAGAATTCAGATAACCTGGAGGAATCCTCAGCTCATGATGTACATGAGAGTGAAGACTGTATCTTTTTAGATGTCACCCCTTATTTAAGGCAGGAAGCGGAGAGTATTCTATTTGAATTACAGAAAGGCATACCTGTGAAAAATCTCTACAAGAAGAAGAAAGTCAAAATGGGTTTGAAACCACTTTACAGTGAAGATTTGGGTTCCCATCATATTAGAGGTCATCGACAACATTCATCAATTGTGACACCCCATTCTTGTGAATCCCATAAAAGCAGGACGCACAGGTCGCCCTCCAGTATTACACCACCTTCTTATGAATCCCACAGAAGCAGGAAACATAGATCACCCTCCAAAGTGACCCCATCATCTCATGAATCCCACAAAAGCAGGAAACGTGGCTGGTCCTCCAAAATGCGGCATCCTGACCTGCAGCATCACAGCTCCTCAAATACCGTGGAGGTTCCATCTGTATCATCTTCCGTTTCTTTCAATGGGGAGATGCTTTCACTGACTCCAGTAAGCGGGAAAAATTATTCTTTAGTTCCCTTAACAGAATCCAACATTAAATTACATCTTGCAAAAAGCCAAGGCAAGCCTCACAGGCATTCAGAAAGCAGAGAAAGAAGGAAGGCCAAGTTGGACTTCTTTAGAAAGAACAACATGGCTTGGGAATGTGATGACAGTTATACAAAGAGTAAAGAGAAACACACAAGAAGGAAGGATGTGAGGGAGTATGAATCAGAAAGACTGGATTATTTCCCAAGTAAATACAAATCATCAGCAAAACCTCATCAAGAGGATATCAGCTTCCATTCTGAAAAAATACAAAACCAGCCATTTTTTTACGCCTGTATACCAGCAGACTCGCTGGAGATTATACCCCAAACCATTCGCTGGACTATTCCCCCCAAAACTTTAAGGAAGAGAAACTTCAGAGTTCCCCTGGTGGCCAAGATTTCAACTTCTTACAGTATATGGAACTCATCCAAAAAGTTGTTAGGATCGCTGTTAGAGTCCTTCAGCTTACTTCATTAAAAATGTTACCATTTCAAGATTCATCTCGAGAGGACAGCTGGTTGCTAAGATGATATTCTTTGCAAAATAAAATCGTATTCAGTCAAATGGCTTCCTCATGAAGTGTTTTCTAAACTGACATCCTACAGTAGATTTGAATCTACTATTCTGGCAGGGCGTATTGGGAAAGTGAATGACTTTAGGTTTGGTCTAGCTGTGCAGGAAAGCTCTCTTTAGTTTGTGCCACCTCCTTATAAGCCCCCAGAGGAGAAGCCCCTAGGTGCCAAAGCCCCCTTCCCACCCCACCCCACCCCAATGACTGCAGGGTGACTTGGATGAAGTGCAGCCCATCAATGAGGTTGAGGAAGAACAACCTGAAAGGCAGGGGGACGTAGATACTAGAGGGAGACAGTTTCAGGGAGCAGCGAGGGTTGAACAACGTCACGTGTCACAAGATACAGGAGTAAAAATACTTTCCTGAGGACCCAGGTTCCTCTGATGACTTTGTCGCCATCCGCAGTGGCGAGCAGAACCCGCAGCATCTCCATGACCTCCTCACCGCTTGCCAGAGCTGGGGCATCAACACGCTTGAGGACCTCAGACCCCCACCCCCCGGCTCTTAGAGGAGGCCCGGAAAAGCTGAGTCTGCCCAGGGGCTGCTGGGAAAGCCCGGATCTGTGAGGCTGAGGGTGGGGTGGTGGTGGGATTTTTAGCACCATGTGAATTTTTTTGACTGTACTTTGTGCTGGCTTATTTCTAGTATGTTAATAAAATATTGGTCTCACTTAGGGGAAAAAATCTTTTTGTGCTTCAAAAATTCCATAATGTTGACCATTTTATTTTACTCTTATCACCATTTTATTCATGCTAGGAATAACAATGCTCTTCCCTCTATTATAAATGCTACTTGATCTCTTTGAAATACATTATTTGCTGTGTGTGGAATATTTGGGCATGCTTGATAGAAAGTTATAAAACATTTCAGTTTTTTTTTAAACCAAGGAAAGTATCTAATTTTGTACAACTTACACAGAACTTTTTTTAGTAATAAAAACAATGAAATTATTTCACTTCTTGATATTTAACAATAACAAGTCATTAACTCCCCAAGACCCGCACCTACAGCCACAGACTAGAGTCTGTCATCAGCATACTAGTCTCGGCATCTTCTGTGAGTCGTGTCTGTCAGGTTGGACAATCAAGTCGAATATCTTCTTACTTTTGATTGTAGAGAATTTTGAACATACGCACAAAAAGGACAACAGCATGATGGTCTTCTGTGTGCCCCTCACTCCGCCCTAAAATTTTAACCTCTAGTCCTACCTGCCTCCTCTACTTCTCCATTAGTGTTTTGAAGCAAGTCACGGATATATAATTCTTATCATTTTACAAATCTCTACTAGAGAGATTATTTTAAACAACTATCTCCTATCTAAGAAGCAACAGAAATTACATGGTATCAAATATCTAGTCAGGTGATTTCCAGCTCTCATGAATGCCATGCCATTGTTTTGGGGGATTTTTTTTCTGACATTTTTTTTCAAATCGAAGAAACCAGGTTGTTTGTTGTGTAGAGTTTCCCATAGCTTGCATTCTGATGATAGTGTCCCCACTTCAGACTGAAATTATTTAACTCTGGATTCCTACTTGTTCCTTAAAAGGTCTTTAAGTAGATTACACGTCATGCAGCATTTAGAGTAAAGTGTGTTTCAGAAGACTGTCTGGGGTGGGAGCTGGGAGGGCCGTTCGAGAGATGGGGGACATATGTAGGCCTGTGGCTGATTCACGCTGATGTAAGGCAGAGACCAGCACCCTGTCACAGAGCAAGCATCCTTCAATGAAAAACAAATAAAATTAAAAAAAAGAAGATTGCCTGTCACTTGTTGGCAGTGCGAACTAGAGCTGTTATGGCTATGTGCCTATTATATGTTTATCTTCTATATAGAGCCGTTCTATGGCTACATGTTCTCTGGGGCTGTTACAGGGCTTCCCCGATGGTGCTGGTGGTAAAGAACCTGCCTGCCAATGCAGGAGACATAAGAGACGTGGGTTAGATCCCTGGGTCAGGAAGACCCCCTGGAGGAAGGCATGGCAACCCACTCCACTATTCTTGCCCGGAGAATTGCATGGACAGGGGAGCCTGGCGGGCTACAGTCTATGGGGTCGCAAAAAGACAGACACGACTGAAGCCACTTCACACACACACACATACAGGGCTGTTACATGTTAGATGCATGCTAAGTTGCTTCAGTCATGTCCTATTTTTTGCAACCTTATGGACTACAGTCCGCCAACCTGCAGATGGTGACTGCAACCCTGAAATAAAAGACATCTGCTCCTCGGAAGAAAAGCTAGGACAAACCTAGACAGCATATTAAAAAGCAGAGACATTACTTTGCCAACAAAAGTCTGTATAGTCAAAGCTATGGTTTTTCCGGTAGTCATGTATGGGTGTGAGAGTTGGACCATAGAGAAGGCTGAGCGCCGAAGAAATTG
Organism: Redunca redunca; assembly: GCA_006410935.1. Classification (NCBI taxonomy): domain Eukaryota; kingdom Metazoa; phylum Chordata; class Mammalia; order Artiodactyla; family Bovidae; genus Redunca; species Redunca redunca. The sequence continues at coordinate 421,426 of SJYQ01093307.1, forward strand.
ATGCTTTTGAACTGTGATGCTGGAGAACACTCTTGAGAGTCCCTTGAATTGCAAGGATATCAAACCAGTCAATCCTAGAGGAAATCAACCCTGAATATTCATTGGAATGACTGATGCTGAAGCTGAAACTCCAATACGTGGGCCACCTGGTGCGAAGAGTCGGCTCATTTGAAAAGACCCTGATGTGAAGAGGATGACAGAGGATGACATGGTTGGATGGCATCACCGACTCAATGGACAGGAGTTTGAGCAGGCTCCGGGACATGGTGATGGACAAGGAAGTCTGGTGTGCTGCAGTCCATGGGGTTGCAGAGTTGGACATGACTGAGTGACTGAACAACATCAGTCAAGAATTACCCACATGGAGGGGGTATTGGCAAAATGATGAACACCCAAGCCAAGTCTTCTGGTGACCCGAACGGCCTGCCTTCTTTTAGAAACAAGTCTCTGGGGGAGCCGAGGCACGTGTTTCCTCTTGGCTTTAAAGACCGAAGTTACAACAGATGGTGACAGTGTAGTCCATGTGCCATGAAAACTGGGGACAGACTTAGGTTTGAGTTTTAAGGTAATGAGGGAACTTGGGGGAGGACAAGGCAGAGACGGTGTTTGTCATAAGCAAGATGGAGACTTAGGTCTGAGGATTTCCTAGTTCTATGCACACAACTGCACCTCATGCAGGGCGTGATTCGTTACTTGGAAGAAATAGAGAAAGCAGGAGGAATTCATCCTTAAGTCAGAGGTTCCCAAACTCTCTCAATGCCTTCAGTGCTTCTGATTTTACTCATTGCACCCCTCAGACAAAATAAATAAGCCAACAATTCTGCACATTATAATAACTTATTGACCAGAGATGTATTAATATGTCTTTTGTTACCCAAACATGACTGACTGGAGTGTTTCAATATTTATTTACATAACAAAATTGCTGGCCACAGGCACTAGTTTCTGCAAAAATCTCCTGCTCAATAATGTGTTAAGCAGCATATGTTCAAATGACTTAATTATGATTTATATCTTAGCAGCTTAAGAGCTGCTTGGAAAAAATATATAAATTCAAAGAAAAAATATTTTTCATTCTTACATAACCACACTTATTAGTGGGATGTGTGTGCCTGCCTGTTGGGCACTGCACAACGTTTTGAACTTTAGGAATCAGATTGGACACTCCACATTAATCCTGGCGCAGTGCTTGCTTCTCTTTCTGCAACAGCTAAAAACCTCAGCTTCACAAAGAAATTAACGCGATAGAGAGGAATGTACTACCATTTAATAATTGTGAATTTCCTTGAGCTAGCAGTTCACGCTGTGTCCAGCAGATGTCGCTCTATTCCCCTCACAAGTTAAACCGATTCCCAGTCGCCACAGAGCACAGGTTTGGAACCACAGAGAGACGCTAAGAAAAGGAGTAGACGAAATAAAAGCCCCAAGAAGTGACTGCTGTCTGCACCCAAAGGATCAGGAAAGAGGAAGCTGAGCAGGACACGGTGCTTTTGGTAGTACCCGCCCTATTCCAGATACGGAGGCAAGAGGCGCATGGCTCTCCCCAGGGTAAAGCATGGGAGATTCACCCCCTGCGGATGGAAGCTGCATGACAAGAGCGAAACACTTAAGGCGAGGTGGCTGGGACCGGCCAGACCAGATAGTTCTTATTCTCAAAGTCAGGAGACCGCCCTGACCACACATGCTCAGAAAAGGCTCCGAGGCCAAAGGGGAGTTACGTCAAGGGATGATCTACCCAGACGCCTTTTGGGTAAAATCCATCTTGGTTAAGAGGTGTGTGCGCGCATACGGGAGGATCCTGAAATACACCAAATATGGACTGGGAACCAGGCAAATCAAAATGATTGGCCAAAGGAAACCCAGAAGAAATGCCCCATTAAAGTAAGTCAAACCACTAGTCAAAGCTATGGTCTTTCCAGTGGTCATGTATGGTTGTGAGAACTGGACTATTAAGAAAGCTGAGTGCTGAAGAATTGATGCTTTTGAACTGTGGTGTTGAAGACTCTTGAGAGTCGGTTGGACTGCAAGGAGATGCAACCAGTCCATCCTAAAGGAAATCAGTCCTGAATATTCATTGGAAAGAGTGATGCTAAAGCAGAAACTCCAATATTTTGGCCACCTAATGCGAAGAACTGACTCATTTGAAAAGACCCTGATGCTGAGAAAGACTGAAGGTGGGAGGAAAAGGGGGCGACAGAGGATGAGATGATTGGATGGCATCACCGACTCGATGGACGTGAGTTTGAGTGAACTTTGGGAGCTGGTGATGGACAGGGAGGCCTGGCGTGCTGCAGTCCATGGGGTTGCAAAGAGTCAGACACGACCGAGCGACTGAACTGAACTGAACCCACGGTGAGGGCAAGACTCCACAACTCTCTCCCTGACTCTGCCCGTGTGTCTATCCACACGTACTGTACTCTTTTTTTTCCTTTTAATAAATACTTGCTTCACTGCTTTCCGTCTTTGTGGGAATTCTTTTCTGCAAAGCCAAAGAGCCAGGGTGCTTGTCACTGACCACTGGACTAGTGGCTAGGATCTGGTGCTTTCTCCACAATGGCCCAGCCTCAACCTCTGGCTAGGAACCTAAGCTCCGCTCCAAGCCGTTGCAGGCCAAGGCCACCTGAGATCAATACCACAAGTAAATCACACCCTTTCCTCTCTCCCCTGGGCCCTGTGCCAGTGTGGACTATGCCCTGTCCTCTAGTAAAGAGTGGACTTACCTCCCCCTCCCTCCAAACCCAGGGGTAGTGTCCACAGACTGAGGCTGGTGCCCAGACTTTCACCAAATGGGAAACTATTAATAACAGCCAAGCTAGAAGATTTGAAGAGGAACTAGAAAAAAAAAGTCCAGGATATATGAAAACATTACTCTCATCCCCCAAGAACCAGGAGCATGTCATCTCACTTCAGTGAGAAAGGACAAGAATCTGTGCGAGATTTTAAAGCAGCCTTCATAAAAATGCTCCAGTGAACAATTAGAAGCACTCTTACAACAACGGAAAAAATGAAGACAGAAAAGAAACAGATGATTAAAAAAATCAATTGAAAAACATTTTGCAGGAAAAATTCAATTAACAAGCTCATTGAATGGGCTCAGTAGCCAAAAATGCAAATGACCAAAGAAAGAATCAGTGAGAAATTACCAAACAGGATACACCCAAAGAAATTCATGCCAAGATACACCATCATAAAATTTTTGAAAACTAAAAACAAAGAAAAATACTGAAAGCACTCTCTGCTATCCAAACCTTCCAATGAATCTCCATTTTATTCAGAGAAAGAAAGGTCCATACAATAACCTCCAAGGCCCTGCATGATCTGGCTCTCTGCTAACCCTCCAAGTTCATCTTATATTTCTCTTCCTTTGACTACACTCTAGCCACGCTGGCCTCCTTTCTGTCCCTTGAATGTTCCACATATGCATTTACCTAGGGCTTTTGCTCTATTTATTCCCCTTCTCAGAAATCTCCTTCCCCAAATATTTGTTGAATTAACTGAATGACTAGAGTGATAAAATGAGAATATCCACATGACACACATTCTAAAAGGCCTCCATGCTTTCACTAAAATATTCTCTACTGGCTTCCCCAGAGCACAACTATGGAAAACAGTATGGAGCTTCCTCAGAAACTTAAAAATAGGAATGCCATACAATCCAGCATTTCTGCTTCTAGGTATTTATCCAGAGGAAATGAAAACACTCATTTGAAACTATGTCTGTTGCAGTATTATTCAGGATAGCCAAGACAGGGAAACGACCTAACTGTCCACTGATGGATAAATGGGCAAAGAAAACGTGAGATACTTTTATATATACGTAGATATATTTATTTATTTCAGTCTTTAAAAAAAACAATGAAATCTTGCCATTTGTGACAACATGGATAGAACTTGAAAAGTGAAAGTAAAGTCACTCAGTTGTGTCCGATTCTTAGCAACCCTCATGGACAGTAGCCTGCCGGGTTTCTCCGTCCATGGGATTTTCCAGGCAAGAGTACTGGAGGGGGTTGCCATTCCCTTCTCCAGGGGATCTTCCTGACCCAGGGATTGAACCCGGGTCTCCCGCATTGCAGGCAGATTCTTTACCGTCTGAGCCACCAGGGAAGCCCAAGTGAAATAAGATAGAAAAAGACACAAGCATATGATCTGACTTATAGGTGGAATCTAAAACCAAGCAAACAAACAAAAACCAGTCTTGAAGGCTGTCTGAGATATGAGACGGGGTGTGGATGAAATGGGAGAAAGGGATCAAGAAAACTCCAAAAGGAGGAGGGGGCAGTTGGGGGAAAGCAATTCTGTTACTTGTAGCAAACAGTGATAACTTGGGGCCTTCCCTGGTGGTCCAGTGGCTGAGACTCTGACCTCCCAGTGCAGGTCCCTGGGTTTGATCCCTGGTCAGAGAACTGGATCCCACATGCTGCAGCTAAGAGTATGCATGGGCCTCTTCTCTGGTGGCTCAGAGGTTAAAGAGTCTGCCTCTAAGGCGGGAGACCTGGGTTCGATCCCTGGGTCGGGAAGATCCCCTGGAGAAGGAAATGGCAACCCATTCCAGTATTCTTGCCTGGAGGATCCCATGGACGGAGGAGCCTGGTGGACTACAGTCCATGGGGTCGCAAAGAGTTGGACACGACTGACTGCAACTAAAGATCTTGTGTGCCGCAGTGAAGACCCAGCACAGCCAGATTAATCAATCAATCAATAAAATGCCTTTTTTAAAAGTGATAGCTTGATACAAGTTAAAGTTCCATTTTTTCTAAAATTCATAGTCCCCTTAAGGGAGAACATATTGACCACTAAATTTGTATATTTTCACTGATTTCATTTTAAGACTCATAAATTTCATATATATTTGCTAGTTTAAAAAAAAACTGTCAAAGGACTCTTTCTGATTTTTCTGCACAACATACAAACCATCCCATGGCTTTCGCAGCAACTCAGATATTCCCTCTAAATACCCAGAAAAGCACAATACTACGTCTTCGCCAACTGATTAGTAGATTTAGAACACACATTTCATCATAGGATTATAAGAATTGTTACAAAATAAGCCATATCACTTCTCCTTGCTGACAAAAATAGACTGGAACTCTGGAAAGGAAAGTGTGCCCTTCATCCAAGAATCTCAACTGATTGTGAGTGGCTGCACAGTAAATTTACCAGGACTCAGCATTGCTCTGTGTTCATCCTAAGTTAACATGTCATCAGCTCTTCAAAACTCAGCTGTTGCTGCCATATCATTTTCCAAAGGGAGTAAATACATCGAAACGTACATTCTAAACACCATATAATACCATCCTGAGTTCCTGACGAACAACACAGAGCCTTGTGACCAGACCACAAATGACCATTTATTTAGGGAACTCCTGTTCCCATGGATATGGGAGAAAGTTCATCAGCCAAGACCCATCAAGTACCAGGCATGCTTGATATACGTTATGTCATTTACTCTTCACGTGGACCCTAGCATTAACCACTCCCATTTTACAGATGAGGTAACTGAGGTTCAAAATTTCGACAACTTGGCAAAAAAAGAAACAATGAATGTGTTACTCAGTTGTGTCCAACTCTTCGGGACCCCATGGACTATAGCCTGCCAGGTTCCTCTTTCCGTGGGATTCTCCAGGCAAGAATACTGGAGTGGGTACTCATTCCCTTCTCCAGGGGATCTTCCTGACCCAGGGAATGAACCGGGGTCTCTTCCACTGCAGGCAGATTCTTTACCCTCTGAGCCACCAGGGAAGCCAAAGTCATCAATTAATGGGCAGCATCTGAGTTCTACCCCAGTCTAATTCCAAAGCTTGATCTCTAATTTGTTGAATCTCTGATTCATTAGAGAACAGGATACACAATTCACATCAGCTTTAAAGATCAGGTATGAGATTCCAAAGGCAGCTACTTGAGGCTGTGTTTCCATACAGACAGCAGGGAGGCACTCTGGGAGCTTCAGTCTCCTCTCAGCCCTTCTTTGAACTTCCTCATGGTCTTGTTTTTCCAAAGCCACTGTTCCTTCCTAGCTGGCCAGGTGAAGCAAATGGGAAGGTGGAAAGGCACAGAACTGCCAGCCAGGGACCCTGGGGTCAGACTCAACTCTGTTACTAGCTGCTGAACGACTCTGGGTTTTTCTATCTTAAAATCAGAGCGCTGTTACTAGGTTAGCAGTTTCCCTTATGTGAGCCCGAATAAAAGCTACTTGACATTTTGAGCTGGCAGAACCTCAGCTGTCTCCTCCTAGCCTAAGATACCATGATCGGCGTGAATTCTCACCAAGCTCTTCTCAACAGCTCACACCAGCCCACCGCGGTCTCTTCCTTCTCTGAATTCATGGCTCACTATCTACCGTAGACAATGCTGCCCTGACATTTACAGGGCCCGGGGCGAGAATGCAAGGCCCACATACCCTTTGTCTAAGCACGTAAAAGTTATCCATCAAACTAACAAGCTGTGATACAAAACATGTTCTAACCTTCGAGGTAACAAATAAATCTTCGTAAAGCCTGGGCTTAAATTTAGAATTCCCAGACTTCGTGGGGATCTGCTCGGGAAACTGGGNNGGCGGGGGTGGGTGGGTGGGCACACTTGGCTCATGGCCCCTCACCCCTCCTGTCCCCACTCAGATCTGTTCTCACAAGGAAGGACAACATCACACTTGCGAGTGTGGACACAGAACAACGCAAGCTCCATCAGCCTTCCCCAACACACACAAATACACACTGAGCAGTGCTTGCCCACTGCTGCGTCCTGCCTCGTGTGTTCATTCCCTGGAGAACAGACTTGGGGAAAAAAACACATTCAGACCGTGAGGGTTGGCTCAGGACCACAGGGAGGGGTATTCTGGAGTCCAGGGAACCCCCAGCACATGAGAAGGTGGGTGGGTACCTCCCCTGCCACACACAGTGAGTACTCCTTCCCTGCAAGGCGGGCTCTGGGTGGAAGAAAGCCAGGCCCTCTGAGACCTGGGTGCAGAGCAGGGGACTCTCTTGCTGGAGACTTGGAGACTTGCTGGAGTTATGGATGGAGATGTCACTAATAACTTTGGGACATTCCTTTCATGCTTTCTTAATCTCCCCTTATCTTCCTCTTGTCAGATAAGATCTTTAGACAGTTTTGCTTCCTGTGGGTCCCAGCCTTTCTCTAACTACCAGGTTTAGATAAGAGAATTGGATCTTTTACTTCCAGACTACTGACAGAGTTTCCTTTGCAGAAAGCCTCTTCTCTTGCAAGCTTCCTTACTTCATGTTTATACAGAATTCTAGAAATACAAGCCACCAAGGCTGGGGCTCAGATGGTAAAGAATCTGCCTGCAATGTGGGAGACTCAGGTTCAGTCCCTAGGTCAGGAAGATCCCCTGGAGAAGGGAACGGCAACCCACTCCAGTATTCTTGCCTGGAGAATTCCATGGATAGAGGAGCCCGGTGGGCTCTAGTCCATGGGGTCTTAGAGAGTTGGAGATGACTGAGTGACTTAACAAGTTCACACTCACTTTCAGGAACCCAAAGTATCATCAGCCATTCAGATTTTCATAGCCTAAAAGTATTTCCTCTCCACTCCATCTTGAAGTTGATTTTCTAATTTACTTGTTGTTTATTATGAACAGATTTCTCTAGTATATTCATCACAGTCTTTGAAACAATGTATGTCCACATAGGGCTTCCCCAGTGGCTCAGTGGTAAAGAATCCACCTGCCAGGCAGGAGACACGGGTTCGATCCCTGGGTCGGGAAGATCCCCTGGAGGAGGAAAAGAGTCTGACATGACTGAGCAACTCAGCACATGTCCACGTAGGTGTCTCTGTGGCTCCCTGGATGTATGGCTCTTCGGCCAGATATGGGATCCTTGGAGTCCAGCCTTTTCTAGCAGCAGTTCATAAATACCATCTAACTGTCTCCCAGCCTCAAGTGATGACAAATGAGAGTCAGCACTGCTCTGGATCTCTTTCTGTGGTAAGTTTCTTATACTTCAGCTCAGAAGCTTTTCTGATCTGTAAGGACGGAGTCCAACAGAGGGTGAGGGGAGAACAGGCAAGGTCCTTGTACATCTGAATCCTGGGAAGTCCGGTAGCCCAGCAGCTATTTTGCTCAAAACTGGCTGAGCGAGGAAGAGGGGCACAGAGGTGTTTAGCTTGCCATCTTCCCAGAAAACCCAGTTCATTTTCGGCACTTTTTTTTTTTTTTGGCCTCAATGCATATCAGGGGATCTTAGTTCCCCTACCAGGGATTGAACCCACGACCCCTGCATTGGGAAAGTCCTAACCACTGGATTGCCGAGGAAGTTCTACAGCACTTGTTAAAGTACCTATTAAATCTTGAAGGATTTGGACAGATCACCACCACCACCACCCCCGCCATGGTGCCATTCCCTACTCGTATACCATAAACAATACGGTCGTGTTCTTTTCATCCACAACTTCACAAATGTCAGATAACTGTCAGTCTTTGAAATTTTTCCCATCTAATGAGTATGAAATGGTATCTCACTATTGAGATTATTGTTTAGATAGCTTTATCAAGATAGCGTTGAACACAATAAACCACATATTCTTAAATTGTACAGTTTTCGAACTTTGACACAAGTTGATTGATACCCATGAAACCATCACCACAAACAAAATAATGAACATATCCAACCCTCCCCCAAAATTTCCTGTGCTTTTAAAACAATCTCTCTACCCTGCCTTTCCTCACCCACTCCACACCTGTTTTGCAGGAAACCACTGACCTGCTTTCTGAAAAGGTAGACTAGTTTGCATCTTGTAGAATTATATGTAAATGAGTTATTTTGAGATTCATCTGTGACGTTGCATGCATCCATCACTCATTCCATCTTACTGCTGTGTAAGTACTCTGCCGAATGAATACACCGTAATTTATTTATACACCTATTAAACATGAGATTAATGCTTGGGGCTTCCCAGGCGGCCCTAATGCTAAACAATCCTCCTGCCAATGAGGGAGATGCAAGAGACCCGGGCTCAGTCGCTGGGTCGGGAAGATCCCCTGGAGGAGGAAATGGCAACCCATTCCAGGATTCTTGCCTGGAGAATCACAGAGGAGCCTGGGGGCTACAGTCCGTGGGGTCACAAAGAATCAGACGCAGCACAGAATAGTGTCTAGTTTGGGGCTACTCCGAATAAAATTTCTATGGGCATGAATGTAGAAATCTTTGTATAAATGTATTCCTTCATTCCACTTATATAAACTCCTAAGCTGGATTTGATGTCAGATGTCAGACCTACATTTGACATTTTAGTAAACTATCGAGCCACCTGGGCTTGCCCTGGATTCCCCCTCCCTTCTCTATTGCCTTGATACACATGTAGAAACTGAGGCTCCAAGTTTCAGTGTGTGTGTGTTAAGTCTCTCAGTCATGTCTGACTCTGCGATCCTGTGGACTGCGGCCCACCAGGCTCCTCTGTCCATGGGATTCTCCAGGCAAGAATACTGGAGTGGGTTGCCATGCCCTCCTCCAGGAGATCTTCCTGACCTAGGGATGGAATCTGGGACTCCTGCATCGCAGATGGATTCTTCACCATCTGAGCCATCAGGGAAGCCCACCAAAGTTTCAGTAACGTGGCCAAAGTCACCAATTAATGGACTCATCTGAATCCTATCCCCAGTCTAATTCCAAAAGCTCACTAGAGAATGGGATACACAAGTCACAGTATTTTTAAAGACTGGGTATGAGATTTCAAAGGCAGCTACTTTAAATGGCAACCCACTCCAGTACTCTTGCCTGGAAAATTCCATGGATGGAAGAGCCTGGTAGGGCTACAGTCCATGGGGTCGAAAAGAGTCAGACACGACTGAGCGACTTCACTTTCTTTCTTTCTTTCCAGACACAGAGGGAAGGCACTCTGGGAGCTTCAGTCTCCTCTCGGCCGCTCTTGGAACTACCGCACACTCCTGTTTTTCCAAAGCTGCTGTTCCTTCCCAGATGGCCAGCTGGAGCAAATGGCAAAGCAGAAAGGCACAGAATTGCCAGCCAGGGACCACGGAGTCAGACCCAGCTCTGTCAGTGTCTGCCGAACCTCCCGGGGCTTTTTCTATCACAAAATAAGAGCACTGTACTGGGTTAATGGTTCCCCCATGCGAACCTAAAGAAAAGATACCCTTTTAGTTGGCATAGTCTCAGCTGTCTCCTCTTAGCCTAAAATACCATGACCGGCAGTGAGTTCTCACCAAGCCTTTCTCAACAGCTTACACCAGCCCACTGTGATCTCTCTCTTCTCTGACTTCATGGCTCCTCGCCTGCATTGACAAGGCTGCCCTGACGCTGACCGGCTCGGAGTTAATCGCAGGACCCGCTGCTCATGTTTTCCGTTTCTCTGGGATGGCTACTTCTGCGGCCTGATGTTCAGCGTATTGGGAACCTCTGTTTCCTGCAGGTCGCCCAGTTTTCGGTTGTTTCAGGCAGATGGGTAAATTCAATCCCCATTACTCCATCTTGACCAAATGCAGAAAAGTACCTTTTCCAAAGCCATAAATTCGTATTTATTTTTGTCTCTTTTTTGCACTTGATCTTAGCCAAAAGGCCAAGAAGTGACATTTTTGTCACTCTTTTAAAAAATAATAAATACGTTTAAGGCTACAAGTTTTCAGTGAATGTTTTTTCCATGCCCTTCAGACTTTGGATACTTATTTCCTTTTCTGCTCATTTGAATGGTTTCTAATTTCTGCTTTGTTTTGTTACTTAATCTATTGTCTAAAACAGGGGTCCCCAACCTCCAGGCTCTAATGCCCGATGATCTGAGGTGGACCTGATGTAGTAATAGAAAAAAGTCATCAGCAAACCATCCCCTACTCAGTCCGTGGAAAAACTGTTTCCCACAAATCAGCCCCTGGTGCCAAAAAAGGCTGGGGACCACCAGACTAAAAGACTGGAGTGGGTTGCCATTTCCTCGCTTGGGGGATCTTCCTGACCCAGGGATTGAACCTGAGTCTTTTATGTCTCCTGTATTAGCAGGAAGGTTCTTTACCACTAGGACCACCTGGGAAGTGCATTATAAAACATGCCTCAAATTTCAGAGAACAGTGCAATGAATCTCTGTGTACCATTTCCCCAGATTCAGTAATTATTAAGATTTTTCCATATTCATTTCATCTATGCATAACTGTTTTCTTTTTTATTGTTGCTATTTTCAAGAGAATCCTAGACAATATGTCATTTCCCTCCAGCATATTTTAGTCCCTACAATATAAAAACATTTTCTTCTTTAACCACACTGTTATTATCACACCTAATAAAGTTAACAGTAATTACTCAGAACCGTTTTATGATCAAGTTCTCCTGATTATCTTGAAATATTTATACACATTGTTTACTTAAAATAGGATCGAGGGACTTCCTTCCTCCCGTGGTTGAGACTCCACGCTTCCAGTGCCTCCACTGCATGGGCCACTGGTTCGATTCCAGGTCAGGGAACTAAGATCCCACATGCCAAGCATGGCAAGGCCAAAAAAGAAAAAAAAAATTTTTTTGAAGGATTGAGTCAGGGTCCATTCATACATTTGGTGGTTGTGGTTTTTAAGGCTCTTTTAATCAAACTGAATCCCCCCTCTTCCTCCTTTTCCCCTGCCATTAGCTTGTTCAATAAGCCGGGCCAGCTGTCCTGTAGCATGTCCCACGTTCTGGTTTTATTTAACTTCTTTTCTATCCCCTGTATGTCTTCTGCTTCACCGTAGAGACTTGATTAGGTTCAGGTTTGACTTCTTTTTGGCACGTATGTTACAGTTGGTGCTGTGTGCTTCATATCGCATTGCACCTGGAGGCAGCTAATGTCGAGTTTCTATTTTCAGAGATGCTAAGGTTGATCAAAGGATTTGGGTGGTGACAGCCTGATCACTCCATTAGAGCTCCCCACCAATCATGGGTCAAGTGACATCCTTTGCTGACTGTTGTCTGACTCAACTATTAGGGGTGACAAAGTGTTACTTTCCTATCATTTCTTAGCTGGAAAGTGAAAGTGTTAGTTGCTCAGTCCTGTCTGACTCTGTGCAACCCCATGGACTGTAGCCCTCCAGGTTCCCCTGTCCATGGGATTCTCCAGGAAAAAATACTGGAGTGGGCAGTCATTCCCTTCTCCAGGGGATCTTCCCAATCCAGGGATTGAACCCAGGTCACCTGCATTGCAGGCAGATTCTTTACTATCTGAGCCACCAAGGAGATTGGAATTCTAGCATTAGCTAAAATTCCGCTGTAAATAAGAACTGTCGTTCTTCAGTTAGGGCTATTTGACCATCTGAAGGGTGAGGTAGGTTTGTAATTCTTTCCTTCTAACTGCCAATTTTCAGAGTAAGAAACTGGTACCCTCAGACAAAACCCCAATTCCAAAACCTACAGGCACCGCGATATTCACAGCAGCACTGTTCCCAGTACCTGAGACCAGGAGGCCACCTAAATGGCCACTGGCAGACGGGCGGGCAAAGCAGGTGTGGTGCATATATATATATATATATATGTACCCACACAATGGAATATTACTCAGCCACGAAACAGGAATGAAAAAATGCCATTTGCAGCAACATAGACTATCACGCTAAGTCAAGTAAGTCAGAGACAGGTAAATATCATATAATATCACTTATACGTGAAATATAAACTATGACACAAACGAACTTATCTACAAAACAGACTCACAAACAGAGACGAGACTTCTGGTTGCCAAGGGGCACAGATGGGTCAGGAGGTTGGGCTGGGCAGATGCAAAGTATTATATCCAGAACGCATGAGCAACAAGCTCCTCCTGAACAGCACAGGGATCGCTAGTCAAAATCCTGTGATAGACCAGGATGGAAAATGTGGGAAAGAACACATATGTGTAACCGAGTCATTTTGCTCTACAGCAGAAATTAACACAACATGATAAACCAGCTGTACTTCAATTTAAACAAAAGCAAGAAAAGAAATGGGCACCCTGGTACTTCCAATGATGTGCAGTGAGCTGGGTCTCTCTTCCACTTTCTCTCTTCCATATATCCATTCAACTGGTTGAATTAATTGAATACACAATTCTTTTTAATTCCCTAATTGTGCCCCTCTGTGAGTTGAGGGCCCCCTAGAGCCAACACCTTCAGGAATGAGGTGGGAGTGGGGGGTAAAAATTCCCCCAAAGAGCCAGTGGCCACTTTGTCTCGGAAAGCTATGATGCTGCTGGGGTGAGTCCTTCACAAGCAAACCTTGCTGGGCTCTCCCCACCTGCAGCCACTGAGTTCCAGTTTACTGCTTTCAGATGGGAATATCGGCCTTCAGAGTCCCCTGGTTTCCATGAGACCCCAAAGCCCAGTAGCTGCTCTTGAAAAGGTGGGGTTGGGGGGGTCGCATCAAGGGGTGACAAGTTCAAAACCCCTGGGGGTGCACCTGAGTAAAGCCTCCTCTCTTTGCCCAAGACTCCATTGCCAATAATCATTAGTCACAGAGACTTATACTAATAGCTCAGACCCATCCGAAGTCCATCCCCAAGGGAGCTAGTGCTCCTCTGCGTGGTCAGAATCATTCTTTCTGGCACTCATGAGACTGAGAGGGCAAGGACCTAACATTGTTCAGATATAAAAGCATCTACACCAGCAACAGTCATTAACTTCATACCTTATTCAGTTCAGTTCATTTCAGTCATTCAGTTGTGTCCGATTCTTTGCAACCCCATAAATCACAGCACACCAGGCCTCCCTGTCCATCACCAGCTCCCGGAGCTCACTCAGACTCATGTCCATCGAGTCAGTGATGCCATCCAGCCATCTCATCCTCTGTCATCCCCTTGTCCTCCTGCCCCCAATCCCTCCCAGCATCAGAGTCTTTTCCAATGAGTCAACTCTTCCCATTAGGTGGCCAAAGTACTGGACAGCTTTAGCATCATTTCTTCCAAAGAAATCCCAGGGCTGATCTTCTTCAGAATGGACTGGTTGGATCTCCTTGCAGTCAAGGGACTCTCAAGAGTCTTCTCCAACACCGCAGTTCAAAAGCTCAGCCTTCGGTGAGCCTTCGGTGCTCAGCCTTCTTCACAGTCCAACTCTCACATCCATACATGACCACAGGAAAAACCATAGCCTTGACTAGACAGACCTTAGTCAGCAAAGTAATGTCTCTGCTTTTGGATATGCTATCTAGGTTGGTTATAACTTTTCTTTTAATTTCATGGCTGCAGTCACCATCTGCAGTGATTTTGGAGCCCAAAAAAATAAAGTCTGACACTGTTTCCACTGTTTCTCCATCTATTTCCCATGAAGTGATGGGACCGGATGCCATGATCTTCGTTTTCTGAACATTGAGCTTTAAGCCAACTTTTTCACTCTCCTCTTTCACTTTCATCAAGAGGCTTTTTAGTTCCTTTTCACTTTCTGCCATAAGGGTGGTGTCATCTGCATATCTGAGGTTATTGATATTTCTCCCAGCAATCTGGATTCCAGCTTGTGTTTCTTCCAGTCCGGCATTTCTCATGATGTACTCTGCATAGAAGTTAAATAAGCAGGGTGACAATATTCAGCCTTGACACACTCCTTTTCCTATTTGGAATCAGTCTGTTGTTCCATGTCCTGTTCTAACTGTTGCTTCCTGACCTGCATGCAGATTTCTCAGGAGGCAGGTCAGGTGGTCTGGTATTCCCATCTCTTTTAGAATTTTCCACAGTTTATTGTGATCCACACAGTCAAAGGCTTTGGCATAGTCAATAAAGCAGAAATAGATGTTTTTCTGGAATTCTCTTGCTTTTTCCATGATCCATACCTTATTAGAGAAACATAAACTCAATATCCTTGCTGAAAGGGACCTTTGCGGGTATCCATTTCTGCTTGGGTCAGATCAGAGAAAAGAAACCACACATTAATTTAACAGGGCAGGTCGACCACAGAGAATTAATAGCTGTAACAGGAGATTGGGATAACGAGACATTGGTTATTAAGAAGAGAGCAAAAAGACTGTAGAAACAGCAAAAACAGGGAGCAGCTGCTACCCTTAGGACAGGACCCCCTTTTCCCCACTTACCTCCATCAATGGGGCTGAAACCCACATCTTGTTGAGAGGGCAGGGTCCCGGCAAGCCTAGTTGGGCAGAAGTTGCCGTGGTGGTTGGTGCTGGTCATATTCCTTGGAAGTCTGCCCTAGAGGGTGCCAGGGAAAGCTGTTCCCGGGGAAGGACTGAGCTACAAAACTGTTCGAGGATGTTAGTGGAGATGGGGGTTCACTGATTCCGCTGATGCTGCTAACTGCAGGGTCCCTTGCACAGAGCAGCAGAGGAGCTTTGAGCTCAGCAGAAGCTGGGGCCTGGGGAGGCCACGAGCGCTGAAGGAGCCAAACCCGGGAGGTCCTCGGTCCCAGTCCGCCTGCGCCCTCTACTGGCAAAGGGTAGCAATTGTTCCTGCCGGCAAAGGAAATGTGTTTAAGGAACCTACAGCTATTTTCACAGAGCAGGCAAAAAAGGGTGAATTTTCCTGGTGGCTCAGATAGCAAGGTGTCTGCCTGTCATGCAGATCAAACCTGGGTTTGATCCCTGGGTTGGGAAGATCCCCTGGAGAAGGGGAATGGAAACCCACTCCAGTATTCTTGCCTGTAAAATTCCATGGACCGAGCAGCCTATGGTCTGTGGCCCCATAAGCTACGGTCCATGGGGTCGCAGAGTCAGGCATGACTGAGCAACTTCACTGGTTCACTGGATGGAGCTGAAAGGCAGGAAGCCTGTGATTGGCACAGTTCACCTATTGAAAGGGTTCCTTGTATCACTATTATGAAAAAACTCCAGAAGCAAATGCTTCCCAGGTGGTACTAGTGGTAAAGGACCCACCTGCCCACCCATGCAGGAGATGCAAGAGATGCGACTTCCATCCCTGGGTCGGGAAGATCCCCTGGAGGAGGGCATTGAACCCACTCCAGTGTTCTTGCCTGTTGAATCCCACGGACAGGGGACCCTGGCAGGCTACAGTCCATAGGGTCGCAAAGAGTCGGACAGGACCGAAGCGACTTAGCACGCATGGATGCCAGAGCAAATACCATAAAAGTTTATGTTAAAACTAAGTGCTGGGACTCTGGCATTTATTATATCTGTTTTGTAACTTTCTAGATATTTTAAGCTTAGCAAAGAAAAGTCCCTGGTGAGAAAAAGTGATTGATATATTACTTCACCTTGAGAACCCTTGAGCTGATAGATAAATCCTCCTGTACTGTCCTGTGCCAAATCGCTTCGGTCATGTTCGACTCTTTTCAACCTCATGGACTGTAGCCCACCAGGCTCCTCTGTCCAAGGGATTCTCCAAGTATAACCCCTGTACATTTAAAGAAATTGACCTACATCAACTTTTTAAACATGTAGGATCCTGAATTCTGTTGAAGACACAAGAGATAACTTGTTCCCATCATTTATTCATTGTGTCATTTGTCTTAGTCTCTCGGTCATGTCCGACTCTCTGCAACCCCATGGACTGTAGCCCGCCAGGCTCCTCCGTCCATGGGGATTCTCCAGGCAAGAACACTGGAGTGGGTTGCCATGCCCTCCTCCAGGGGATCAAATCCAGGTCTCCCGCTTTGCAGGAGGATTCTTTATTGATTGATCCACCAGGGGAGCCCATTATTTATTCATACTTTAATTTATTCATTAAACCTTTAAGAGCATCTCTTCTATGATGATAATCATCCCAGCCTCCAGCCCTCAATTTCCTCACAGTCCAGGGGGCAAGAGATAAAATCTTGGCTAGTTAAAGTGGACCAAAATGGAAGAGAATGCAAGATAGGTTTATACTCAGAAAGTTTTGGAAGTTCTCCTGGTACCAGGATGCCTGAGTTGTGCTGAAGGAAATAATAAGAATTATCCAGGAGAGACTGTTTCAGAGAGAAAAGCAATTGTTTCAAAAAAGAAAGAATCTCGCTCAGTATTTCACCTATAAATTAATTAAACCAAGAGAGTGGAAAGATGTATAAATAAGAAACATCCATAAAAATATAAAAATGAGATTGATATATTCTGAACAAAATGAGTGATAAGTTGGAGGGAGCTGAAGCAATTACAGATGGTCTATGATCCTATAGCTCTCATTGTGCCAGAAGAGTTAAGAGAAAGAGAGACAGAGAGAGAGGCTAAATTTGGGACACAATTTTCTGACCATCTGCAATGCCAGAGGTTTTTAAATGGTTGGGATAACTCAGCATGCATTTTGGACTGGAATGAACACATTCTGGGACAGCTAACACATACATCTTTCATGAAATGTGCATTTTATCACATTCATCTTCTAAGTGAAAGACAGTATTTGCATATTCTCTCCTGTCTATCTCGGGCTTCTCAAAGAGATAACACAAGATCAGATCACTGTTTTCCACGTATGTGTAACTGAGTATTTCCGATCGTATTGTCTATGTGTGGAGGCATCCTGCAGCCCCTTTCCTTCGGGAGCAGTTACTGTGTTGTTCCAGGACCTAGAGTGATTCATATGTCTGGAATGAAAAGATGATCCCTGACCGGTTCCACTGATAATGCCACCCTTACTGCTGTGCTGGGCAGATGACCAAGACTGTAACCAAATCAGCTGATCTCTTGACACATGTGTAAAGCACTTAAGCTGCCCTGCAATTCGGGGTTTCAACTTGCATGGACTTGATGATTGAATTCTGATTTCTGCTCAGAGTTTTCTATTAAACATTGTGAAAAAGGATTAGCAAAAGATCGACTTGTGAAATTTTTTTCTCGAAGAAAAGGAAAATGGAACCCGCCCTGTATTGTCATTTAAGTCTCTTAACTAAAATGTTAAATCTTGAGGCTTTTCATTGCCATTTGGGTCTTTTAATCCATCGTTTTATCGTCTAGGGCCGTTGGAGTTTCACAGCGTATCTGAGGAATAAGTACAAAGAGTTCCCGAATACCCCCCACCCCGTGCACCGCCTCCATCAACATTCCCACCAGGATGGTACCTTTGAGACAGATCTGTGAACCTGCCCCACAACATCAGCCTCACCTCAGATTCACAGTTTACATTAACCTTTGTTCGTAGAGTTGTGCGTTCCATCAATTTTGACAAAGCTATGATGACATGTACTCACCATAACAGCATCACGCAGAATAGTTTCATGCCCTAAACACCCTGTGTGCTTAATTCTTTTTCAGTCCTACCTTTCCTTTAGCCCCTGACAACCACTGATCTTTTTACTATAATTTTGCCTTTCCCAGAATGCTACATAGTTGGAATCATACAGTATGTAGACTTTTGAAATTGGCTTCATCCCCTCAGTAATATGCATTTCAGATTCCTTCATTTTTTTTTTTTAAGCTCATTTCTTTTTAGGACTGAAGAATATTCCATTATCTGGATGGATCACAATTTCTTTATCCATTCATCTGTTGCTTCCAAGTTCTGCAATTAAGAGTTTATGAGTAAAGCAACTATCAACATCCATGTGAAGTTTTTTTTTGTGTGTGTAGACATACATTTTCAACTGCTTTGGGGAAACCAAAGAGCAAGGCTGTTGAACCATATGGTAAAAGTAGGTTTAGTTTTCTAAGAAAGCCCCAAACGGTCTTTCAAAGTGGCCGTCCCATTTTGCGTCCTCGCCGACAGTGAATGAGGGTTCGTGTGGCTTCACCTTTCCACCCACAGCTGGTGTTGCCACTGTTCTGGAATTTGGTCATCCTAACAGGAGGACAGCGGTATTTCATTGTTGTTCTAATTAGCGTTTCCCTGATAATGTTCTGTGTGGAGCACCTTTTCATATGATTATTAGCCATCCGTGTATCTTCTTTGGTGAAGTGTCTGTGGAGGGCTTTGGCCCATTTTTAAATCAGGTTGCTCATTTTCTTACTGAATTTTAAGAGTTCTTTGTACAGTTTAGATAGCAGTCCTTTGTCAGGTATACCTTTTTAAAATATATCTTTTGCAATTATTTTCTCTCCATCTGTGGCCTGTCTTGTTCTCTGGATGTATATTTGCCCTTTGCAGAGTGGAAGTTTTAATTTGAATGAAGTCCAGCTTATCAATTATTTCTTCCATGGAGGAAGTTTCTTTTTATTGGACCCATTTTTTGCTTTTTACTCTGGTAAATGTTGCTGTCCTATAACTTGCTGCTGCCCTTGGAGAAATGTTTAATGGAAACAT
The DNA here is from genome assembly GCA_006410935.1 of Redunca redunca. NCBI lineage: Eukaryota > Metazoa > Chordata > Mammalia > Artiodactyla > Bovidae > Redunca > Redunca redunca. The sequence continues at coordinate 440,488 of SJYQ01093307.1, forward strand.
TCCTCCTAGACTACCATGCCCCAATTTCGATGCTGTTTTTGTGGATCTCACAACATTGCTATGAGCAGCAAATGAGATGATATATATGAGTAGGTTTTGAAAGCTGAAAAGCACGTGCGCCCACGTCAAGCAGCATTACTAGTCTCTTGGTAGCAAACACGTTTGTCTTCCTTTGGCCAATGGATTGTATTCATGAGACCAATTAAAAAGAGATCGAGTTCTTACTACCATTGACAATACCATTTGGAATCTAAGAAATGAGTCAGTAAATACTTCCCAGGGGGAATCCACCTGCTAACGCGGGCGATAGATGTAAAGGATGGGGGCTCGATCCCTGGGTTGGGAGGATCCCCTGGAGGAGGAAATGGCCACCCACTCCAGGATTCTTGCCTGGAGAATCCCATGGACAAAGCAGCCTGGGGGGCTACAGTCCATGGGGTCGCAAAGAGTCGGACACTGAGCACACACTCAAATGTCATCTTTCATTCCAGAGGTTGTCAGTGCTCAACCTCCTACAGAGAGAGTAGGTCTGTTCCAGGGCCTTCTGTCTCTGAAGCTGTGAAGCTTGCTCAGTCATGCCCGACTCTTTGCAACCCCATGGACTGTAACCTACCAGGCTCCTCTGTCTGTGGGATTCTCCAGGCAAGAGTACTGGAGTGGGTTGCCATTTCCTTCTCCAGGAGATCTTCCCAACCCAGGGATCGAATCCAGGTCTCCCGCACTGTAGGCAGACGCTTTACCATCTGAGCCACCAGGAAGGCACCAAGAATTACTTTGTGATTTTGCAAGATTTTCCCAGTTTACTTTTATTTCCTGCTTCTGGATTTTTCTTTCTGTTTATTTGGATATAAGCAAAGAAAAGTGTGGTGCACTTTAACGAATAAGTGAAGACAAGAAAAAGAAAATAGAGACTATGTGAAGCTCCAAAAGTTTCAGAGTGTTCTTGCTGAAATTCTAGTCAACAGCTCTAGAAAGAGCGGTGTCATTATTGCCAAATGTCCTAATGAGGTGGTTTACCGCAGCTCCTTTTATCTTTATGCCACTTGAATGGGAGTGTTCGTCTGGAACTGGTTTTCCACGAACTATATGGAAAGATCTTGAAAAAGACAATTTCCCAGAACATCTTCAAACCTTGGTTCCTGATCATTTTTGTTATATTGTAAATGGCATATTTTAAAAATTACACTTTCTAAAATTTGGGGGTTAGCGTATGACATGGTTTTTGTACATGGTCTTGTACAAACTTAAACTCTTTCCTTAGTTCTAACAGTTTGTTGATAGAATGTATAGATTAATCCAGGTTGAAAATCCTTCTGTATGAAATTTCTTTCTTCCTTTCCAACCACAATACCTCTGATTTCATTTCCTCGTTTTTATTGTACTGTCCATACCAGGAGTACAAGGCTGACTAGGAAAAGTGATTGCAGATACCTTTCTTTCCTCCCTGTCTTTGTCATTTCCCTCCATCTAATACAAATTGTGCTGAGGGCTCTCAGAGGATCCATTCGATGATGTTCATGAAGTTCCCTTGCTTTTGTGCGCGTGCTCAGCCACTTCAGTCGCGTTCGACTCTTTGCCGTCCCGTAGACTGCAGCCCACCAGGCTCCTCTGTCCATCGGATTTCCCGGGGAAGAATAGTGGAGTGGGTTGCCATGCCCTCCTCCAGGGGATCTTCCTGACCCAGGGATCAAACCCATGTCTCCTGAGTCTCCCGTCACACTAATTGAAGTAAGTCAAACAGAAAAAGAGAAATACTGTATGATACCTCTTATGTGCAGAATCTGAAAAGACATGATGCAGATGAACTTATTTACAAAACAAGAACAGACTCACAGTGAACAAACTTACGGTTCCCAGGGGAGAAGGACGGGGGAGTGGGCTAGATAGGGAGTGTGGGAAGTACCTGTACACACTGCTATGTTTAAAATGGAGGACCAACAAGGAAGGCTCTACTGTAGAGCACAGGGAACTCTGCTCAGTGTTATGCGGCAGCCTGGATGGGAGGGGAGTTTGGGGAGGATGGATACATGTATATGTAGGGCTGAGTCCCTTTGCTGCTCACCTGAAACTATCACAAGATTGTTAATTGGCTATGTGTGCGTGCATGCGTACTCAGTTGCTTCAGTTGTATCCAACTCTTTGTGACCCCCCCACCCCAGACTGTGGCCCCTCAGGCTCCACTGTCCATGGGATTCTCCAGGCAAGAATACTGGAGCGGATTGCCATGCCTCCTTGTCAGTTCACTCACTCAGTTGTGTCCAACTCTTTGCAACCCCATGGACTGCAGCACAACAGGCCTCCCTGGTCCATCACCAACTCCCAGAGCTTACCCAAACTCATGTCCATTGAGTTGGTGATGCCATCCAATCATCTCATCCTGTGTGGTACCCTTCCCCTCCTGCCTTCAATCTTTCCCAGCATCAGGGTCTTTTCCAATGAGTCAGTTCTTCACATCGAGTGGCCAAAGTATTGGAGTTTCAGCTTCAGCATCACTCCTTCCAATGAATATTCAGGACTGATTTCCTTTAGGATGGACTGGTTGGATTTCCTTGCAGTCCAAGAGACTCTCAAGAGTCTTCTCCAACACCACAGTTCAAAGGCATCAATCAGTTGGCGCTCATCCTTCTTTATGGTCCAACTCTCACATCCATACATGACTACTGGAAAAACCATACTTTGACTAGATGGACCTTTGTCAGCAATGTCTCTGCTTTTTAATATGTTGTCTAGGTTGGTCATAGCTTTTCTCCCAAGGAGCAAGCATCTTTTAATTTCGTGGCTGTGGTCACCATCGGCAGTGAGTTTAGAACACCCCCAAACAGTCTGTCACTGTTTCCACTGTTCCCCCATCTATTTGCCATGAAGTGATGAGACCGGATGCCTTGATCTTAGTTTTCTGAATGTTGAGTTTTAACATTTAACCGGCTGTAAATTTATATTTTCCATTTAACTGGCTATACTCCAATATAAAATTAAAAGTTTAAAAAAGAGAGATTTTAGATCTGTCAAAAAAAAAATGTTCAAAGTGCCTTGCTTGCCAGGGATCTATTATTTCACGAGAAACCCACCCTGAGAGCGAGAGACTTACGGCGCAAATTGTAAGAGCTGGGCTCTCACGACTGGTGAAAAGCAGAAGGAAGCGCCTCACTCTCTGCTGTGTTGGGTTCCTGAAAGTCACTCTCCTTCTAGGACAGAGCCTTCAGAGGCTGGCTTGCTCCAGGCCGGCCGGCCAGGAGGCTGGAAGGCCACCCCGCGCGGGGCAGCTTGAGTTTGAGTGTTCTTGCTGAGCATCCAGGCAACAAGTGTAAGAAGAAAGATCTTTATTGGCAGACATCCTAACGAGGTGGTTTATGACAGCTCATCTTACCTCTATCCCACTGAAATGGGAGTTTTACTGAAGGCCAGAGTCAGCATTTGGGGGAAATCAGGACAGGTTAACCTTTGGTCACGTGACTCAGAATTTGGTGTAGAGTTGTCTTCAAGCTGGGGCCTCCATATTGGCTTTTCTTCAACAATATCTTCTCCAATATTTTTACTCTCTCTCTCCATCTATGTATGGGTGAGTGTGTGAGTGTGTGTATGTGTGTGCGTGCGCGTGAGATATGCATCTTCTCTCTCTCTGTCAGATACATCCCCTTAACTTAAGTGCATTCATTTCCCCTCTGTCTGCATCTTGGAGTTCAAGCCCACAGATGCCTGGAGTTCAAGGACTTAAGCATAATTCTCCTACCAGTTAATAAAGAGGAAGGAGTAATGTGAACACATTGGGAAAAAAGATTAAACTTCTTAGTGCTTAATATGAAATATTGACCCTGGAGAAGATAAATATAAAGCTTACAATTCACTACAGAAACAAGGGCATAGATCACAATCTTGTCAATAAGTTGTGTCAATTCAAAGAATATTTACAGCCAGTCTATTCATATGAATAAGCGCCCCATAATCTTACAAGTCATGTATGAAAGAAGTAAATTTGACAACCTAAAAATTTACATTGGTTTCCCTTGTAGCTCAGTCGGTAAAGAATCTGCCTGCAATGCAGGAGACCCCAGGTTCGATCCCTGGAGAAGGAAATGGCAACCCACTCCAATATTCTTGCCTGGGAAATCCCTTGGACAGAGGAGCCTGGTGGGCTACAGTCCGTGGGGTCACAAGAGTTGGACACGACTTAGCAACTAAACCACCACCCAAAATTCACATGATATTACCAATAATGGGTTTTCAAGCTAAAGAAACTTTATCAATATATCTTAACTGAAATAAATTTAAATGTACCTTGACAGGAGAAAAAAATTTTATTAATGTTTTATCTTCTCTAAGAAATATATTGGTACCATATAAAATGGTCAACAAGTAGGCAGCCTAAAATTTAGGAAATATTTTAAAAGCATTGCAGAAAGTTAATTTTGTATTATGCTAATACAAAAATTTAATATATTTTTACATAGTTATTATTATATTACATAATACA